>BROG01000020.1:875000-1240000 GCA_030159075.1 Atrina japonica | reverse complement strand
CAACTACTATCTTGTTTCCTAGATTCAATGGGTAAAAGCTGATATGCCACTAGTGATTAACCAAGGGGAGATCATTTTGCCGATGGCTAAACGGAGGGGACCAACAAAATATTTGATTACTGAGAGAGGTGAAGGAGAAGTTGTGACATCGGAACTATGGATATCAGACATGCACATAACAGACGAAGGGCAATATAGGTGTATACTGAAAAGCAATGATATACCAACATATGCTTGGCCAAAAAAGAATGGTGCATTGCATCTTCTGGGTAATCCTTTAAATATTATTAACAATACCAAGGTTATAGTTTAACACAAAGAGGCCAAAATAAATGCTCCAGACGACATTTCTGTTAATCAGACAGATTTTAAATGATAAAAACATTAGAATGACATAGCTGTATACTTTTTATATGTCATATATATTTCCATTTAATGAAATCAAGACCGAAAAACATTGTCCCAGTATTATAAAATTCTATTTCATTCTGTAAATTCGAAAATCTATTTTTATTTCATCATATCAAAAGTACTTGATTAAGTTTTTTCATACTTATAAAGAAAATCTTTCAAACTTATTTTAACATGTCTATTTGTTTATCTTGCAGTACCCGCAAAAGTAACTAAAGTGGATATAAACGTGGATAAAATCCAAACAAATGGAGATCGAATATATGTACGTGAGGGTGGTAATATAACGCTATATTGTGTGGCCTCTGGGAGACCGGATCCGAATGTCCAGTGGATGTTAGGAAATGACGTGATGCTTGTGAATTCATCTGAAGGAGTGAGTATTCTCATAAACCTCACTCAAATATATTGTAACAGTCAAGGATATAGGCCGATTAACTGTCTTGTCTATCACCTAGCTTTTGCGGCTGGGCGGTTAGCGTTTATATCCATGTACTGAAGTTCAGCAACGGCGAGCGCGGTCAGCACCTGGGTGGGTGACAATCTGATGTGATGTGCCGTTTCCTGTCCTTTATATGAGACAGTAAAACCTAAGGTCCCGTGTCACAGTAGGTGTCGGCACGTTAAAGAACCCTCACTGCTCAATGGCCGTAAGTGCCGAGCATAGGCCAAATTTTGAAGCCCGTCACTGGCATTTGGTGACGTCTCCATTTGAGTGAAAGATTCTTGATTGGAATTTAAATTCATTTTGTTTTGGTAGTACTTCATCGAGGTAATATACTCGAGATACTGAGTGTTCGACTCTTAAGTGGGAATTTCGGATCAATACTGGCCTTGTATTCTTTAATTTAAATTTCACATAAAACACCCGTTCCTATGATGAAGGTATTTTCATGCTTTGTTTTTTATACTTCCTGTTTTTGATTCTGAAAACAATATGAATAATTCAAAGTTTAGTCACAATCGGATTCAATGGAGAACGGACGAGCGTACGTAAATTGATGGCACTTACATCCAAAATAGAATTAAAAAGAAAATGCCAAGAATTTTTCACTGCTATAGAGTTTTTGCATTTTTCAAAATTCATATATAATGCTTTATGTATTGAGCTAAGCATCCGATACAGCTTGAGCCCAAAGTACCGATTCCGGTGTGTGAAAGCTATCTTTTATTTAAATTTCTAATGGAAATGCAGATGCACCACAACCATTCTTGTAATAGAAGAACTCAAGTAAAGTACTACAATTAAGCCATCTTTAATAAACACTCAAGATATTTTTCGAGCGACGTAATGTATTTTATTTTCAATTCTCACATTGGTTTGTTTTGCTTTCAGAAATCTGAAGTAGAACTAAAGAGTGTGACTAGAAACATGTCGGGAAACTATATTTGTATCGCTGATAATGATTTAGGAGATCCATCAAGTCGTTCAGTTTTTGTTGGGATATTTGGACCTACGGAGTGTCAAGGGCCGATATTGACTGACAACAGCTGCTTCAAATATCAGTATGACGGAATAACTATAGAGTTTATTGTTTCAGGTACTTAACTATAACAAGATGTTGACTGGGGCATTGGCACTATCTTATTCCATACCCTTAACCCTTTCACCCCTAAATATCTCAGTATTATGCTCATTTCCACGGTCTTAGATCGGTCTGTAGTGTTGAAAAGGTTAATAGGTCATATACATTATTATCTAATTCGTCGTGTTATAATGGACTTCAGTTTTGATTAATGAATGGTACTTCTTCAGTTTTACTTTATAATGGATATTTAAATATTCTATGAACACAAGATCTCTATCGCGCGTGCTCTCTCTCTCTCTCTCTCTCTCTCTCTCTCTCTCTCTCTCTCTCTCTGCTCTCTCTCTCTCTCTCTCTCTCTCTCTCTCTCTCTCTCTCTCTCTCTCTCTCTCTCAAAAGGGATATTTTACTACCCCGAGGCTTATAAATAAGCAGTGACTATTCATTAACAGAGAGGTTCATATTTAAAATAACATCAACTAATATTTCATCTGCCACAAGACACAGAGATCCTTCTTTGAATAAAGCCTACTGATGAACAAAATAACGCCCGTTAATTAGTACTTGGCTTGTGATATATGCCAATATCTACATTGTCTCGACATAAGAAATGTATCTTAAAATCAACAAGAATGACTTGAAAACCTCATCGAGCGCACTCGCTTGACATTATTAAATCAAACTCTGTGACTTGGTTTAAATCTGATCATTGTTTAACTCCTGTCATTGTTTATTTTAAGCCCACGGAGACCGAAATGACATACCACTGTGAATCGTTGATGCGTTCTGAAAATTAATTTCCCACTAGCAAAGACATCAATTCATTTTAATAGAAAACAAAATCTAAACAATTGATAAGTCTTTATTTCAATATTTGATTTACGCGATACCGACAAAGTGACGAGATAATTCACACCTTCTTTAATACACCACAAGGAAGATATTGTATTTGTTTGTATTACTAGTAAGGGAGGAAAAGGAATCTTACAATTAAAACAGTTTTAATTTTGTTCAACGAAATAAATCTTGAAGAAAAATTAATAGTTTAAATGATTACGATTGGCACATATTTCTTTATTAATTTGTTATTTCAACCATTATTATCATGTTTGCAAAATAAATGAATCAAAATGTAAAATAGCCAGCCGCCCAAAGTGATCAGTAATTGTCACAAGAATATTCAGACTCGCTTGTCAATCATAATTTCACAATTTTATGGTTGATTGATGATATTTCTGGTAAATAACAAATTTCAATATCTATATATTTGTTCGAGAGTAGTTAATGAATCGTCTTGACCTATTGGCAAACTTTTCCAATATTACGTCATAATTAAATGGTCCGTCAAACATTTGTGTCATTATGACGCCACAATCGAATGAGGTCAAAGAAGAGCCAAGTGTCAGATTTTGGCGATAGGTAAATTATGATCAATGGTATACCTAATGTTTTGCTTTACACCTGACCCCACCTCTGAATGGCCTTGTTTGTGCTATATTCCTTGTTATTGTTAATTCTATCCTGAGCTTCCTTAACACATTTGTATCTATGTATACCTTATAGCTATATACGTCTTTTATTTGTAACCACAGCATTTCCTGTGCCAAATATAACATGGTTCAGACGCCTTCAAAATGGAACGGAGATAGAGTTACTCCACGAGGATAATACTGGGGTCGACATTTGGCATTCAGATACAGAATTGCCACCGTCGTTATGGAACAGCCATGTTTTCCATTTCCATATATCACATTTTACCACAAAGGATACAGGGGAGTACAGATATTACGCAGTTAATGGCTTGGGATCATGTACTATCAGATTTAATATTAGTAGTAAGTATAACTGAAGTAATGGCTTTGGATCATGTACTATCAGTTTCTGTATTAGTAGTAAGTATAACTGAAGTAATGGCTTGGGATCATGTACTATCAGTTTCTGTATTAGTAGTAAGTATAACTGAAGTAATGGCTTGGGATCATGCACTATCAGATTTAATATTAGTAGTAAGTATAACTGAAGTAATGGTTTGGGATCATGTACTATCAGTTTCTGTATTAGTAGTAAGTATAACTGAAGTAATGGCTTGGGATCATGTACTATCAGTTTCTGTATTAGTAGTAAGTATAATTGGAGAAATGGCTTGGGATCATGTACTATCAGTTTCTGTATTAGTAGTAAGTATAATTGACGTAATGGCTTGGGATCATGTACTATCAGTTTCTGTATTAGTAGTAAATATAATTGAAGTAATGGCTTGGGATCATGTACTATCAGTTTCTGTATTAGTAGTAAGTATAACTGAAGTAATGGCTTGGGATCATGTACTATCAGTTTCTGTATTAGTAGTAAGTATAATTGAAGTAATGGCTTGGGATCATGTACTATCAGTTTCTGTATTAGTAGTAAGTATAATTGAAGTAATGGCTTGGGATCATGTATTATCAGTTTCTGTATTAGTAGTAAGTATAATTGAAGTAATGGCTAGGGATCATGTACTATCAGTTTCTGTATTAGTAGTAAGTATAACTGAAGTAATGGCTTGGGATCATGTACTATCAGTTTCTGTATTAGTAGTAAGTATAATTGAAGTAATGGCTTGGGATCATGTACTATCAGTTTCTGTATTAGTAGTAAGTATAATTGAAGTAATGGCTTGGGATCATGTATTATCAGTTTCTGTATTAGTAGTAAGTATAATTGAAGTAATGGCTTGGGATCATGTACTATCAGTTTCTGTATTAGTAGTAAGTATAACTGAAGTAATGGCTTGGGATCATGTACTATCAGTTTCTGTATTAGTAGTAAGTATAATTGAAGTAATGGCTTGGGATCATGTACTATCAGTTTCTGTATTAGTAGTAAGTATAACTGAAGTAATGGCTTTGGAGCGTAATAATCATTTTCTATATTTTTTTCTTGTTGCGATGATGGTGTTTGTGGTAGCAATGCAAGTGATTCTGTTATACAGAAGTAAACTACTTATTGACAAATTATTGACACAGGGATGTCAACGTTCTGCTAGTTTTACTGTCGGTATAATAGTCTAGTTTGCGAAGACTGTTTCGTTAAATGAAATGTTGAAGTGCCTATTCGATATCGATCGTTGAGACGATTGTACCAATTGTGATAAGGATTCGTTCCTCATTCCTGATCCCTCCTCTGGATTTCCAGAGTTCAGTGTTTGTCTGAATTTTACCAGATATATATATATATATATATATATATATATATATATATATATATATATATATATATATATATATATATATATATATATATATATATATATATATACTGGACATCCTGAAGGTTTATATTTTGGTATCTGAGATTTTTAAATTAAATTGTTTTATTTTGTTTTTTGTTTTTGTTTTTTTTTTTTTGGGAGGGGGTGATTTGGTCATTGCATTTACTGATTTGTTTAATTTTTTCTTTGGTTATTTTTGTTAGATTGCTTTGTGTCAATTGGTTGTTTTTTTTTTTGGGGGGGTGTAGTAGTGTGGTAAATGTTTTCTTTTTATTGTTTGTTGCTTCTTTTGTAACAAACATGTGCTTCCAATGGCAGATTTTATTACAATGTATCTTACAAAAGTCAGTTTGTATTTGCAGTATGCAAAATGTTTACATTACAGTGACAGTGTATGAAATGAAATGTGATCGATTACTTCGCAATGTTTTGTTCACAGGTGTACTTTTCTGTATTAATCATCGTAAGTGATAGTTAATGTAAAGGAAAAGTTATTCACAAACACGGAAAGTACCATTAAAATTCAAACTCAAAACTGTAGTCAAAGAATTGTATGGTTGATATGTAATCAAGAATTAAGAATATTTCCTGTATATCATATTAAATCGAAGCCGTGAATTAAAACAATTCAACTCTTTACGGCTTCATTACTCAAAGTTCCACTGTCTGATTTTAGAAATGAATAGTCATTTGTGTAAGTATCGATAGATAACAACAACCCACAATAACCGCTATGGAACACAACAGTGTACACATATATATCTATTGGAACTTTAGTCAATTACTTATATGATGCACTAAAACGCCATCCAAGCTATTCAATTACAAACAGGTTTTGGAGTGCTTGGACATCAACCATCTTCTACACAACACTGTCACATGTTCATGTGCTTCATCTCCTTTCAAATACAATCATATCGGGCATTTCATCACCGGCGACGTTTCTATTGTTGAAAATGAAAGCCTAAAAAATCTTATTTTAAGGGGCCCTAAATACCGGGAAGCCCGTTCCTTTAATTGGCATCAGAATTTCAGTTTAGTTATGAGCCCAGACGATGGGCCAAACATGAAGACATAGAACCAGACACTTTGTCTGAATGGCTAAAATCCATACGATGGTTGATAAAATCTCGTATTCGAAAACTTAAAAGGAACTATGAAAACACGTTATCCCTCTATATTTAGTGATCCAGAAATAGTAACTGAACTGGGTAGATTACATGACCAATATGTACTGGTACCAGCAGACAAAGCCTCAAATAATATAGTTTTTATTTGTAAGGAACATTACTTAATATTCTGGAAATCCTACATACACACGTAGCTCACTTTCAAAGGACGAGATCCTTCAAATCACCTGTCCGTATAACGCTCATTTGATATACCTACAACGGATACCGATTTTGAGCTACCATATTTATATTGGATACCTAAACTTCATAAAACCCCATATAAGCAAAGATACATATCAGGATCCAGCAAATGTTCTACCAAACCTTTATCTTTACTCCTTACCAAGATATTGACAGCCGTTAAGGATAAACTTAAACAATACTGTACAGTTGCTTATTCCAGAAGCGTTCTAAATCAGATGTGGATACTAAAACATTTTAAACAGCTTTTAGAAAATTTGAAGGCACACAGTTTTTCTCGAATTTACAGTATCAAAACATATAAAAAATCTCAGATACCAAAGCATAAGTCAATAGAATGTCCAGGACATAGACACAAATCCGGTAAAAATGGACAAACACGGACCTCTGGAAACCAAGAGGTGGGATCAGGTGCCATGGAGCAGTAAGCATCTCATGTCGACCGGTCACACCGCCGTGAGTCCACAGTCAAGTCCAATGAAATACGTGAGGAGTGTATCCTCGTTACAATTGGTACAGACGTCTCAACAACCATCAACGAAAAGGAAACTCAACATTTCACTTAGTGAAACAGAGTAATCGCAAACAAGCCTATTATACCGACCGTAAAATTTACGGAACGTTTGCTATAAACGATATCCCTGTGTCAATAATTTGTCAGTGAGTAGTTTACCTCTGTATATGAAATCGTCATATGTTGTACACGCCCTGGCATATCGGATCATTTGTGAAATATAAACTCCATATGCGGTGACTGAGGTATATTACTACTTAAATGTGGAAAATTTACTATGGGAAAGCCGAAATCGTCGCGTTTGTCGTATAGCTTAGTTGCTAATTTCATGTCTGTGTCTATAGTAAGTAATATGTCTAAATATGAAGCGTGTGTGCTTGATTCTGTTGTATCTTTAATTTCTAGTTCGCTGGGATATATCGCATTGACATATGTATGAAAATTGTCATTATTAATTGACAAAACGTCGCGTTACATCTAAATGTCAAATTAAAGGACATCGCTAATATCAACGTTCCGCAAATTTTACGGTCGGTATAATAGTCTTGTTTGCGATTACTGTTTCGCTGGGTGACGTCTGTACCAATTATGACGAGGATTCACTCATCACGTGTTTCATTGGACTTGACTGTGGACTCACGGCGGTTGTGACCGGTCGACAAGGGATACTTATTCCTCCATGGCACCTGATCCCATCTCTTGGTTTCAGAGGTCCGTGTTTGTCAATTTTTACATGATTTGTATGTATGATAATGACATTCTATTGATTTATACTTTTGGTATCTGAAATTTTTATATGCTATAAGATCGCTCTCTCTCTCTCTCTCTCTCTCTCTCTCTCTCTCTCTCTCTCTCTCTCTCATCGAAGAAAAGAGAATGCGATGCATTCTTAATTCGGGATGTGGAGATAGAATTGGAAAATAGAGAATAAATGTAGAAAACTGTTTTGTTGTTGTTGTTAAATGTTTTATTATTATTATTATTATCATTATTATTATTATTATTATTATTATTATTATTATTATTATTATTCAGTTTCAGATATTTGTGACGATTCAAACCAAAGATTGGAGGCACAGAGTAAAAATGCTGGGACAGTTATATCTTCCGTGTGGGGCGTATCAATTATTTTTACATACTCCATCGCAACATTGTTGAGTTAGGAGTAAACATGGTTATCCGCAAGATTTTAAATACGCATAAGCCGTGTTTTTGTTTTTTTTTTAATTTTAACTTTCTTTTTTTTAACACTTGCATTGATATACACTAACAGAAAAGTAATATACGATAGAAAAGATACATACACAGGCATAAAAATCCTCAAATTCCTATATATTTTGTGAAAATTGCCTGCGAAACCAATGTTTGGCATTTTTCAATTGCAATTGATTATTTTCATCTTGAGTACTACATTGCCCTGACCTTATTTCCACAAAATATATAGGAATATAAGATTTTTGTGCCTGTGTATAGCTTCTATTTGTTATTGTACATCAAGTACAAGTAGTAAAAGTAGAAATTTTAAAAATAATGTTATTAGTAAACACAGCCAATGTCCCTTTAACAAGTGACAGTGATTTTAGGCAGGAGAGTTTCTCGTAAAGGTGTGTTCGAAATGTCAACATGTATACAAACTAAAATACATACCTTCAAAATTATTTAATGCAATATTAGTAAGACATTTTATAGTTTATTTTATGAATGATAAACAATATAACAATGATGTGAACAAGGGCAATGGACACATACTTTGTTTTCGGAAATGCATTGCAAACGGGATCTAGAGGTTATTCTCATTCACTGCTGATATTAAATGATACATTTTTTCAAGACCGCAGAAGAAATATTTTTGAGAGAAATTTATATATGTATCCTTCTTTTTTCCATTCCTCGTCTACACATTTTGTATATTTATATTATTTTACAAATTTAAATAAAATATGTTTAAACCAAGAAACGATTTTTGGAAAAAGCAATTCCTGTTCGTTCAGAGTAGAGTTAATGCTGTTGAGATGAACTGCACCGACATTCGTTTCAACAAATATTTTACCATAGATGTATTTACATATATCACATTTTGTTTTGTCTACATTCATATACATTTCGAAATAAAATGTTCAATAATTAACTCTGAAAGTATAAGAGAAAGGGAAACAACTCTTATAAGTACGTCATTTGCCGATCTCAAAAGGTCCGAACAAACGATAGCATGTGAAAATAAACAAATTATTGTTTTATATCTTTGATAAGCAAGTTAGTTAAGAATGTCACTTTACAAAATTCACGACACATGGGGCTAGAACTTATTCTATGGGCTTTAAACATTAGAACAAAAACAGATTGTAGTCAAACTTTGTGTTTTTTGTTTTTTAATATATAATATTTACATTTTGATATTTCAATTTTTTCCCTGATTATTATTCAGTAGTGATTAATTGTTTTAAAATGTTTCTGTTTCCTGTTCGGAAAAGAACAAACTCAAATTTGATACAGTAAATGCTATTATTCATCGTCGTTTGGGTATATTTGCATTATGCCGTCATGATGATAATTTAATGATCCTGTCTAATTCATCAAAACTTATAGCGAAACTTCCACAAAGAATATTTACCATATTACAAAATTTCCGTTTCGTGAGGGAGGTCAACATTATATCAAAACTTCCCAGGGAAAAATTGCTAAAACACAAAAAAGAAACCTAATGTAATGATTCTACATGCCTGTAATCATTAAATATATATATCTGTGTGTGTGTATGTGTGTGTGTGTGTGTGTGTGTGTGTGTGTGTGTGTGTGTGCAACATTAATCATCACTGTCTTTTCGGATTATAATTGCTATATATATATATATATATATATATAATATATATATATGTGTGTGTGTGTGTGTGTGTGTGAGTGTGTGTGTGTGTGTGTGTGTGTGTGTGTGTGTGCAGCATTATTCATCACTCTTTTTGGATTATAATTGTGTTTTATATATATATATATATATATATATATATATATATATATATATATATATATATATATATATATATATATATATATATATTGGTGTGCAGCATTATTCATCGCTATCTTTTTGGATTATAATTGCTTTATATGTTTCTGTGTCCATGGTTAACTCAATAATAACAACAACAATTTTAAATCATATACTTAGACCCGATTTTATCACTCACCATTGCTGTATTGCAAGCCTTTATGGTTCTTTTATAAAAACATCTTATATAGATTTTACTGATTAGGACCCCATTTACACTAGCTTACTGTCTATTGTTTGTATGTGTTGACCCAGGAATCAACTATATATCAGCTCTTGACGATAAAATCCTGCCTGCTTCAGTTAATGATTAACACTGATAATGCATTACTGTATATTTGCTCAAGATACCAACATAGTCTTTTAAAGTCGTAGTTGAGATAACAATAGTTTGTTTTGTATGATTTATACCCACCCTTTAATACTAAGTCACAAGAACACGATAAAACCCTCCTTCACGAGCTATTTCAAATCATTTACCCATTATGGTACCTTAACAGAACTTGGTGTGTTTACAATGAATACTTTGTCAAGGGAAGTGCCATTAAATAAATAATATCCTCTTACCAACCACAATGACAATTATTACACGTGGTAAAATGAAACAGGTATATCTACCTTGATCCTGCTTCATCATAATAACCTATTGTAGTAGAAATTTTATTAAAATTGTGTTTCATGTGTTGTGTGTATAAGTCACCTAACTTTTATTTGTTTTACTATGTCTCTCTAAGCCACGGTGCATTATTCCAATAAAGATAAAAACCAATTTTATAGGCAAGTTTGTGATTCGCTTGTTTTTTCTTTTTTCGTACAGGTAGATTTTGTCTGCACATATATACTTTTATTTTGACAATTGAAAGAGTTAGAAAGTGTTTGCATAACTCATGATTAATGGCCTTTTATGGAAGGCAATATTTATCATTATAAAGCTCTTGAATGAAACATTCGACATTTCAATTTGTTGATATGGACAACACTCGTCATGTACCGTCAAGTCGTATGGAAATGAGTGTTATTTGATGATAATCTTCATGGGTCATGGTATCGTAATTTGGAATTGATTTCAGTGCTGCCACTGGATTCGCAGTCAACACAGTGTTCATTTTTCCTTGAAAGTTTATTCTTATTCAACAGTTGCTTGAGTGTTGAGTTTGGATTATTGATACAGACATTCTGCCTACAAGTGGAAGTGCCGGTGATGTTTTAAAACATTAGATGTGTTTTAATTTCAAACGATATGTTTTACTGCACGAACACGAAACAGTCAAATATTAGAAGTGAGGCATCCGATTGTTTAGATATCTAAATTTTTATTTAACAACAAAGGTACATTGTATAAATTTTAAATTTGTTTGTTTATATCCTAAATACGTGTTTTACATATTTATCATGAGGAATACTTTGAAACATTGTATCTATCTTGTTATTATGTTTTGTATCTGATGGCACTTGTGACTTTGAATATATACATTGGTTTCTATGATTTGTTCGGTTGTGTATAAGTTCGGAATATTACTACATGTATATGGAATGTGATTTTTGTGGAACGTTGGTGTGTATGTTTAAAACTTTCAATCTGAAGTGCATCTAATCGCCGGATTAGTTTTGATAACCGTATATCTTTTCATTGAATGTGAATGTACTTATATAACTTTATTTTTTTATTTTTGTGATTGCGCTTCTTATTTGATAAATGTATTAGTAGTCTACGTATGTAAAAGAAGACTATCGTCAGCGTATCTTACCAACCTTGGATGTATCTAAGTTTTGAGTTAAGTATTAATAAACTCAGTGGAAAGTATACCTACCCATAAAGACTTTCCAGTGATCAATTTCACTTTCCAACAAAGTATATTGTATTTATGCGAATGCGCTTAAGATATGGCAACGCTAAAAAGTTCAAGAAAGAAGGAATCTAAACAAAAAATAGATGCTGCCTTACAAAGGTATAATGTTGAACTATTGAAGTGCATTGATGAGATGCGCTATAAAAGAGATGAGGTTAACCGTGATGTCATTTCACTTCAAGAAGAGCAGCATAAACTAGAGAGTGATTTACTACAATTAACAACACAATTATCTAAAGTTAACGAGAATTTATCCAGGAAACTTTCGCAACGCTATGAGTGTGAAAGTTTAATACAAAATTATGAAATTGCCTTTCAAAGACTTATTGATGGATCCGCCAACCTTGCATCAAGTTTACGAAGATCCCTCGAAACGGTGGCACCCAGTATTATATTAGAGGAAAGTGAGCCATCCACATCAAGATTAGGATTAACAAGGTCTTCACGGCAAAGTTACTTGTCTACTTCCCGGATAGATACGAGAGCCGATACCCGGGCAGAAACACGTACTGATACCCGAAAAGAGACACGTGACAGCAAAAAAGATTTGAGATCCGAATCCAGAACCAAATCTGATAGTGATACAGTTACTTAGCAATCAGTTATGTTTAGAATCTGTGGTAGGATAAAGCAACAAGGACCAAGTGTGTTGAGTTACTATTCAAAGGTACCTAGAGCAAGTAAACTGGCATACTCAATATATCAATATATAAATAATACCTCAAGGTATAGATAATAAGAAATATACTTATAAGTGTACTTTTATATGTATATTCTTTATAGACTTAAAATTGTTTCCATCTGAAGTAAATGAAAATTATTGAAGAAAAAAAATTATACCCTTGGTTTTTCTTTCTTTCCGAAACCTGTAAAGTTCTTGAAGACATACAGTTGACATACCTCCTGTTAGTGTTTTTGTTTAACTCTTCTACGATAGCACTTGAATCTCTCTCTCTCTCTCTCTCTCTCTCTCTCTCTCTCTCTCTCTCTCTCTCTCTCTCTCTCTCTCTCTCTCTCTCTCTCTCTCTCATAAGAAACTACACACAGTCGCAGTGATTTCAGGTCCCAAAGTTTTAAACATACTCTACTTTCATTATCCTAACTCATTAGCTCTGTATTTATTTTACAGATTATAGCTGACCTATGTTTTTCTGGCAATGTTTAATCCTGATTCAACTTCAGAATAAGGAAACAATGATACATTAAAAATCCTCTGTTACATTTATTTTCAAACAATACCTCCCTAGCGTAGTGTCAGACACTTTGTTGTGTGGTATTGTTGTGGCCATTATTCCAAAACAATTATTTCTGAGTGCGGTGTTAGACATTTCGTCAAATGTCATTGTAATGGCTGTATACTGAAATACCATTGTCTTTGTATTATAAAAAATTAATTGAACTTTGATTCATCGCTTCTCTATATTTGCTTTACTTGATAATTGAAGAATCTAATTGAAACCTTTCTTTTCCATGTTTATCTGAAATTCTCACCAAAGAATGTCACTCCTTTCCTCCATATTAACAATTTAGGCGGTTGTGTACATCAAATAATCTTTTAATTTGCTGACTTTTCACTTTGTGTGTAAATATTAGTAATATAGTAAATCAGGATACTAGCGACTGTGGAATTCCATGAAGTTATTAAAATGGCGTCTTACAAATACGTATAAATTGAAATAAGATAATCGGTTTTTGTTATAATATAATGAAGATATAGCATGGCGTATTCATAAAAGATCCGAGATGTCAATCTAAAGTATGACATACTTGACACATGCCGACATATCCATGTTAATGTAGGATTGGTTTTATGTAATAACAGAAAAGGCAATTTTCTAATGAAAAATTGGAACAATTTCAAAATCTTACAATACATTGACTTTTTAGTTAAAATGTAAAGATATCTTAGTATTAACCCAAGTTAAGAATATATTTATATTTCGAAATCGAAACTAGTTTAAAGAGAATAAGTAGATGGCAAAGTTGTAAGGCCGTCGTGCATGGGCGCCAAGATATTGGTAGCTCAAATCCAAGGCTTTGTCACACACACACACACACACACACACACACACACACACACACACACACACACACACACACACACACACACACGCACACGCACGCACGCACGCACGCGCACACGCATATATATATATATATATATATATATATATATATATATATATATATATATATATATATATATATATATATATATACACTCCGACCACACCCACCATGAGCCGAAACTGTCCTCCAACTACACCCGCCATGAGCCATAGTCGTGTCGAAATCAAACCAAAATAATATAAAGAATTATTTTCTTATCTCTAATAACCTGGCTTATGACAATGATAATTAAAGGGGCTTTTGTTGTGTTTTTTTATTAAAAAAAAAAGAATCCCACCTTTTACTACATAGATTGATATACAATAACAAAAAAGAGATATACACAGGCAAAATAAATTCCTAAATACCTATGTATTTTTGAAAATTGCTTCAGAAACCCAGATTTTGCACTTTTTCACTTGCAATTGAAAAACTCTGCTTTACTATTTGTATATGAATACCACACTGGACCGTCCCTTATATTTACAATATATAATTACAATATATATATATATATATATATATATATATATATATATATATATATATATATATATATATATATATATATATATATGAATATAAGATTTTTATGCCTGTGCATAGCTTATTATTTATTGTAAATCAAGTACAAGTAGTAAAAATAGACAAAAATCGAATTTTTTTTCGGTAAACACAGCTAATGCCCCCTTTAACTAAGTAGTTGATCGTGTGTTGAACACCTATAACATGTCGGTTCAATTTTAGGACAGAAACATCACACGCAGGTGTTATAGGGATGAGTCTACTTACTTTAATTTCCAGTTCACTATACTAGGTTCAATAAAATAACATGATCAAGTATGAAGCATACCTGCTAGGTTCTTTAGAATGTGCATATATTATTTAAGATCATCGTGATGTATCGTGTTCAAATATGTATAATCATTATCATTATAAATTGGCAAACTGTTGCCGATATATCTTATTGACAAACAAGTAGCCACAACTACATATTTCTCTGGTTCAGAAATATCTTATGTTAAATCTTCTTTACAGGATTGTTTATAAATCATAAATACATTTAGATATTTTATATATTATAAAACACTAAATCACAATTAGGTCCACACTTCTAAAAAACACAACCATGTCTTACAATTTTGATATATTGATAAAAGTACTAAAACCTCCTTGTTAAACAGCAAATACGATACTTGCCTAGGTAGGAACGTGAAAGTATTCGTTGTTAAGATCAGATTTCTTTGTTGTTGTTGTTGTTGTACTTTGTTTGTGCTTAACATCAAACTCAACAATTCTCCATTTATATGGTGGCGGCCAGTTTTTAATGGTGGAGTAGAGAACCTGGTTACAATGAATCCGGGGAAAAATCAAAAGCCTTCTCACAGAATTCGCTTAGGAACCACCCAGGAAGAGGCCACTGGCCTTCTGCAAGTAAACTAGTAAACTTTCTCATAGAATTAGCTTAGGAACCCAGGAAGAGGCCACTGGCCTTCTGCAAGTAAACTAGTAGCTTAGGAACCCGGGAAGAGGCCACTGGCCTTCTGCAAGTAAACTAGTAAACTTTCTCATAGAATTAGCTCAGGAACCCGGGAAGAGGCCACTGGCCTTCTGCAAGTAAACTAGTAAACTTTCTCATAGAATTAGCTCAGGAACCCGGGAAGAGGCCACTGGCCTTCTGCAAGTAAACTAGTAAACTTTCTCATAGAATTTTAATGCTTAGGAACCCGGTTAACTAGAGAGGCCACTAGTCCTTCTGCAATTCTTAAAAAAACTATGTAAACTTTCTCATAGAATTAGCTCAGGAACCCGGGAAGAGGCCACTGGCCTTCCTCAAGTAATTTGGTAAATTTTCTCACAGAATTAGCTTAGGTTCCAGAGGGACTGTAACACACGCTGACTAGAGGTCAGAGACTTCATGGTATAAAGCGCGATGCTCTAAACACTCCATCCCACATTGTTTTTTTAATAAGAATTAACAAATGGACTATGCAACTTTTATCAATATTTCTAGTTAACATTGGTTTTAATATTGAAATCAATAACACAAAACACGTGACCACATTAAATCGCTGTACTTCCTTGTCACCTCAGAGGACAACAGTCGTCTTGGCTACACGCAAGTTCTTTTAGTTTGTTGTGATACTGTTCATGTTATCTCCCTTACCCCACCACTCTACTAAATTCATATTGAGTGGTAAAGAGCAGTTTTGTGTGGAACTTGCATTCCTTATTTTTTTCTGCAGTTACTGATTGTGTACATATATATAACAGAGAGAGAGAGAGAGAGAGAGAGAGAGAGAGAGAGAGAGAGAGACAGAGAGAGAGAGAGAGAGAGAGAGAGAGAGAGAGAGAGAGAGAGAGAGAGAGAGAGAGAGAGAGATTTAGTTTTATACTCCGCTTAAGTTTGATACATCTATAGTGTATATCAGTTCACCAAAATAAATAAGTCTAGAAAATAACCCGATTAACCCGATACATCTATAATTTTCTTCTTTATTTGATGATGTCACGCAATAAATTGATTTTCAAAGAATTTGTATACGGCATATTAAACTAGTAAATCATTCCACAGTTACTTTCATTCGACACGTTTTCAGCATGAATATGTATTTAATATGTAGTCGATTGAAGGTAAGTATAAGGATAAAATACCAAGAATTATCCTAACAAACAATACCTGATTTTTGGAGCATTTTTGCACAGTCGTGTGTTCTTCCAAGGTATTGTCCATTTCAATAATAATGTCCCGGAAAGCAGTGAACAAAAATAACATCAAGTTTATATATATATATATATATATATATATATATATATATATATATATATATATATATATATATATATATCTATATATATATATATATATATATATATATGAATAAATAAAAAGACCTGTTACAACATATCAAGATGAATTATTATATTAATAGTGATGCTTAGTGTTTTGCTTTCCATAAAGTACATGGGCCCGTTTTACGAAAGGCCGTAAGTCATAAATCATAAGTCTTAGTCCTACTTGACATGGAACTGACCAATCAGCGATGCGTTGGCATGGTAGCTAGGACTAAAAGTTGGGATTTGGGACTTACGACCTTTCGTAAAACGGACCCCATGTCTCCTAATCGAAAATACTGAATTATTCATCAATTCTTTTGAACCTAATGCAAGCATTAAAATATTCATATTTTTAACATCAAAGATGATTTTAAAATACAAAAGTCATATTTCTTTCAACTTAAGTGAATGTTGACAACACAAAACATGAAAACGGTAAAAGTCCATCAGTACTCTAAGCCCCATCATTAATGGACATTTCATGGTTTAGTTTTGCCTTTCAGATCCATCTTTTTTATCATCTCTGCAAGATTCATTTGGTATGATGAAAGGTCATCTGATGAATGATCTGTTAAAATATTGAAAGTACAGATATCAAAATTTAAAGGCATTCAAACGAAATTAAACAGATGTAATCAATATTGGACATATCAAGAGGTGGGAACAGATGACAACGGGTCATAACCGCCGTAAGTCCTACGTCAAATCAGGAATATCTTCCAGACACAATCTGTGTATGCAATTAAATATCAGATTATCAGAATTATGCTTCCATCTACGATTGTTCGGTAGGACGCTCGACTCTGGATCGTGCGGTCGTGAGTTCGAGTCCCGCCAACGACAGGTTGGTTTCCTGTCTTTCGGATGAGACAGTAAAAACTGGAGGTTCCGTGTCACAGTAGGTGTCGGCACATTAAAGAACCCTCACTGCTCAATGGCCGTAAGTGCCGAGCATAGGCCAAAATTTGAAGCCCTTCACCGGCATTTGGTGACGTCTCCATATAAGTGAAATATTCTTGAGTGGGACGTTAAACAACAATAAACAAACAAACATTTTTTAGTATTTTAATGGTTATTATGAACTAAGGTACTATGGCAATGTTAACACAAAGTTAATTAAATACTATATAAACGTACCTTTGACTTTTTCGTCTGCTATCTTGCAATCATGGCCAGTACACACCCATCGACCGCTGGAACAAACGCTGAAACACAAAACACACATGTTAAAGTATTGGTTTGTGAAGAATTTGTTTATTTGTTTAGAACAATCAAATACACTTTTATGATACCCCTATACAAAGTTGTTTGTATACGGGAATTTACTAGTTCGTCTGTCTATCCGTAAAAAGAATTGTATGTCTACGCGTTTGATTATTTTTCACTGACGTTCTTAAATCTCTATGTGAAGCAATACAACCAGTTTGAGTTTGCAACTTTTTATGACGTTATGTCTATTTATGTGAAAATGAACAAAATTTGGCAGTACTGTATAAAGTTGTACCCCCTTTTGTTGCAGTACAACACTTTTTAGAGAGATATTTTGACCAACGATAAATTTTAACATTTTACTTTTAAAGTGTAAAACTGTCGAACTTTCGAAATATTGTGAAATTCTAAATCATGATGCAAAGTAATGCGCGTCTGAAGAAAAACTTCAGAATTATATAAACATTATGAGTAAATAAGGTGTCTTTCCTGTTCGTTTGAAAATCAAAATAAGACTCACTGTGAATGAAATACATGTTTTCTCATCAAATATATAGCCAATAAATGTAACAATAAAACTTGACTTCGAGTTATTACTCAAGTTGGTGACATCGGGCCCAGAACACGTTATCGTAAACAGACTTTACAACATCACCGTAAACAGACTTACCACACATTATCGTACACAGACTTACCACACATTATCGTACACAGATTTACCACACATTATCGTACACAGACTTACCACACATTATCGTAAACAGATTTACCACACATTATCGTACACAGACTTACCATACATTATCGTAAACAGATTTACCACACTTCATCGTACACAGACTTACCACACATTATCGTAAACAGATCTACGACATATTATCGTACACAGACTTACCACACGTTATCATACACAGATCTACGACACATTGTGAGCCGACTTGGCTCAGTCGGTAGCGCGCTCGACTCTGGATCGTGAGGTCGTGAGTTCGAATCCCGCACAGATTTACCACACATTATCGTACACAGACTTACCACACATTATCGTAAACAGATTTACCACACATTATCGTACACAGACTTACCACACGTCATCGTAAACAGATTTACCACACATTATCGTACACAGACTAACCACACGTTATCATTAACAGATCTACGACACATTATCGTACACAGACTTACCACACGTTATCATAAACAGATTTACGACACATTGTCGTAAACAGATTTACCACACGTTATCGTAAACAGACTAAACACATTTCATCGCAGACAGACTTACCACACTTTATCATTAACAGACTTACCACACTTTATCGTAAACAGACTTAACACATGTTATCGTAAACAGATTTACCACATGTCATCGTAAAATAACTTACCACACGTTGCATCCTTTTCTTGTAGCATCTCCATCATTGTAACTTCTGTATCTCAGCTGACATTCTGAATAAAAGTTGTTCATACTTGTACAGAAATACAAAGAATCACACATTTGTAACACCTAATCATAAGTGAACATGTGCACGTCTTTGAGAGGAAACCACACTGGATATATATATTCTGACGCTTTCGTTCAGGACCAAATATCGGAACGAGCGGTAACAGAAGCATATAATGTTTCCATTTTAGAACATCAAGTGTATCGTCATTTTTCTTCAGTGTTTCTTTTATGTACAATTATGTATATTTGTTCGTGTATTACATAACAATGTATCATTCATGTATGTATACTAATTTCTTACGTAAACTATGTGTGTGTATGTGTGTTTGTGTGTATGCGTGTGTATGTGTGTGTGTATGTATATATATATATATATATATATATATATATATATGTGTTTGTGTGTGTGTGTGTGTGTGTGTGTGTGTGTGTGTGTGTGTGTGTGTGTGTGTGTGTGTGTGTGTGTGTGTCCTAGTTCTTATGTAAAATGTGCCATTATTGTAAATGCTAACATCTTACGTTTAACTTTTGGGACGAATTCCGGCTCCATCATTCTAATGAATTCCTTTTTGTGTAACTGCCAATCGTTGTCTGTATCTCCGAGTTCTATAACTGCATCAACGCACAAGCCTCTGTAAATAAGCATACAGACATAGAATAGGCTTTACGTATACCCTGTACACAGTCATATAACAATTGTAAAACACGTTGCGTGTAGACTGTACATATTCCTATGGAATATTACAATCATATCAAAGGCGTTACATTGTACTCAATACACGTGTCTTAGGGACAAATATTTTGGAATATAGCAATCATACCAAAGGCGTTACATTGTACTCATTACACGTTTTTTAGGGATATAACAATTGTTTTACGTATGAACTCTACACAATCTCCTGGAATATAACACTCATACAGCAAACTTTACGTACATCCTGTACACAATCTCCTTGAATATAAAACCCTCATTCAACAAACTTTACGTGTACCCTGTACACAGCCTTTTGAAATATAACCTTCAAACAACAAACTTTACGTGTACCCTGTACACAGCCTTCTGAAATATAACCTTCAAACAACAAACTTTACGTGTACCCTGTACACAGCCTTCTGAAATATAACCTTCATACAACAAACTTTACGTGTACCCTGTACACAGTCTTCTGAAATATAACTTCATACAAGAAACTTTACGTGTACTCAGTACACAATCTTCTCAACAACCCTATAATAGGCTCAAATTTTTATCGCCACCTTAAACTTTACTCTCCAAAGTTAAACATAATAGCATGCCAAGTAAACAATCGAGGAGTCTCTTACTTTAGTAAATGTTCTTCTAACTGATCAGTAACATCAGTAAATTTGACAATACTGTATTTCTCCAGGTATCCAATAAGTTCATCTGATGTTAACTGTTTGTCTAGATCGTAATCCATTTCCTTAAAATAATGTTTTAAGACATCTTCATATTTCTTGCCTGTAAGAAAATGATAGAAAACAAAGCGATATACTTATATTGAATCCTGTTACATTGAAATCCTGTTTTATTTGAAACGATTTGTCAAGCCAAATTCCAATAAATATATCCAGGCTCTACTGAAACTACAAGTAAAACCACAAGAAATATATGTCAAAGGTGAAACTTGATTTATTGTCTTGTTTTATTGTCTTGTAACAATATTTAACCTCTATTTCAATTTGCTCATCAAAAGACAACCGGAAGTAAACTTTCAATTGTCTATTGTTATCGTCTTCAGATAGAGTGAGGCTTGGATCCATTTTGACTACATTAGAGTCGATGTATTTGCAATGCAATGCTACAACACGCTCATGTAGATGCAAGTGAAGTTCACTAATATACACCATTCAAAACGTGGTCACCGTAAATTGGAGGTGACCAACCAAAAGCGCCCCCCAAATATGAACAAAATGTTTTGGATCTTCTATGGCTCATAGAAAATCATGATCGGGTTGATTTTAGAACCCTTACTGGGTGATACTACTGCTGTATCACAGTTTTCAGGGGACGCTAACTCCTTCCGGACACCATATCGTCTGGATTCGCAATTGTTTTTCAGGTTTAGACCATTTGCATATCCAATCTGACGTGTTATAATGAACTTGGAGTTTCGATTAACCCTTGGTACATTTTTACTTTCTTTTCAGATTCGGTTATAAATAATTCTAGTATATTGTGTATTTGTATTTTCCCTAAAGATTTTACCAATTGGTTTGGACTCTTCTCAGTTTAATCCCAGTTAAGCTGATGAATTAGTTTTGACAAAAATGATCGTCGTGAGGATTGTTTTTTTTTTCTTTTCTTTTTTACAAAAATATAATTTAGGTATCATGTTTATAATGAATTAAAACTTTTTGACTCTTCCTGCACGTACAATCGGATGTATTTTGTAATCACCATACAGAAAAGTTAAAATACACTAAGCGATCTAAGTAAGACGCATGAACTTTATATATATATATATATATATATATATATATATATATATATATATATATATATATATATATATATATATATATATATATATATATATATATATATATATATATATTAGTTCAATATTGAAAGGTATTTACAAAATGGATTACTCATCAATACCATTGATTTTGGTCAGCAGCCAGTCCATCATCATTTTTCTCATTAAGTCCCTTTTCTTGACATCACAAACCAACGGCCGATTGACCTTTGTCTCCACTTTCGTTTCGACCTTCTGTTTTGGTTTAATGGTCGTACGTGATGGCAAATGAAGGGCTTCAAAGACATAATATAAAAGAATAAATTAAATGATATAACAAACAATATTGTTATTTGTAAACACACGGAATATATATATATATATATGTATAATGGTCTAAAATGTTTAATTATCTCTGGGATTTGATACCAATTATAGAGAGCGAACGTAGTGGTAGAGAGTGTAAAAAGAAACTAAAAATCCATACAAAGTACTATCAAGCAATTCTATGTGGAAACGCCATTACTGGTTACAATGGTCGCTGCCATGTTATTTCATGAATCATGGGTAATTGCCAATGTTGTATCTTCAGCCCGATCATGAAGCTCATCAATTTTGCTGCTTAATTTCATACCTAACTACTATTCTGTGTGTGCTAGGACCTAAAACTAAAATATATGAAACATCAATTTTGAACTGCGCACTCCTATAGGCAATGCCTAACCATGTTGTTGATGTTCTTAAAGCTGTTTGTGTTCATGAATGTATTGTTATTTGTTGAAATATAAAACACCTCAGACACCAAAGTATAAACATTTAGGATGTACAGGACACAGATACAAATTCGGCAAAAATGGACAAACACGGACCTCTGGAAACCAAGAGGTGGGATAAGGTGCCGTTTAGAAGTAAGCATCCCCCTGTCCACCGGACACACAGTGAGTCCACAGTCAAGTCCAAATGAAATACATGAGGAACGAATCCTCGTCACAATTGGTACAGACGTGTCAATAACCGCCGACGAAAAGGCAACTCAATATTTCACCCAGTGAAACAGACTAATAGCAAACAAGACAATTATGCCGACCGTAAAATTTGCGGAACGTTGACATCAAACGCAGTTTCCAATATCGCTGTCAATAATTTGTCAATGAGTAGTTTACATCTGTATATGAAATGTTCATATTTTGAACACACCCTGACAAACCGGATCATTTATGGAATATAAACCCCATATGCGGGTGACTGTGGGATATTACTACTTAAATGTGGAAAATTCACAATGGGAAAGCCGAAATTGTCGCGTTTGTCGTATAGCTTAGTTGCTAATTTCCCGTCTTTGTCTTTAGTAAGTAAAATGTCTAAGTTTGAAAGTCATTAAATAACACAATAAGAACGCGTTATAAAACGTATGAATTGTAATAATTTGATTACTTACCAATACATGGTCCAACATAATTAACTCTGATGTGGCGTTTCTCCTTGCAAGCTGTTTGATGAAGTTGACATGGGTTGTGATAAGTTCTGTCGTCACTTCCACAAACCCTATGCGCGTGATCAGGACAGTATTTCCGGCATTCACATGTTGCAATACCGAATTTTATAACACATTCTCGACCAGCCCGGCAGTCCTTCTGCTTACATAACTTGTTTACTATTGTAAAAATAATGAATAAATTTATTAAATCTCAGTTTTTTGTTGTTTGTATTATTTATTTAAATTGAAGTGACCAATACATTTTGCAACTTTTTATAACTAAATAATATCTTTAACCATGTCACAATTTTTATATGTTTTGTATATATGAAAACTATTTGACAACTTTAATTTCAGAAAGGAAATAGACATATGTTACGAGCAGGACAAAATGTGTACTTAGATTTGTATAGATCATTCATATCGGATATATCTCCAAAATAATTACCTGACTCAGTTGGCTGAAAAAGAAAAAAAGCATATATGAAAGCATATATGAAATGAACAAAAAACAAAATGAAAAACCTAAAAATCATGTTTACTCAGAAATCGATATCATTGACATTGTTCAATTTTTTAAATTTTGATTTGTATCATGAATATATATCACAATGTACGTTTATTTCGATATAGATACCGATTTTATTATATGTATATATATATATATATATATATATATATATATATATATATATATATATATATATATATATATATATATATATATATATATATATATATATATATATATATATATATATATATATATATATAACTAGATAGTGCATTTCTTTTCAAACCCCTGAGCATGTTTAGAAACGCTCAAATGGAAAATAGGCAGTCATTTCCTGCTGAAGCATATCTTGGGTAAATAGGAACGCCTGTATCTTTTTTTAAGGTCTAAATATTTGAATTATCTGGCATTCCAACTCTGTGGTTTTCAACGCTTGCTATAAAGAGGGTCTGCTATTCATTTCGTTTCCTTTTTAGACACCACTTTCAGACTGTCCCAGTGAGACTTAATCAGATAGTATATATTGATCTTTTCATTTGGGAGATGTCATTTAAAAATTACAATCAATTTTAAAACAGGTGCTTGGTCAACACGTAATATTCCATTTATAAACTTACCCCCAGATTACACCATACTACAAGATTAACATGGAATATTATGTGTATGTTGTAGACATACTGATTACTAATTCTTTCACAGTTACATTCAACATTCGCTTTGTAAGAAACAGAACATTAATTATTTCATGTCACATTTTATATCATTACAGCGGATAGTTGTAAAGGTCGGTAAGTACAACAATCATTCCTTTGTGTTCAAAAGATGTGATCAGATTTTCAACTTAATTTTGGACAATGTATCAACAGTAAAATTTTGTCTTCATCTGTTGGTTTATTCTGTATTTTGTTTAATGGTGTAGTCGTAAGTTTGTCAAACATCTATTTGTATATGAATAATATGGATATGTAAAACAGATATTTCTGTATCTTGTACATGTATTAACGTACGCCAGTTATACCACCAATGAATATTGACTCTCTCTCTCTCTCTCTCTCTCTCTCTCTCTCTCTCTCTCTCTCTCTCTCTCTATATATATATATATATATCTATATATATATATATATATATATCTATCTATCTATCTATCTCTATATATATATATATATATATATATATATATATATATATATATATATATATATATATATATATATACAAGAGGTACACCTATACTGCAGAATGAGAAATGAGGAATATAACAATGTTGTAAACGCTGGTAAGGTAAAACATAAAAGGAAGTACTTAATTCAATATATCACTTTACTCAAGATAAAAACTAGTTAAGTTTTGTTCAGCTGACTGTGATGTTACAGGAAGTATTCATCTGTGAGATTTATTTGCAAGTTTTACTTTTGACATTTTTCATGGGCACCTCCTGATAATTCTGACTGATACAATGTATATTCCTGCATTATAACTTGGATTTAACAATTGGTTATAAGAAATATGAACGCTAGGAAATGATTGCGGTTTTAATATTCAGTTTTAATATATAAGGAATTGGTCACGTGGTAAAACATATATGGGCATGCAGTAGATAAGTGCAAGTGTCAGTAACCCTTATGTCAAATACGCTATTACATTTATTTGTAATGATTAAGTTTGTAATTTGCGTACAATGTATTTGTATCATTTTTATACTGTGTAAGCAGAATTTTAGCGAAGATTCAATTTTGGTTTGATTAGCAAGTTCGTTGAGATCTCTAAAATTGAATATCGCTAGAAAATTCATTCCTCATCATAGATAAAGTTATTTTTTAATCATAAAATCGCTAAAATAACTTCTCGCTAAAATTGTATAACATATTTGTAGGACAAAATGCTAAATTTTCGTCCTGCTCAAATTTCCACTTATACGGTATGTTTTTATTTATTTGATACCATTCCATTAACCTGACCATGAATTCACCTTAGTGTATGTATCAGAAATTTGAAAAAATATATATCCACACAAACTGAAATGTTTTACAAAATCTTCATTAGACAGTTTAACTTAAAAAGTTCTGATTAACCACTATTGTCAGGATCGGTGTAAATACTACAACAACTGACTAGTTGTCCACACAATCAGCTTAGATTCCAGTAGGACAGATTTGGCTATGCATTTAGCATTATTATTTGACCTTGTATCGGAGGTCTAATTGACAGAAACGATCGTCTTATTAATTGTAATATTGTTATCACTCTTTGGTAAACCCCCTTGTAATATATAGATATATAGATATATAGATATATCTATATATAGTCTATATATATATATATATATATATATATACGACTATATATATATATAATATAATATATATATATATATATATATATATATATATAGATTTATATATATATATTAGATCTTCAATGAGTCGAAGTTCAAGGGACCACCTAGAAAAGTTCGAAACATCGGGACCACGACTCATACATGATAATCGAAAATTATACGGTTGTTTTTAGTTTCAGTGGTTCCTTAAGGCATATATGACTGCTTCGAACCATTTAAGACATATACAGTCATTCTAATCAATAATTAGATATCAATTTAACTGAAGTTTCGTGTAATTCAAAGATGGGTTGTTTAAGAGAAAGAGAAGATTTATCTTTGGGCGATGTAGTACTTTGAATTTTATGCAGGAAATTTCGTAGTTTTCACAGAAATGAACCCAAAACTTTATTCGAAACAATTGGAAGCTCGATTCAGTAAAGCACGAATCATAAAATGTTTATAAGTAACGCTAAATAACAAAATTATTCGGGACTTTGTAAATAGTTCGAAACATCGAGAAATCCGACGATTGAAGTTCAACTCATCGAAGTACTGTATAATGAATCAGTCATAAAATGAAGTAACGATTTATTTCTGAATATCTGCTATTACACTTATACAATACTATACTATACTTTACAAAGTTGTTCTCTAAGATACATACCTTTCCATTACAGTGTGAAACGAAGAAAGCGACTAATAGGACCAACAACCCTTTCTCAAATATCTGTAAAATAATCAAATTGATGTATACAATATACGTACAATCGTGAAATATCAATGTTTACTGCCATTATTACTTACAAAATATAAATATCAAGCTCTATAAGAATGGCTTGATAATGTAAAATCCAAAATATAGTTTGAAAATAGAGAATACCAGAATAAATAATATCATCACAGGTAAGTGACAAAGTAGTTACAAATCTGGACTGATTATGACAAAATCCACTTTAGTTGATCAAGAAGAAATCAGTTATGATATTATTCATGTAATAATTTTATTCTAATCGAATAAAGACACTCAAATTACAGACCTACAGGAATCCACTGCATGCGTGTCTTCGTGTGTGAGGGAATCAAAGCATTTGTTACTGCTGTCACAACAGAGTTTTTTGCTGACTATATTATCATTTTTGTGTCATTTTAAAGTGACAGAGAGGTTTTAAAAACACTCCCTATTTAAATATACAATCAGTTATATTATATGGTAAACCGTTACAATTATATAGCAATCTGGTGATTTTCAAAAAGGTAGTTAATGTCCCTTGTCCAAACACCCAGAACTAGCAGTGAAGGTGCCTTTCCGATGAGGTCTGAAAGAGAATCCCTATATCATAACTGACGGGTCGAATTAGGAACACCAACTACATTTGCTTCCTTCAAATTCTAAGGTACATTGGCCTCAGTCAAATACTAAAGCTGCATTGGCCTCAGTCAATTCCTGTAGCTGCATTGACCTCGGTCAAATCCTTTAGCTGCACTGACAGTCAAATCCTATAACTACATTGGCGTCGGTCAAACCATATAGCTGCATTGTCCTCAGTTAAATCATATGGCTACATTGGCCTCAGTCAAATCCTATAGCTCCACTGGCCTCGGTCGAATCCTATAGCTGCATTGTCCTCAGTCAAATCCTAAAGCTACATTGGACTCAATCAAATCAAATCGCTACACTGACATCACTCAAATCATATAGCTATATTGACTTCGGTCAAATCCTATAGCTACACTGGCCCCAGTCAAATCCTATAGCTACACTGGCCCCAGTCAAATCCTATAGCTACACGGGTCTCAGTCAAATCCTATAGCTACACGGGTCTCAGTCAAATCCTAAAGCTACACTGGCCTCAATCAAATCCTATTGCTTCATTGGCCTCAGTCAAATCCTATAGCTACACTGGCCCCAGTCAAATCCTATAGCTACACGGGTCTCAGTCAAATCCTATAGCTACACTGGCCTCAATCAAATCCTATTGCTTCATTGGCCTCAGTCAAATACTATAGCTACACTGGCCCCAGTCAAATCCTATAGCTATACGGGTCTCAGTCAAATCCTATAGCTACACTGACCTCAATCAAATCCTATTGCTTCATTGGCCTCAGTCAAATCCTATAGCTACACTGGCCTCAGTCAAATCCTGTAGCTACACTGGCCTCAGTCAAGTCCTATAGCTACACTGGTCTCAGTCAAATCCTGTAGCTACATAAGCCTCACGTCAAATCCTAAGCTACACTGGCCTCAGTCAAATCCTATAGCTACACTGGCGTCAGTCAAATCCTGTAGCTACATAAGCCTCACGTCAAATCCTATAGCTCGTAACTTTTACATACAAATGAAAATTCATAGGACGTAAAACAAAAACTGTCCTTTCGAAATGACATATTTTTGTATTTTCTTTAATCAATTTCCAATATAACTGATGTTGACATTAAACTACTCATTTTATGTTCAGTGTGTACGTTTCTATGTGTAGTTTACTATAAGGCTATAGACATTGGTATGCTAATGTATTTTAAAATACATTAGTTAAACCCAGATGATATATTTAATGTTATATTGCACCGTGTGATGAACTGCCAGCTGTTACACGATTGAGCAGTCTTGGTGGACAGACATCTTAACTTACAACAATTGTCAGATATACATGTACTTGTACATTCATGATATGCTAATTAGATATTTGATATCAGTTTCCTAGTCCGACATACAACAATAAGATGATTCAGCCGTTGTCCTAGCGTTCATCTATCTCAAAATGAACGCAAATATTCTTTCTAGATTTAAGCATGGCATTGATCGATCAACTTCTGTTTTTCTTCCTTGCTTAAAATTCATAAACATTATGACTCTATTAAGTAAAATTAAATCTAGCGGGCACCCTCCACTAGCAGAAAATACAATTTCAACAGGTCACTGAAATAAGAAGTTTATGACAGACAGGTCAACAGACAGGATACCAAGCGGGTTTACTTTGCATTAGCTGTTTTTTTTTTATTTTGTCCGTTTTACTTCTTAAATTGATATACAATAACAAAAAAAGAGATTTATACACAGGCATAAAGTCCTATATATTATGTGAAAATTACTTCAAAAACCCAGTTTGACACTATTTCAATTGCAATATAATAAAATTAAGATACCAAAGTATAAATCTATAGGATGTCCAGGATATAGGTACAAATCTGGTCAGAAATGGACAAACACGGGCCTCTGGAAATTAAGAGGTGTGGGATCAGGTGCCATGGAGGAGTAGGCATCCCCTGTCGACCGGTCACACCCTCCATGAGTCCACAGTCAAGTCCAAATGAAATACGTGAGGAACGAATCCACGTCACAATTGGTACAGACGGCTCATCAACCGCCAACGAAAAGGCAGCTCAACATTTCACATAGTGAAACAGAGTAATCGAAACAAGACTATTATACCGACCATAAAGTTTGCGGAACTCAGTTTTCGATAATCCTGTGTCAATAATTTGTCAGTGAGTAGTTTTCCTCTGTATATGAAATGTTCATATGTTGGACAAGCCCTGGCATATCGATTCATTTGTGAAATATAAACTCCATATGCGGGTGATTGTGGAATATTACTACTTAAATGTGGAAAAAATGCAACTGATTAACTAAACCTTACTATTTGTATATGAATATCACACTGGACCTTATTTTCACAATATATATAGGAATATAAGATTTCTATTGCCTATGCATATGCCTATATTTATAACCACTAGGTCGTTGCCACTGCTGATGGACCGTTTGAGTCCCCGAGGGTATACATAAATCTAGTACAACGTACCTGGTATTTATGTATCAGCTGATAATCGTATACTGGAGTAATATTTCGGACTGATAACACCATTTGAATTTTAAATTCTTCAAAAGCCAGGATAGTCATCTTTTTAAAGCGGTTATTCTTAGACGGCTTTGACTATACATTTAGATTTATTATTTGGCCTTGTTTGACACCGCTTTCTCTTTAAGAAATATACATCTTATAAACTGGAGCTCAACTGATAAAGTCTAATTGACAGAAACGATCGTCTTCAGCATTATAAATATGACATTATATTTATAACAGTCTATTTGTTATTGTACATCAAGTAAAAATAGTAAAAGTAGAAAAAACCTAAATAATTTTTTTCGTAAGCACAGTAATTCATTCTTTAAAGCTGTTATATATAAATAAAATCATATTAGATGTAGCATTCATAAACATCCCTTTTAGGTATTGTCTTATTTGATCCTATTACCTGAATGAACCCAAGAACTGGAGATACAATTACATATAGGAATGGAACAATATTACAATTATATTCGATGTTTTAATAACATAACTATGTTAACTGATAGTGTATGTAATATTGACCTATATACGGTCTTCATTTCCTGTGACATTTTTTTAGTACATGATAGTGTAATAACTTAATCGTATTATCAATTTATTCACTTTTTCTATCTGTCTGCCTATTTATTTATCTGTCTGTCGGTCATATCTATCTGCTGGTCACATCTATCTATTTATCATCTGTCTATCTGTCTTCATTTATACCCATATATCTATGCATATTCTATGTCTACCATCCGTTTATTTTTAACTCCACTCTCAACTTCTAAAAGTATTACACATTATACAGGAGTCTATTTACAGGCACTATAAAGTATACATGAGTCTACTTACAGGCATTATAAAGTATACAGGAGTCTCATTACAGGCATTAAAAGCATACAGGAGTCTACTTACAGGCATTACAAAGTATACAGGACTCTACTTACAGGCATTATAAAGAACACAGATGTCTACTTACAGGTATTACAAAGTATACAAGAGTCTAATTAAAGGTATTATAAAGTATACAGGAGTGTACTTACAAACATTATCAAGTGTACAGGAATCTACTTACAACATTACAAAGTATACAGGAGTCTACTTACAGGCATAACAAATTACACGGAAGTCTACTTACAGGTATTGTAAAGTATACAGGATTTTAATTACAGGAGTGTACTACAAACATCATCAAGAATACAGAAATCTACTTACAAACATTATCAAATATGCAGGCTTTATAAAGTATACAGGAATTTACTTTCAGGCATTTCAAAGTATACAGGGGTCTACTGAGAGGCATTATAAAGTATACAGGAGTTTACTATAGACATCAAAAGTCTACAGGAGTCTAATTACAGGCATTTTATAGTATACAAGAGTCTACTCTCATGCAATATAAAGTATACAGACTACTAACAAACATTATAAAGTATACGAAAGTCTACTGACAGGTATCATAAAGTTTACAGGAGTTTAAATACAGGCAAAATATACAGGACTCTACTTACAGGCATTACAAAAATTACAGAAGTCTACTTACAGGTATTACAAAGTATACAAGAGTCTAATTAAAGGTATTATAAAGTATACAGGAGTGTACTTACAAACATTATCAAGTGTACAGGAATCTAATTACAACAATACCAAGTATACAGTAGTCTACTTGCAAGCATTATAAAGTATAAAGGGGTTTACTTTAGGCATAACAAAGTATACAAGAGTCTACTTTTAGGTATTACAAATTATACAGGAGTCTACTTACAGGCATAGTAAAGTATACAGGAGACTACTTACAGGCGTAACAAAGTATACAGTAGTCTACTGGCAGGCATAACAATTAAAGTATATCGGAGTTTACTTGCAGGTATTACAAAAGTATACAGGAGTCTATTTACAAGCATTAAAACGTTAGAATATCTGCGGAATGACCGAGATGACAATGTATCCGAAAATGCAACACAACAACACGTATTTTACAAATGATTTTGATATGAGAAACAGTTTAACAGATAATAGGTCTAAGGAAGTAATCCATCAAGGCACAAGACATTTTGATAGAGATGGGAGTGACCGGTAGCCATGTATAAATGAAATAGTATTGATTTTGACCTTAGAGTGTAATCTTATAGCGATTAGTCATCGACGCACTCAATTTCACGCGGAGGTATACATAACTTTAGTGTGTATTGATACATTATTTGACGTGCAAAGTATCAGAAAGTTAGTTATTCATCCTCATAGTTCGCACAAGAAAACTGAACGGTTGTACTGTTATTTTTGTGTTAAGGATTCATGTTACATGTTAATTAGGCAATGCTTAGCTTTGATATGAACGCATAGTCTTACATTTTGCAAACTCAAGAAATATCTGTTTCAAGGCACAATACTGATTTCGTCACATTTCTTGTAACTTGAAAAAAAATTAAAGTATGACTGCTGTTAAAGTAGATACGGCAACTAGAATATACGGTCTTTAACAGTTATAATTATATAGAAAATAATATAGTCAAAAATGATTTTGAGTTCTGAATATTAGGAACATAAAATTACTTTAAAAATGAATCATCTTCTTTGCTTTTTCGAGTTGTAGCCAACATTATAATTATTTCTTTTATAACAATCCTGAGATTTATTTACTATTATCACAATTCCTTTTAGACAAATAATTCTAATTTTCAGCTACACAAGTTCCAGTAATCTTATAAAACGAAATGATCTCATCGCGTCTTAACCTGAACAATTCTTTTTCATTCCAGAAATGTTTAAATTTTCATTCAAATATCGAAATGTATCAGAAATCAATTATTTAGTAGGAATGAATACTTAAATAACACAAGTATTTAGACATATACGATTTAAATAACGTAGACTTACATGGTATAACTATAGCTATTACATCATTAGCTTTTAACAAAAATTTGTGCAATTTTAAGGTAACACGGAAGTACATGTATAACAATTTAATACATACAAGTACAGCGTGGACTGTCATTTACTGCCACATATATATATATATATATATATATATATATATATATATATATATATATATATATATATATATAGGCCATTTTGTCAGTGTGCTGTAACATTTTATCTGATGAACTCTGTCGCTAATAATAAATAACATGACGTCTTCATGTCGTATCAAATTTACGCAATATTACAATACATACTATATATATCGGCCATGTTTTCAGTGCTGTAACATTTTTATCTGATGAACTCTGCCATTAACATTAAATAACATGACATCTTCATGTCGTGTCAACTTTATGAAATACTACAAGACGACGCCATCTTATCAGAAGTTAAAACTTACCATCCTCGGTGTATTTCGACTTCGCTTATAATTTCCAGTAACGAAATGTTTCGACTCTTTGTGTCAGTTCTTAAACAATACAGGTAAACGTAATGAATGTATGTTACCTTAATTTTATTTCTCTCGCGTCACAGATAGCGCGTTAGATCATCCCATAACATGAAGATTTTAAATATATTCCGGTCGTTTCACTTGGATGAGCAAGCATGAATGATGTATTGGCAAAAGGTAACAATCGTTCACCTGTCTCCACATTTCAGAAGTATAGAATATGTATATGTATTAGTTGTTTGGTATTTGAAGACTGTTGTGACAAGTTGCACAAAGGAGTGCTCACTGCTGGAGGTCTTCATTTGAAGGGAGGCGACTCAAAAATATGATCAACGATGACACAATCTTAATGCCTTTGATAAATGGATTTTTCTGTTGGTTATTTAATAAATGCATTTTTTAATGATATACTATTTTAACACGTTATGATAAAGTATGGAGCAGGAAATGGTAAAGAAATCTCCAGAACGATTTTATGTTTAGATATCAAGATAGACTCGCAAATGAAAACATCCTAGCTTCATAGATAATATAATCTTACTGGCAGCTAAATATGAGTATCGATATAAAAGACTTAAAGTTAAGAGAAAATAGATATTGTCTTAACTATAAAGATAAAATAGAAGATGAAAATATTTTATTTTATATTGCCCATTATATTATGACACAAATAAATAATCAGAACTTTTCAAAAATAAAAAGGACGAATACTTTTTTTTCTTAAATTTCACGAATCAATCCAGAAACTCTCATTAAACTGAAAAAAAGTTTAATTATCTAAAAGAATGTTTCCAGTTGAAATAATCATTACCATCACTATTATATTATTACTACTATGTACCACATTTACTAAAAATCATCATGAACTACAATGATAGCATTACTTATACATCAAACTTTATTAGTAATAGATGTGTTTGTTTGTTTCTGTTACTTGTCATTTGAATAATAGACGGCGTTAGTCTACTTTCAAATTTGAAACCTTAATGACCAATTTTAGTCTTGGGCAAACCCGGTCCAAGGTCGTTTGTGTGATGAGTTTACGTCATGAGGACGTACATGCAAAATGAACAAAATGATATCACAAAGATACCTAATGTTACATCAATATTCTAATATCAAATGATGATAATCTACTATATGAAATACATTTGAAATAGTGTATACTTCATACGGGTTAAAACCTTTAACAAGATGTCCGTTATATGTTTGTATTAATTCGAGGACACATACAGATCTGCATATTGTCGTATTGTTCTTCCGTTGTTCAAAATAACGACCTAGTGCGTACACTTACTTAACAGCTATGGAAGAGAAAAACATAGGCGAAGGGCATTGGCCGTGTTTTGGCTGTTATTTCGATTTTTACGTTCACTACTTGTACTTGATGTTAAAAAAAACAAATAAGAGCTATACATAGGCATAAATATCCGTGTATTCCGATATATTGTTTGAAATAAGATCAGGTCCAGTGTGGTCTCCCTTTACAAATAGTAAGGTTGAAATGATCAATTGCAATTGAAAAAATGCCAAATTTGGTTTTCTCAAGCAATTTTCATAAAATATATAGGTATTTGATAATTTTCATGTCTGTGTATATCTCTTTTTTTTGTTATTGTATATCAATCTAAGTAGTAAAACAGGAAAAATGTTTTTTGAAATAAAACCCACAGCTACTTGCAATGTCCCTGTAGGTATAGTTCTACCAAATTCATACGTTACAAACACGAGTCTAAATTGAATGGTAACAGGTGTGACAGGCTAGTTTTCGTCTGTCAGCTACAGCTACAGAAATGTATGGTAACAGTTGTGACAGGCTAGTTTTCGTCTGTCAGCTACAGCTACAGAAATGTATGGTAACAGTTGTGACAGGCTAGTTTTCGTCTGTGAGCTACAGCTACAGAAATGTATGGTAACAGTTGTGACTGGCTAGTTTTCGTGTGTGAGCTACAGCTACAGAAATGTATGGTAACAGGTGTGACTGGCTAGTTTTCGTGTGTGAGCTACAGCTACAGAAATGTATGGTAACAGGTGTGACACGCTAGTTTTCGTATGTCAGCTACAGCTACAGAAATGTATGGTAACAGGTGTGACAGGCTAGTTTTCGTATGTCAGCTACAGCTACAGAAATGTATGGTAACAGGTGTGACACGCTAGTTTTCGTCTGTCAGCTACAGCTACAGAAATGAATGGTAACAGGTGTGACACGCTAGTTTTCGTATGTCAGCTACAGCTACAGAAATGTATGGTAACAGGTGTGACAGGCTAGTTTTCGTCTGTCAGCTACAGCTACAGAAATGTATGGTAACAGGTGTGACACGCTAGTTTTCGTCTGTCAGGTACAGCTACAGAAATGTATGGTAACAGATGTGACAGGCTAGTTTTCGTGTGTGAGCTACAGCTACAGAAATGTATGGTGACAGGTGTGACAGACTAGTTTTCGTCTGTCAGCTACAGCTACAGAAATGTATGGTAACAGTTGTGACACGCTAGTTTTCGTGTGTGAGCTACAGCTACAGAAATGTATGGTAACAGTTGTGACTGGCTAGTTTTCGTCTGTCAGCTACAGCTACAGAAATGTATGGTAACAGGTGTGACAGGCTAGTTTTCGTCTGTCAGCTACAGCTACAGAAATGTATGGTAACAGTTGTGACAGACTAGTTTTCGTGTGTGAGCTACAGCTACAGAAATGTATGGTAACAGGTGTGACACGCTAGTTTTCGTGTGTGAGCTACAGCTACAGAAATGTATGGTAACAGGTGTGACAGGCTAGTTTTCGTGTGTGAGCTACAGCTACAGAAATGTATGGTAACAGGTGTGACACGCTAGTTTTCGTATGTCAGCTACAGCTACAGAAATGTATGGTAACAGGTGTGACACGCTAGTTTTCGTCTGTCAGGTACAGCTACAGAAATGTATGGTAACAGGTGTGACACGCTAGTTTTCGTCTGTCAGCTACAGCTACAGAAATGTATGGTAACAGGTGTGACACGCTAGTTTTCGTCTGTCAGCTACAGCTACAGAAATGTATGGTAACAGGTGTGACACGCTAGTTCTCGTCTGTCAGCTACAGCTACAGAAATGTATGGTAACAGGTGTGACAGGCTAGTTTTCGTGTGTGAGCTACAGCTACAGAAATGTATGGTAACAGGTGTGACACGCTAGTTTTCGTCTGTCAGGTACAGCTACAGAAATGTATGGTAACAGTTGTGACAGACTAGTTTTCGTGTGTGAGCTACAGCTACAGAAATGTATGGTAACAGGTGTGACAGGCTAGTTTTCCTGTGTGAGCTACAGCTACAGAAATGTATGGTGACAGGTGTGACAGACTAGTTTTCGTCTGTCAGCTACAGCTACAGAAATGTATGGTAACAGTTGTGACAGGCTAGTTTTCGTGTGTGAGCTACAGCTACAGAAATGTATGGTAACAGTTGTGACTGGCTAGTTTTCGTGTGTGAGCTACAGCTACAGAAATGTATGGTAACAGGTGTGACAGGCTAGTTTTCGTCTGTCAGCTACAGCTACAGAAATGTATGGTAACAGTTGTGACAGACTAGTTTTCGTGTGTGAGCTACAGCTACAGAAATGTATGGTAACAGGTGTGACAGGCTAGTTTTCGTCTGTCAGCTACAGCTACAGAAATGTATGGTAACAGGCAAGACAGACTAGTTTTCGTGTGTGAGCTACAGCTACAGAAATGTATGGTAACAGGTGTGACACGCTATTTTTCGTCTGTCAGCTACAGCTACAGAAATGTATGGTAACAGGTGTGACAGGCTAGTTTTCGTGTGTGAACTACAGCTACAGAAATGTATGGTAACAGGTGTGACAGACTAGTTTTCGTCTGTCAGCTACAGCTACAGAAATGTATGGTAACAGTTGTGACAGGCTAGTTTTCGTGTGTGAGCTACAGCTACAGAAATGTATGGTAACAGGTGTGACACGCTAGTTTTCGTGTGTGAGCTACAGCTACAGAAATGTATGGTAACAGTTGTGACAGGCTAGTTTTCGTCTGTCAGCTACAGCTACAGAAATGTATGGTAACAGTTGTGACAGGCTAGTTTTCGTGTGTGAGCTACAGCTACAGAAATGTATGGTAACAGGTGTGACAGGCTAGTTTTCGTCTGTCAGGTACAGCTAGAGAAATGTATGGTAAGAGGTGTGACACGCTAGTTTTCGTATGTCAGCTACAGCTACAGAAATGTATGGTAACAGGTGTGACACGCTAGTTTTCGTCTGTCAGCTACAGCTACAGAAATGTATGGTAACAGGTCTGACACGCTAGTTTTCGTCTGTCAGGTACAGCTACAGAAATGTATGGTAACAGGTGTGACACGCTAGTTTTCGTGTGTGAGCTACAGCTACAGAAATGTATGGTAATAGGTGTGACAGGCTAGTTTTCGTCTGTCAGCTACAGCTATAGAAATGTATGGTGACAGGCTAGTTTTCGTCTGTGAGCTACAACTACAGAAATGTATGGTAACAGGTGTGACAGGCTAGTTTTCGTGTGTGAGCTACAGCTACAGAAATGTATGGTAACAGGTGTGACACGCTAGTTTTTGTGTGTGAGCTACAGCTACAGAAATGTATGGTGACAGGTGTGACAGGCGAGTTTTAGTCTGTCAGCTACAGCTACAGAAATGTATGGTAACAGGTGTGACACGCTAGTTTTTGTGTGTGAGCTACAGCTACAGAAATGTATGGTGACAGGTGTGACAGGCGAGTTTTAGTCTGTCAGCTACAGCTACAGAAATGTATGGTAATAGGTGTGACAGGCCAGTTTTCGTCTGTCAGCTACAGCTATAGAAATGTATAGTAACAGATCATAGCAAAATGATTTATCTGAGCACCCTACTTTCGGAAAATATTTAAATTGTTTTGGTTTCCAACGGATCCCGGATGCGCCACTTTATCTTGGTAGACCTTTAAGTGAAATGTTTGCGAAATTCGAAAGATAATAAATATAATATGTCTACGTACTTACACAGGTAACTAGGAAATTTAGAGATAGGTTCAGGTGACATAGAGAAGTGATCATCCCCTGCCGACAGGTAACATCAGCAGCAAGTTTGTAGTCGAATCAAGACACTAAACCCCTGATCACATCAAAATAGACAGTTCAACATCCACGATCGATCATTTCAGAATTCCAGATAATTCCAGATAGGCCCATGATATTGACAACAAAGGCTACTACATCGACCGGAAAATTTATCAGAGCAAGATTGACTTTAGATATAATTTTCATGTAGTGTTACAAAAACATTAGACTAAGTAGTATGATGTCCATGTATGAAATGGTCGTGTGTTCAATCGGCTCGAACATATCGGATCATTGAAAAGACATTAACAGCAAATATAACTGAGGTGTATAACTATTTGAATTTTGAAAGTTGACAACTGGCAAGACGTGATGATTTTTGTCCTATAGTACAAGTCTCGATTTCCCATCGATGTTTATATTAAATAAAATAATTCTCCAACACGAAGCGTAGGTGCTTGATAGTGTAGTTATTTCCATTTCTGATTCGCCAAGATGTGTCATATGTGTTACATTAAAGTTTTAAAATTCAGAGAATTGAAAACTGTGTATAATTAGATTGTTATAGATAGTTTTAAAAAACTTTAATGTAATACATGCACACAAGTATACAAAAACTTCAGATACCAAAGTATTAATCTTCAGGATATATAGACAACTCTGGTAAAAATTGGACAAACATGGACCTCTGGAAATCAACAGGTGGGATCAGGTGTCATGGTGGAGTAAGCATCCAATGTTGACTGGTCACACCCACCATGAGTCAGTACATGCAAGAAGAAAAACACCTGCTTTGTTTACAACATGGGCGCAGACATTTTGGACACCCAAAGTTGTGCCGAAGGTAAAATGAGCCCGGCGATCTGATTGGTCACTAAATGAAAAAATTAGTCTTGCCATTAATAAGTGAAATTAAGGTGATGAAAAAGATACATGAATATTAGTAGTACTTTGCAAATTATAGGGTTGAAAATTTAAAGGGAGGGGTCAAATGAGAATAGATATTTTCCTTTGGTGCGGAATACTATGAGTTGTAAACAAGTGAAAATTTGAAGTAGAAATGCAACAGCAACCCATACTTTTGATTGCATATTTTGTTATAAAAAATACTGATCTTTCAGCACCGGGTACTGATTTGACCTATATTTAATAAACATGGGAGTGACAGTGACCTGAAGTTTTGTAAATTAGCATTGAGGCCTATGTGAAAATATTTGGTGGTGTCTGTCCTAGACCATGATTGCTGCCAAAAATAAGTATAAAATGTATCATTGTTAACTGGCAAAATTTCCACAATATATTCAAATGTACAACAAAGCATCAAAGCTAAACATTTCTTATTGTATCAAGAATAAAACAAAAAATCGGGTTAAAATCAGTTTGCTCCAGACTTCCTATATAAATACCAATAATTTGTTTGATAATCATTGGTATTTTTTTTCTTTTAACTTTCTGACTTTTTATGCAACACTCAACATATGTTAAGTCATGTGGTGGCGACCATTTTTTTTTTTTTTTTTGGTGGTGGAGGAGAGAACGCGGTTACAATGTACTTAGGAAGTGACCATCGGCCTTCCAATAATTATTGTTGATATTGTCTATAATCTTTGAACTACTTGTGATGAATTATATAGAGTATAGACTTGTGATAAAACAATTTCACATCTAAAAACAGTGTCTTTAGTAAAAAGTACAGTGTATTTAAATTTCGGCGATTTTCACGTGTCAGCGTGTGCTAGATCATGATTGCTACCAAAAATAAACAATCAAGATAACTTAGCACAGTAGTAGAATTGTATATGCACTTCAAGTAGATGTTTGCCGATAATGATTTAACTCTGCTAAAATTTTGGATAAACTGCACAGTGGGTACATATTATATGGTATTTTTTAATATTCTAAAAATACATTGTTAGCAAAATCTCATTGACACTAAATTGATAAATGACAAATCACTGTCATGTCATGTCAAGCAGTACGAAAATTAATCAAGTTCTATGTATAATTATCTACAAACATTTTCAACATCTAGAGGTGGCAAAAAGATGGAAAATAGAAGTCAAATTTATTATTCATAAACAATTTTATTTGATCAATACAGTGTATCACATTAATGCTGAGAAGCATTTATATACTTCAACTCTCACACAAATCAAATGACATTATATTACAAAAGAGGGTGTCTGTGTACCTGTCAGTGGGGACCTAATGTGGGTGTGTCTATATGTATCAGGGTGTATGTGTGGGTGTACCTGTCAGTGAGGACATAATTGTGTATATATTTGTGTGTATGTGGGTGTTTGAGTACCTGTTAATGAGGACGTGACTGAGTACATTGTATATGCATGTATAAGGGTGTCTGTGTGTATGAGGGTGTCTGCGTGTATGAGGGTGTTTGTGTCTGTTAATGCAGACATGACTATGTATATGTCCATGTGTATGGGGGTGTTTCTGTACCTGTTAGTGAGGACATGGATATATGTGTTCATGAGTATGAGGGTGTTGGTGTACCTATAAGTGAGGACATGACTTTGTAAATATCTGTGTATAAGGGTGTCTGTGTGGGTGTAACTATTAGTCAGAACATGTCTGTGTATATGTCCATGTGTATTAGAGTGTCTGTGTACCTGTCAGCGAGAACATGTCTGTGTGTATGAGGGTGTCCGTGGGTGTACCTGTCAGTGAGGACATGACTGTGTACATGTCTGTAAGTATGAAGGGGTCTGTATACCTGTCAGTGAGAGCATGTCTGTATATATCTCTGCGTGTATGAGGGTGTCTGTGTACCGGTCAGTGAGAACATGACCGTGTGTATGAGGGTGTCTGTGTACATGTACCTGTCAGTGAGAACATGTCTGTGTATATCTCTGTGTGTATGAGGGTGTCTGTGTGGGTGTAGCCGTCTATTAGGATATCAGTTCATCCAAATATATAATGTGTCTATCTTCAAGCATGTGTTCATCTGTGTATATGTATGTCTACCTCGATGGGTGTTTATCTTTTAGTTTATGTTCTGTGCTGACTTAAAATTTAATTAATTTTTCATCTTTTCATGAGATATTTTCAAATTAAATTTATATAATAGGTGAAGTCTGGTATATATCAGAGTATTTAAATAAAATATAGAATTTTGAAATAAAAATTATATGTGTTTCTTTCTACTAAACAACAGTTCTCTCTCTCTCTCCCTCCCTCTCTCTCTCTCTATCTCTCTCTATCTCTCTCTCTCATCAAGTAAATAAATATCATAATCTATAATACATGTATATGTAACAGGGACCTCACAAATATTTCTCAGTTAGCATCTGCTGTATGTAGTTACATTAGTGAAATAATAAAATCTGTAGTATACAACACCTCTAATATAAAGGAAACAAAAATGATTTCCTATGCAGTCAGAAACTGCATTTAACTCATTCACCCCTAAAGACACATTTAGACTGGTCTAAATCATTGATTTGCAGAAGAGTCCATTGTTTTTCAGGGGTATATGAGTTAAATATTCTCCAGTGCATGAATAATTACATAAATATATATAATGCAAACACATTGGCCAAAAATATGAATAAATCATTTAAAATAGCAAAATCTATACTTCATGAACCAATGAACCAATGAACATATATACTTATTTTTAACCAATGAATAACTTTTTATATACAATACACAACCGATAAGAACCACATAATGAAGCATATATCAATATATAACTAGTGAGTAACTAAATTTAGAACATATATCAACATTTAACCAATGAGCAACTTTTAATATTCAGAATCTAGATGGCTATATCCCTCTTATTCTTCACTGTACTGTATCTAAAATTTTTCACCTATACACCTTTGATCACATTGAAACACATCTTAAACGTCACTAGACATTGCCACCCTCCATAAAAAACAACAACAAGCAAGCAAACAGTACACACTGTTAAGTGTGTAACTGATCTAATAACAGACTTACTTAAGGACAAGGTTATTGACACAAACTATTATAATGTAAATACTGAATATGTACATATGAAAAGTTGAATTTCTTATTAGATAAGATTTTATTTTACAGTGCTGTAATATACCTTTATATTAATTTATTTAACTTATACACCCCAAAAGACACATTTGGACTGGTCTATGTCATTGATCTACAAGAAGAGTCCACTGTTTTTATAACAAGTTAATGTGTTATGAAATATTTTCCTCAGAGTACTTATATTCAAGACTAAGATATTCTGTTTTTAACAATATTGATATTTCAGTACAACTCTATAAAAACTGAAGATGGCTGACTCCAGCTATTACTTATGCCATCCTCTAAATGAATTTCATTTGTCAGTTTGTGGTGCCACTCTGAACTCATCAACTATAAATCAATAACATAGGCAAGTCCAAATGTGTCTATAGGGGTAAATGGGTTAACCTTTACACATTCTACATATAAATCAGTAGCTTATCTCACAGTTTAAGTTAGACTGATGGCAATAGATAGGGGTAGAAAGACAAACTCATCTTGTTCCAGCTAAGGCTGACGTCAATAATAGGCCAGGTCCTGATCAATTTCAAGGGAAACCTATATATACATATTGAATTAAAAAAAGAAAGCTTTACACCAAGCATGGTAAATACTAGATCATTAATACATTTATTGAAATGCTGGATAATGACTGGGGCTGCATTAGTATGCAAAGAAACACCAAAATATATGGTAAATAACATGAATAGTGGAGTGTTTGAATAATATAAAAACACAAAAATATGTGGTATATAGGGTGTGTGAATGATAAATTAAAAACCACAAAAATATATGTTGAATAGGGCAGTGTGTGTGAATATTACAAGCCCAAATATATACAAAATTTATGCTCTTGTATTTACAATACAAGACAATAAAAAAAAAATATATTTTGTGTACAGATATGACTTTTGTGATTATTGCAACAGATCCCGCTATATACAAAGAGATTATGGGTTCAAGTTCTTTTCCCACTCCCTATCTACCGTAACTAGTCAAATGAGTGCTTTAATCCATCTAGATTTTTTCCTTTGCAGGATTTACAATGAAAAGTTTCTATATATAAACAGGTCAAACAGAAATTTTCTGAAGGAAAAACTTTTGAAGATCATTTCCTATATAACACTGACAAGAACTGCAGTAGAGCCACCTGCCATGATATGATTAAACCGGGATTAAAGGGAATTTAACAATTCCTTGAGTCCCAAAAACTGCATCATTGGACCTCAATGGTCTTCAGTCCCTACCCATTTACAGATTCCATGGGAATGCTGCTTTTCAAATTTGGTAAAAACTTGTAAAGTGGTTTTGAGTAAAGTGATTAATTTTCCAAGTAAATGGACAACAGACAAAAGGAGAAGACTTTGGTTATTGTCAGTATTTGAATCATTTCACTTTTATACAATTATACAATTTATCAACCTCTAAGACCATAAACTGTAAACACAAAGGGTAAACACTACAATATCACAATGATATGAAAATAAGTTGAATTCATCCCTTCACATCAACTGAAAATTGAAAATTCATTTTTTCGTGTCCTTTAGGGGGGTTTCTAAAACTATGAACATGTAATATATTCAGATATAGATGATGAATTAATATTAAATACATATTGATGATAATGTTAGTGAATAAACAATTTCTTACTTCTGAGTTCCTTATTTAAGTTTGACAATTAAATGGTTGATTCTGTAGAAATGTATTGTGACTTACTGCACTATATAGAGGAGGTCTGGTGATCACAGGTGGTCAACAATTTTACACAGGGTTTCAATTCCTTGGACAACACACACTTAAGTTTCTCTGCGTGAAAGTTAATTTCTTGGTGACTATTTTTATCAAAGCTTTTTCTTATTGAATGCCCAGGGGACAATGTTTTCACTGGAGGAGTGTCTTATGGTATTTTGAAATAGACATTATCTTAAAGATTCTATAATTCCATTTTCAAAACAGCATACTTAATATTCTCAAGATCAGTTTATAACTCGTTCAACCTCTCTGGGAACTTCGCTGTTTGAAACTCTTTATACGCACTTTGCTCATTATTTTCAGCTTGGTGGGACATTAAATGGGAATTAGGTGGTTAGGTATCTAATGGCAACTTGACTTCTGAGGTATAAACTCATCAAAATACAATTAGTTGCCAAGGCAACAGAACAGGTGCAACATGTAATACCCATCCTTTTAAAATATGCCTTTGCTCACGTCAGTACACTGTGACTAAGATAAATTTATTTATAGTCAGCAAAAGTAAAAAATTAAAGATACATGCAGCAGTATTTAATTATCAAAGGGATAGCAAACCACATGTCTAGAAAAGTCTGATAGCAAACCACATGTCTAGAAAAGTCTGATAGCAAACCACATGTCTAGAAAAGTCTATCTTTTAAAAGGCTCTGGAATAAGACTAATCTGAATATCTCTTACAAAGAGATTTGAATCCCCCACCCTATCTACAGAACCTGGGACCAGAGATCTGAATCCCCTACCCTATCTACAGAACCTGGGACCAGAGATCTGAATCCCCCACCCTATCTACAGAACCTGGGACCAGAGATCTGAATTCCCCACCCTATCTACAGAACCTGGGACCAGAGATCTGAATCCCCCACCCTATCTACAAAACCTGGGACCAGAAATCTGAATCCCCTACACTATCTACTAAATATGAAACCAGGGATTGGAATCCCCTATCCTATCAACTGAATCTGAAACCAGGGATCTGAATCCCCTACACTGAATATTTCATGCTATCTACAGAACCGGGGATCAGGGATCTGAACAACCAACATCATCTACTTAATCTGGGATAAGGGATCTGAATTCCTCATGCTATCAACAGAACCTGGGATCAGGGATCATGAAATTTACAGGTTTTGGTGCTCCTACCCTAAAATGTCTACTTACCAAATTTGAAGAAAATTGTAATGGTGGTTTTCAAGAAGTTAAAAATGTTCAAAACACACACAAAGAATAACTCCCTAATGCTATACTAGTGCAAAACACTCTTGAAATGTAAAGATTTAGTTTGCTGTGTCAAAACAGGTGAAGGGACGGAAAATATAACAGCGAAATAGACAACTTTCAACATTTGGCTCCAGTGAACTTAAACAACCTATGAATTAAAAATAACATAATGCTTCTACTACAAATTAAAGGTGAATCTTTAAAACATGTAAAACTATCATAAATCTGAAGATTTAAACTATTTCTCTAGATTGACAAAATGCAGATACACAGGAAAAATAGCAATATGAGGTATTAACCAGGATATGAGGTGCATGAAAAAACATGCTTTGATAAGTGAAGAAGATGTGTGATTGACAAATAATATGAACTGACATCATTCCTGCAGATTTTTAAGTCCCATAACTCTGGCAAAAAAATGCTAAATGTTGGCCAGAATCAAACTCATCCTCATTGTTTAAAATTTCAGGAAAAACCTCGAGTTGTTTGATGGGAACCAAAATGATGCAAACAAACAAATAAACAGCAATGTGCACTTTTTCCAAATCTTTGATTTTGTGAGATGAAAATTAGAATCAAATATTAACTCATTCACCCCTAAAGACACATTTTGACTGGTCGAAGTCATTGATGTATAGAAAAGTCCGTTGTTTTTCAGGAGTTGATAAGTTAACAAGTTTTGATTCAGCAGTTGTTGTCTTCTTATATCTGTTGGTTTTAAACTGAGCCTACAGCAAAAACACAATATACCCCCAATCTTTGATTCCTGGGCATAAAAATAAATGTTCCAACATAAAAATAGCACATGGAAAATGTGACTACGAAAATCATATTTATATGAGAATGCTTTACAACATAATTTTTACCAGTTTTTTTATTTTATCAAATATTCATAATGCCTAAACACCAGTGTGTATGGTTGTAAATTGTTTTTATCTGTATTAGAAATCATATAAGAATACTTTGCTATTTTTCCTGTGTACAAAATGTGCAGTCAAAGACGTATCTAAAAGACTGATCTGCTTGCATATAATCATCAGCTGTCCAGCGCATCCAAAACTTTCATAATCTGTTGTTTTATAACTTTAGTTGCCTCCCCTGCTTTTGGCATTAAAAATCGGTCTAAATCAGTTACTTGTATCCCATCATCTTCCATAGATCCATACTTAAAAGTGATGAGTTCAGGATGTTTTCTCTTTGATGTGATTTTGACTACGCTTCCTAAGGCTCGTCGTGCTTGAATATGAGCCATATTTTTGCGGTTTTGGATTTCTCGTAGCACATATAAATGAGAGTCTGTCACTAACACGTAACTGGAAAAAAAGAAAAAGACAGAAATACATGTAACCAGGTGATGTTATGAGAAACAACAAATATAATGAAATATAAATGTGTAAATAAAAAAAATACACACATACAGTTGAGTCTTGAAAACCAGTGTGAGGTCAGAATAACATACAAAATTTGTTGATTATTGATTTTAAAGCTTTTGGGAGTAAACAAAAGATTTACATAACAGGAGCTAATATTCAAATGTGAGGAACAAAAATTGATGGTATTGATAGAGAAAAAGAAACAGATCACAATTGCATTAGATTTTGAAAGAAAATTATTGGGGCTTACACTAAACCTTGACAGATCAAGAAGAAATTGATCAAAGGACTGAAAGTCCTGAAAGGCAAGTCCATTTTAAGTTGGTATCAGTGACATACATGTAAATAGCATTATTACACATCATTCCAGGGTACATTTGTACTTAGGCCTACTCAGATAATACCTCACAGATTTGTTGAAACACAAACTATTCAAATTGGACTAATCAATGTACCACGTGATACCCAATAACATTTGTGTGGGACTATTGTTTCTATTTGAGATGATATCCTGCGGTAACGTCATTTCAGCGGGAAGATTATGTAGAGTTACGTTCCATTAGAGATACAAGTACCACACAAACATTATCAGTTATCACATGTTACATGAATAAGTCCCGTTACTTCTGTTTTTACTAGTCTGTATGTAGATACGATAGAGTCAAGACTCAAAGGACAAATGAAGGAATAAAAAAAATATGATAGTAATTATTTCTTTGACCTTATTTTCTCTTTACAACATACCTAGGATACATGAATCCAGTTCCAACAACTTCTTGACATTTACACGAGTACTTTACATCCGGTTTTTTAAGCCACACCTCCAAACTGACAACTTCCTTTCTGTCATCGTCATCAGAAGTCAGTGATGTTTCTTCAGCTAAACAGAAAGTATAAATCAACGATAAAGCTTTATCTAGTCATTTATTATGTTCATTTATACATTAAACATCACAACTATTATCATTTATTCCCCCTATTTTTTATTATCATAGTTAATTTCTTTTTTCTCTCATGTTTAATTGTCTAAAAGTAAAATATTGTTTTGAAGTTTCTATATTTCACATTGAATGGTATCTCAAAATAATCAGATGAAATAAGATGTTTGTTAGATGACTTTTAACACTTTGCTATATTTAGATATTCAATCTGTGACATTGATATAAAGTTTTATATCTAAATGTGAGTAAAAAGTTAAAGAGTAAAGAAATGCCAGGACAAAATACCCAACTATCTGGTATGTCAAGACAGATGGACTTTCACAACAATATTGTCTGATATCAATTACACTGCAGTTTCTATTGCTATCAGTAACAGGTGTCTGTTTTTAATCAAATGTATATGGCATATATACTAATATCAAGTTGTACTGGTATATTCAAAATAGATATGAAATCTTTATCTATATTTAATGTGATAGTGCTGTCTTTACATACCTTCTTCATCGTCACCGATAGAAAAGACATTAGCCATGTTTCTGTATCTCTTGCCTACCTTGTCTGTGTTACTGACGTGTCTATAAATAGAAAATCAACGTGTATCAGATGACTGATAAAGATCTTAATGACATGATATATATCATACATACTTCAGGAAAAAATTAAAATTAAAGGTATTTGTACTTATGGTAAAAAGGTTATAAAAACAACACAAAATTACCACATTTATTGCAGACATTTGTATTTAATAAATGCTATCCCCTACTAATGTCACATTGATTAAGGGTGATAGGGAGTACTTTATAGGGAGAAAATAAATGTTGATGTTAATATCCAATATATTTAATGTAGATATATCTGTGAATTAAGAAATAGTGTCAGTGTCTAAAACATCATTATATATATATATATATATATATATATATATATATATATATATATATATATATATATATATATATATATATATATATATATATATTGTATATATCTATATATATATATATATATATATATATATATATATATCTATATATATAGATATATATATATATATATATAGATATACCTATAGATATACCTATAGATATATATATATATATATATATATATATATATATATATATATATATATATATATATATATATATTATATATATATATATATATATATATATATATCTTGGACATTCAACATCCATTTATAGATTTCAAGACCTAGAAAATGGTACACAAAAACTGTAATATTCACATCACTGTGTGAAAACATTGCATATTTTGTTAGAAAATTAGAGTCAACAGAAATTGGGTCTGTCTTTGTACTGTCATCGCCAGTGCTCTTTAAAACTGAGTCCCAACACAGAAAATATCTGGGTGTGATGATTGGATAAGGAAATCTCCAACCAAGTGGTAAGAATCTGGTTGTCCAATCCGATGGTGCCCCTCAAACTTTCCAATTCCTACCACGAGGGTTTAGAGTTCCATCTTACTAAACACACCCATGAATAATTTTTTTTTTCTTGCATGTTTCAAGTACATGTGTAAGTATGCAAATTAAGTCTAACATAAATACTGATGCACTGCATTCCAATTACATATAATCCATAGGAGCACTACATCATAAAATTATATTGTGATGTTATAACATATGTGGCTTGTCATGAAGTCATTGTATTTCATTTTGCCAAGGATTTTAAATGTGACCCCCAATATCATCAGACTTACCTCTCTGGTAACTGGTGTTCATTTTTTATGTAGTCTGTCAATTTCTGTTTCATTTCAACTGACTTGTTTTTCATGACACTTGTCAAAGATGAAAACTTGCCAAAAAAAGATTCCTTTGATTCATCCTGAAATTAATAACTTTGAGTTTGGATTATCTGGTCTGACATACTTCATTGCTGCTCCTTCTTCATCTATCTATCTCTATCTCTGTGTTTCTCTGCCCTCTCTCTCTCTCTCTCTGTCTGTCTCTGTCTCTCTGTCTGTCTCTGTTTCTCTTGTCTCTTGTCTCTGTCTGTCTGTCTGTCTGTCTGTCTGTCTGTCTGTCTGTCTGTCTGTCTGTCTGTCTGTCTGTCTGTCTGTCTGTCTGTCTGTCTGTCTGTCTGTCTGTCTCTCTCTCTCTCTCTCTCTCTCTCTCTCTCTCTCTCTCTCTCTCTCTCTCTCTCTCTCTCTCTCTCTCTCTCTCTCTCTCTCTCTCTCTCTCTCTCTCTCTCTCTCTCTCTCTCTCTCTCTCTCTCTCTCTCTCTCTCTCTCTCTCTCTCTCTCTCTGTTATTCTCAAAAAAGATAAGTAAGCTTCTCCTCACAGTATTAAAGTTACATTCCTATTGGTAACATTATACTTACTGTATTCCTGATCTGGAACTCCTCTCCATTTTCCGCATCACTACAGCTACTCGCAGCATCTGGATTACATGCAATACAAGACTTGCTGTTGTGATCTATAAAACCTTCCGATAAATTGTCCTTTAAAAGATTATGTAAACCTGGAAAAAAAGAAGTAATTAAATGAATGCACCTAAATCTATCTAATAAAAACATGCGTATGTCTGTATGTGCACGTGTGTGCTTGTGTAACTTACATCAGTGAAAAACTGAATGTCAACATACCTGAGTAACCTCCCCTTGCTACACTGACATACTGATAATGCTTCTGTAAAAAGTTTGCAACAACCATATAAACATACTGGTCCTCCTCCTCTCTCCCGCTGCCTAAAAAGCATAGGTGCTCTCCCCCTGCTATTGAACCTACAAAATTATGAAACAGATGAGCTAATATTTAATGTACAATGATCAAAACAATCTATATCAAAGAACAAGAGGCTCACAAGAGCCTGTATCGCTCACCTGGCTCCAAGAGGCACCATTTTTAAGTGAACTACCCAAGGACTATTGTGACGAGATTTGGTTCCAATTAGCCCAATGCAGAGATCTTTGAAAGTGTTCCATTATGGTCCAATATTAATATAAGTTCTCCACTTGCAGGCATCCTGGATGAGGTGTGGGCTTGCTAGACACCATTTTCAAAATGGACCATCCAAGGAATACTGACCAAGGTTGGTTCCAATTGGCCCATTGATTTCAGAGGAGAAGATCTTTGAATGTGTTCCCATACCGTCCAATGTTAAACCAAGTTTCTTGCTGGTGGCCATCTTGGATAGGATCTGCCAGACACTTTTAAATGGGTCCAAGAAGCATTGTGACCAAGTTTGGTTCAAATTAGCCATGTAGTTTCAGATGGGATCTCTAAACGTACTTTCCCATAGGGTCCAATGTTAAAATTTGTTCCCTGCTGGCGACCATCTTGGATGAGAAGTGGACCACCTGCCAGACACCTTTTTTATACGGGTTTGGTTCAAATTGGCCATGTAGCAGTTTCAGAGATCTCTTTAATGTATTTTCTCATAGGGTCCAATGATGAACTTTGGTCCTCGTTGGCCGCCATCTTGGATGAGGTACGAACCTGCTAAACACCTTTTTATATGGGTGTACCCATGGACCATTGTAACAAAGTTTGGCTCAAAAAGAGCAGTGAATGTTTTTTCCCTAGGGTCCAATGTTAAAATATGTTCCCTGTGGGCAGCCATCTTTGATGAGGTGTAAACCTGAAAAACACCTTTTTTACAGGGGATCACACAAATACTATTGTGACCAAGTTTGGTTCCAACTGGCTCAGTAGTTTCAGAAGAGATCTTTGAAAGTATTCCCATATGGTAAAATGTTAATCTATGTTTCCTGCTAGTGGTCATCTTGGATAGCACCTAGACCTGCTGGACACATTTTTTAAAATGGGTCCATCCAAGGACTATTATGATCAAGTTTGGTTTCAATTGGGATAGTAGTTCCAGAGAAAATGATCTGTAAATGCGTTTTCCCATAGGGTCCAATGATAAATTATGTTCCCTGCTGGTGGCCATCTTGGATGAGGTGTGAACCTGAGAAACGACATTTTTACAGGGAACCACCCAAAGACTATTGTGAGCAAGTTTGGCTCCAATCGGCTCAGTAGTTTCAGAGGAGAAGATCTTTGAATGAAAAGTTTAAGCTGGACATATGGATGCAAAGTGATGGCAAAAGCTCACCCTGGCTATAGCCAGCTGAGCTAAAAACCAATCCAGAATTCAAGAAATAATTCTGTATAGAAACTAACTCCATATATACAAACTAATCACTGTAAATCTGGAAATGTTCACGGGACTTCATTTTCAGGATATACAGGTTCTAGATTTCTTTGTGAGAAGGTATTTTTTTTATTTTGAATGCCCAAATCTTCAACTATTATCATACTTCAATATGCAATATTTTATTTTTGCAAAAGACAGCTCTCGAAAAATTAAGCATAAATAAAATTCTCACAAATAAAAACCGAATTTACTGTACACTGAGGCCATGACAGATTAACCACAAATGACTAAATATGTAAATCAGTAGAACATTAGCTCTGTATAATAAAATGACAAGGAATCCAATGATAATCAGGGTGATTTTTTGTTTGAAGTTGGTTACTTGGAGAATAATATGTCTTTATCTTGGTCTATGCAGGTTGTTCTACTTGCTGTAGTGCAAATGAATCACTGCTAATGACATATCTTAGTGCAATGAGGCTTCTGTACTTGTGCACCAGCCACCATATCACATGACCTTAGTTTTAGCCAAATGAACAGGTTATTGCCTGCTGTTGTTTTGCTAACAGTGCTTGTATTGCTGACTTACCTGCAGTTATTGCCTGCTGCTGTGTTGCTAACAATGCTTGTATTGCAGACTTACCTGCACTGCTGCTGTGTTGCTAACAATGCTTGTATTGCTGACTTACCTACACTGTTGCTGTGTTGCTAACAATGCTTGAATAGCTGACTTACCTGCACTTATTGCCTGCCGTTGTGCTGCTAACAGTGCTTGTACTGCTGCCTTACCTGTAATTACTGCCTGCTGTTGTGCTGCTAACAGCGCTTGTACTGCTGTACTGAATTCCCATGGTACTGACTTACCTGCACTTATTGCCTGCTGTTGTGCTGCTAGTGCTTGTATTGCTGCCTTACCTGCACTTATTGCCTGCTGTTGTGCTGCTAACAGTGCTTGTACTGCTGTACTGAATTCCCGTGGGTTCTGCAACATCTGTAACAAAAAACAATGGCTTAGTTTAATGGTCTGAAAAAAAAAGAACTTTGTGGTCAGGTACAGATGGTTAAGTGAACAATCTTAAATAATTACCTCTGATATCAAAACATATAGTACAAATACAGAAATCTGATATCAGATACATTTGGTACAAATACAGATAATCTTATATATCAGATACAGATAAATTACATACTGTGTATGAGCATTCTGAAATAAAGGTTTTTACATCAATGTTCATCACACAATTGATCCTATATAACATACAAGCTTTGTCGTCATTCCACCTTGATCATGTTTTATATCATGCCACACAAACTGATTGTCCACTGACAAATAGACATGCTACATCTGTGATGAGAGTTTAAATCTAGATAAACAAACATACATAGGGGCCTTTGTGGCCTAATGGATAGAGCATCACACTTCAACCCATCAAGTCTCAAAACTCTAGTCAGGGCAGGTCAAGTCCCGCTAGAACCTAAGCTGATTTTGTGAGAAAGTTTGCCAGTTTACTTGCAGAAGGCCGGTGGTGTTGTCCCAGGTAAGTTGTAACAGAGTTCTCTCCTCCACCACAAAAAAACAGCCACCATCATATAACTGAAATTTAACTGAATTGGCCTAAAGCATCATTTAAACAAACAAAAATAAACATACCAGATTAGCATCTAAATGGAATGCTGTTGGAAGATGACCACTGTTGTATTGTTCTGCTGGACGGCAATCTACCACAAAATATCTCACACCATCCCCCTGTAAAATTGATCGATCGATATCTTAAATACAATTACAATCAGCAAACATGGTAGATAAACCAACAGAGACAATTAAAGTACAACAAAAGAAGAAATTAAAACTCATCATCATCATCATCGTTGTCGTCGTCATCATTGTTGGCATGATTATTATCATTACTATCATTATCTAGCTCTCAATTGGAACAATGATATAAACGATAATTAAAAATAAGAATTAAATCTCAAATATATAGAGTAACACGCAAAATATGATAACAATTTCATGAAAATGACTTTTTTGATGAACAGAAAACAAATCAACAAGAGTTTCAAAGAGTCTCATGGGTTAGCGGAGTCCAAGAACACAATTTACTGCCCCTACCCTTTATGTCCACACTAATGAAGTTCTGTTCACTGAAAATATTCCATACCAATGTATTAAGACATCTGACAAATGCTTCTGAAACTTTGGTTCATGTGAAATAAAAAATACACTCCATGTGTAATATCTGTATACAGGTCTACCAAGATTAAGTGGCACATCAGGGTTCTGTCAGAAACCAAAACAACACCATCTATTTTCCAAAACTAGGGGTGTACAGGTAATAGAATATACCTTGCTCTGATTCCATACATTACTATAAAGTGAAACTCCTATATAAAGATCTCCTTAGGGACACAAGAAAACCAGTCTTTATAGGGAGGTATCTTTATATAGAGGTTGATTTGTACACAAATGGTACTATTGTATTGGGGACAGCAAAAAACAGGTGGTCTTTATACACAGGTGCTTACTAAAGCAGGTTTTACTGTAGATCTAATATTATTGTGTCAACAATTTACATGTTACCCCTGTTATGTCTATGATCTATTCCACACATTACTGTAGCTCTAATATTACTGTGCCAACATGTAACCTGCCAACCCTGCTATAATCTATTCCACACATTACTGTAGCTTTAATATTATTGTGCCAACAAGTAACCTGCCAACCCTGTTATAATCTATTCAGACCCATGTTTGTAAACATGTGCCAGTTTATATTGGTAGATACATTGTTAAATAACAACTGAGAGGAAACACATAAACATATATAATTATAGATAAAAGGCAACCTAGAACTTAAAATTCTCTTGATTGTAACTATATTAACCTGTACATCTTTCTACACAAATCTAACACACTAACTTGATGTACTCACCCCAGCTGAATGGTTTAATTGCAATAACTCTGAAACTCCAACAGGTAAACACAGGGCTTGGGACACATGGATTTCAAAATCCTCCCTATTAGGGACCAGTGTGGATCCAAAAAGAGGACCTTGAAAATCCTGTTAAAGAAATAAGAGCAGCCATTAACTCAAAATGTTTTAACTTGATCTGAATCTATTCATTAATATCACCATGATCACTTAGCTGAAATTACAGACTCACCAAAAGTGATAAAATGTGAAAAAGAATGAACAAAAATTACTTGAACTAGATCTAGTACTGCAATCATGGATATTTCTGTGTTGTTAATTATGAAATGTTCTAATGCAAACTATATATGTGGGGATAATTTACGCCATGTCACAACTTACTATAAGCAGCTGGTATGGGGAATTTTACACGAAAACTCTTTAGTGTTTAGTGTAAATTATCCCCACACTTATATTTCCTGTTTACAGTTAAGTCAAATAAAGTCATCTTTGAGTTTTTTATGTGGTGGATACAGTTACAAAATAAGCAACAGTTAAGAACATATAAAGAACATACCCTTCTGAAGGACTGAGGTGTTTTAGATGCATAGTATTGTGCTAGTGTACAAAAATCTTCAATATCTTCAGCTTCAAGTCCCGCAGGAAATGTTACCAGCATATCTGAATGGATAAAACAGTATCATAATAACTGCCAAATGAAGTGCTGACGTAAAAAAAAAACCTACATAATGCATAATGGTTGATGTGAATAATGTAGGATGTGATGGAATCATCACATACCAGTCATTATCTATATTCGTCTTTGAACTTGACAGCCATTCCGTATATACATGTACTTTGCACTTACATCACCAGTTTCGTTGAAAACATGTTTTACAGAACTGATCAGAATATACCATGTACAGTATTTTATATATTCTGAGCACATCAGAGTTATGTGACTTCGAAGAGCAGAAATACCGCTATTGTTTTTGTAAGAAAATCTTTTGGTAACTTTTCATTTTCGGTGTTTAATTAGTAACCATTGTAACTTATGAAACATTTTAGTGTAAAAGCTATGTTTTCATCCGTGGAAACAATATTTGTATTGAATTAACCTTTTTGAATCAAATTTTCCCGAATCTGTCAAAATATGTTTATACTAGCAGCAGATGGAAGATGGTGACATAGTATGGACTTTCGGTATGTAAATAGCACAAGGGAAAAGCACAGACTCAGTGCTGTCTCTGAAACAGGGCCTCATACAATACTACTGGATTGATGGAATTTAAACATGTTTAAACATGTTACAGGTTCACTTTTACACAGTGTTGCATATAAAGGTGAAAATTTATTTCTGCATGTACTTATGACAATAACTTAATCGTGTTAATGAGCTGAACATTACTACAATGATTAAAATCAGTACAAATAACAAACGCTCATATTTGACTTTTTTATTTTTACAGTTTATATAAAGAACTCCTACAGCATCTTAGATGTTATAACTCTTCCACATGCCAGTGTGACACAGTTGGGGATTCAGTCGTCACAACAATGCAATGAATATGTTTTATCATTACCATAAGTACAGTGGAGCCTGTCTTGAGAGACCACTCTTATGAAAGACCACCTGTCTTCGGAGACCACCCTTGTGAAAGACCACCTGTCTTCAGAGACCACCCTTGTGAAAGACCACCTGTCTTCAGAGACCACCCTTGTGAAAGACCACCTGTCTTCAGAGACCACTCTTATGAAAAACCACCTGTCTTCAGAGACCACATTCCAAAAACCATCCGTTTAAAAATCCTTTGAATAGATAAAACCACCTGTCTTGAAAGATTACATTTCAGTGGCAAAAGGGGTGATCTTTCAAGACAGATTTCACAATAGAAAATTTTATAATTTAGATGTAATAAACAGAATTTCACGAAATTCTGGGAAAGAGCACAATAAAAGTTCAAAAGTAATGAAATACTCACCAATTATAGGCTGTTTGTTGTCAAGCTCTCCAGCTAGTATTTGATCTCTGTATAAAAACATAATGAAAAGTAACATTATTCCATAACATTACATTTCATGACATAAAATTTATACTTATACATCACACATCTAGGATAATTCATATTTACTGAAGGAGGAAATCAACACTTGTACATAATGCAAAAATTTGTGTAAAAAGGAATTATCTTCAGTAAGGCAACAAAGTATCTGTTGTCACAAATCTCAGAGTCTCATTTACAGTAAATTTTGTAATATCAGAAACGATTACTTCAACAACTTAACCTTCACACATTACCTTACCTGGCATTGACTAGTATGACAAGGGCCATAAAGAACACCAGAAACTGATCCCCATGCTGGAAATATACATCCCACATGTATTGTATCACTTGAAGGTCACAAGGGGAGGCAAATAAGCTTCTTAACTAGATCAAATACAAAAGAAAAAATATCAAACATAAATGTGACAAGTTGATAAATATTTTCATTTATATATATATTAACAGATGCATTTTTTATTCTGAATATTTATTATTTTTTGTTTTTGATCAGTTTTAGAGACATCATTTGAAAAAAATTGTTTCCTTAGAAAATAAAAGTCATAAATTCATTTTTTTGGCATAAAAAACAAGGGTGATAGTATCATGTCATCAACTTTTACAAATGGAAAGATTTTTGTTTATTAGTCTTGACCTCTTTATTCAGCTGATAAATTGCCATGATAATGTGAAATGTACATACCCAGCTCTCAGCGTACAGATCTGGCATGATTCTTTTGGTGTCAAGAAAGGAACTAAGCTCTGGATCATGGTATTGTAGTAATAATCGAAACAAATGAAAAGGCTTGCCTCCTTTTTCACAGTCCCTGAAAATGAAAAGAATAGTGTGACTAACCTTATGAAATACACAAAAACGTCAAAGATATTATCATAGATAAAGATGTACTTTAACTTAGACAAAATGACTTTGAAATTATTAAGGATGACCTGAAACATATAACAATATTTGGATGACTTGAAACATGTCACAACATTTGGACAATTTCGGTAAGAGTATGAATTATGGTTTACAATCACAGATTTGACACTGAATTTTGTTCATGAATGACTGCAATCAAAATGCAGTATGTATGTGTGACAGACAATTTTCTATCTCAATTAGGATATAAACCTGGGACCCCTGGTTTACAAATCTGATGTTCTTCTAGTCAAGTTAAAGGGATAATCCGTCAAGCTAGAGGGATTACCCCCCACAACATAAAAGATTCTTGAAATTTTTTTTTAAATAACTGCCACATGTGGGATAAAGTTTGAGAATAATTTTACTCAACATTCCAGGGATATCCCAATTACAATGTATGTTCAAATTGTAACAGAGACAAAATTCTAAATCTGACTGGATTTCCAACTTTCAATCCCTGGTTTGCAAACCTGGTGCTCTACCAGTCAGGCTACAGTAAATACTCTAATGGCTTAAGTTAATGGTAGCTTTATTACTTCAATACCATATATCTGCAAGCAAATATTAACTACCATATATTTGTGAACATACATGTAACAACTATTTAGTTGTGAACATACATGTAACCACCATATCTTTGTGAACATACATGTAACCACCATATCTTTGTGGACATACATGTAACCACCATATCTTTTTGAACATACATGTAACCACCATATCTTTGTGGACATACATGTAACCACCATATCTTTGTGGACATACATGTAACCACCATATCTTTGTGAACATACATGTAACCACCATATCTTTGTGAACATACATGTAACCACCATATCTTTGTGAACATACATGTAACCACCATATCTTTGTGAACATACATGTAACCACCATATCTTTGTGAACATACATGTAACCACCATATCTTTGTGGACATACATGTAACCACCATATCTTTGTGAACATACATGTAACCACCACATCTTTGTGGACATACATGTAACCACCATATCTTTGTGAACATACATGTAACCACCATATCTTTGTGGACATACATGTATGTATGCATCCAGTTTTTGATGGTGGAGGAGAGAACCATGTTACAATGTACCCGGGAAGAAACCATCAGCCTTAGCAAGTAAACTGGCAAACTCGCTCACAACATCAGCCTAGATTCCAGTGGGTAACCATTCGGCCATGGAGGCCCCTATGTGTAAGTATGTATGATAGGAAATAAATCATATCGTTGTCCGGAAAAACAAACTTACTTTGGTATGAACTTATTCACAATGGAGTAAAAACAGTTGTATATTTCAGCCCTTGACACCTTTAGTGACAGCAATGGTTGTATAATTTCAAGCCAGCCATTATCTTTGATGTATTTCTCATTGCGAGATTTTGAGAAAAATGTGATGATGGACTCAAGATCACATACAATGGATACTTTATCCTCTTCTTCATTTCCAAGACTATCTGTAAACACAAAAGATATATATCGTAAGATCTAGCCTGTGTGTTTTTATATCTTTTATTTGTAAACACTAAAAATATATTGTAAGATTCAGCCCATGGGTTTTTATATCTTTTATCTGTAAACACACATAATATATCGTAAGATTCAGCCCGTTATTATATCTTCTATATGTAAACACACATAATATATGTTTTAGCCCATGTGTTTTTATATCAACAATGACCACCTGCCATGACATGATCTCAATAATGTGAGACTTTCCTACCTTCTGTCACACTATACTTACCAACCAAGGCACGACAGTCCTCCCTAATCTAGTTTTGTTTCTCTATATCATATAAATCCTCCATCATGCTGTTACATTATTCTTACCAACCAAGGCACGACAGTCCTCCCTAAATCTGGTTTTGTTCCTCTAGATCATATAAATCCTCCATCATGCTGTTACCCTATACTTACCAACCAAGGCACGACAGTCCTCCATAATCTAGTTTTGTTTCTCTATATCATATACATCCTCCATCATGCTGTTATATTATTCTTACCAACCAAGGCACAACAGTCCTCCCTAATCTAGTTTTGTTTCTCTATATCATATAAATCCTCCATCATGCTGTTACCCTATACTTACCAACTAAGGCACGACAGTCCTCCATAATCTAGTTTTGTTCCTCTATATTATATAAACCCTCCATCATGCTGTTACATTATTCTTACCAACCAAGGCACAACAGTCCTCCCTAAATCTGGTTTTGTTCCTCTAGATCATATAAATCCTCCATCATGCTGTTACCCTGTACTTACCAACTAAGGCACGACAGTCCTCCATAATCTAGTTTTGTTCCTCTATATTATATAAACCCTCCATCATGCTGTTACATTATTCTTACCAACCAAGGCACAACAGTCCTCCATAATCTAGTTTTGTTTCTCTATATCATATAAATCCTCCATCATGCTGTTACCCTATACTTACCAACCAAGGCACAACAGTCCTCCCTAAATCTGGTTTTGTTCCTCTATATCATATAAATCCTCCATCTTGCTGTTACCCTATACTTACCAACCAAGGCACGACAGTCCTCCCTAATCTGGTTTTGTTCCTCTAAGTCATATAAACCATCAAATGATGACAGTGCGTCTCCTTTACCATGGACATTCAAACATATCTAAAAATAAAAACAAGCTGTGTGTAGGAAACTTTATGCCCTCAAGGATAAGAAATTCATGATGAATTTAAAGTCCTATAACTCTGGTAAATATTATCAAATAGAGGGTATAAAAGAACTCCCCTGATACTTTATTGATATAATGCACTGTAAAATATCAAGTTAAATAGGAAAGACATTTATCTGACAGAAACCAAAATTCCACAAATAGCCAGACAGACAGATCAATATGGTAAACAAAATTATCTTCACACCAACAACAAATACAACAAATTAACTTTAGAAAAAATGACAAAATGCCAAAAAAAGAAAAGGATTCAGAACAATTTGATAATTTCAGATATGTTTTATTTAGTGTGTGTGTGTGTGTGTTGTGTGTGTGCAAGTTCTTACCTGCCACACCTCTGCCCTCAGGTGATCAGGAACTGTTCTACATTTACAGATGTTCTTCAGTGTACCAAAATCGCAGTCCTCGACTAAAGCTGTCTCCAGATCAGTGATCCTAGAAACAACAAATAAAAGTCATTAACATGTGATAAAGCATAAAAAACAAATAAATAATCACAAACATACAAGTAGATAACACAATCACACACATAGTCACACACACACACACACATACACACACACACACACACACACACACACACACAGTGTCTATATGTGTACATACATTTATGTTTGTGAGCCGAACTGGGTCAGTCGGTAGGGCACTCGAATCTTGATAGTAAAGTCATGAGTTTGAGTCCAGCCGGCGGCAGATTGGTTTCCTGTCCTTCAGATGAGACAGTAAAAATCGAGGTCCCGTGTCATAGTAGGTGTCAGCACGTTAAGGAACCCTCACTGCTCAAACGCCGTTAGTGCCAAACATAGGCCAAAATTTGGAGCCCTCCAACGGCAATAGGTGACGTCTCCATATGAGTGAAAGATTCTTGAGTGGGATGTTACACAACAATAAACAAACAAACAAAGATGTGTTTGTTATCACAGCATGACGATGTATTTCTTTTATCATGACAAGATAGTGTTTCTTGATAAAATTAATGTTTAAAAGTGCACAACAGATAAACTGAATGAACATGAAGACTTATGAGGAGTCAAAATGGGGAAACATTTTGAGGGACTCATCTAGTGTTGTATAATCCAAATATGACACCCAATAGTGATCACTTTTTTTAGAAACCCATTTTATGTGGTACCAGATTTTCTGGTGATCAGCTCATTACTAATCATCTGATTATGTACATACTTATAATGTCCTCATTTTACTGATGAAGGTCAACTTTTATGCTTTACATGTATTTACAGGTACCTCAGGTAGACTAGTAATTACCAAATTAAATAATAGGCAGTTTCCCTCAGAAGACCTCTTTTAAAATTGCTTTATATAATTTGATGTATGTTTTAAATTAGTAGATATTTAGAGAATAAGCTATACTGAGTTTGAGAGTAAAAATATCACTTGAACATGTTAAAGCAGATTTACTCCTACACACATATATACAAATGTATGTATAATGTATATGTGCCAGGTGCATCCCTGTATTTTCTTTACTGGCCCTAATTAACTCATTATTTTGACATTAAACCCTAAAAACAAATGAATTCCTCTGTAAATCAATGTCTTAGACTAGTCCAAACATGTCTTTAGGGGTGAATGGGTTAAATGCAACCAATCTGTAAGATATTAAACTGCTCTACTTATTTATTAAGCTGTTATTTACATTTGATGCAGTGTGAATGTCTCATATATATAATTTCTTAATGTCTTAAATTACTTAACATTTAAAATTGACAAGATTTCTGTCTTAAATAAATCATACACATGATGTATGACATGTGTACCAAGTTTGAAAATCCTGGGTATGATGCTTTGATAATTTCAGATGTATATGCTTTATTTATTATTGTGTGTGTGTGTGTGTGTGTGTGTGTGTGTGTGTGTGTGTGTGTGTGTGTGTGTGTGTGTGTGTGTGTGTGCATTCTTAACATTTAAAATTGAAAAGATTTCTGTGTTAAATAAATCATACACATGATGTATGTGTACCAAATTTGAGAATCCTGGGTATGATGTTTTGATCTGTACATTTGTACCTTGCCTACATGTAAAAGTTATTTTTAGCTTATGACCTGACATTTGACTTCTGACCTGGAAAAAACAATAGGTATCTTTCTTTATCCATAAGGCCATATTGATCAAATCTGAAGATCCTTGGTGCAACAGTTGGGTTTGTACCTTGCTTACAATTTTCGAACAAACAGACAGACATACAGACACACAACCCCGACCCTGTACTATTATACATCCATCTACAATGGGCTTACCACATGAATTGTCAGAAGACAACACAGCTCGCCAGAAATTGGTGAAAGTTTCAAAAATAGCTTTTTAGTTTCAACATGTTTAAAGTCAAAGTATGATAAATATTTTATTCTACTAGTTAAGGTTTAAGTTTTTGAAAAGTAGGTCAAAGTCCAAGGTCATGGTCACTAGGTCAAAAGTCAAGGTACCGAATGAAAGCACTGGTCATAAGAAATCTACGTGTAAAATATCAAACCCCTATCCCTCATGATTTCAAAGATATATCCAAGATTAAAGTTTTTGAAAAATAGGTAAAAGTCTTAGATCAAGGTCATCAGTACAAAAGCCAAGGTACCGAATGAAAGCTCTGGTCATAAGGAATCTATGAAATACTGACCAGTACCAAAGCCCTGTCCCTTACAGTTAAAACAATGACAAAGATGTCATGGGTATGGCATTAGCTCTCAGGATTTTCATTCTGGTGAGATAAAAAAGTTTTACCACAGCTACTGTACAATGTGTAATATGTTGTACAGCAGTCAACTAACATAATGGAGATTGCTATATATGGTAACCATGGCACCACAATCTTTCAGGGGCATAACAATTTCAGCCAATAAAAAGAGGATATTAAGTAATCACAATACTAGGATTCTCTTTAATTTCTTTTAACATTTGTGACTTGTGTCTACCTTCTGAAAATCTGGCACTGGAAATAAGCACGGAGCCAATCCTACTTCAATAATGACACAATTTACATGTAATTTATGATCTCTCCAAACTTTTACCTAAATACAAATGTACACTTGATGACTAACCTAGCACAGTAATTGCAATGAAACATTGTACATATGCCAACACTATATAATAACATGGTAGTTTCCACTAAAACTATCAGTTAAAAGCAAGAATCTAAAATTACATTTGATAAACATGTGAATAAAAATGCATCACACAAAAATCTCTCTACTTAACATAAAAAATTCAATGCATTAAAAATTATCAAATTTCAAAGTTCTTCAAATACACTGTAATACATGTATATTGTACAAGACTTCTCCACTATAAAAATTTTGGATCCAAATCTTATTCACTGCATTATCTGAAGGTAAAAACCCATCAACAACAAAAAGCTCCTTATTCGAAACATCTGTTTGTAAAAGATATACCCTAACACATTTATATCATACATACAGCATGTTGTCAAATCCCACAACTATTTCATTCATAAACAACTTGCAATCTCTGTAAAGAAGCCAGAGACTTAATTATCTTCTGCATCGTGCACTGTAACACAGGTCAACCCTCCCCCTCATCTGAACCATTGCCAATATCTGCAGACCTGCATCTTGTAAATGAGCTATAAGCTTCATGTTTATATATATACCAATATATGAAGATGTATACATCTTATAAATATACATGTAGCTAAACAAATTGTAAACAAAAAATTGTGTTCATATATCTAATATTCAAATTAACACATTTCAACATCAATTTTATTACACACATACATGTACAGCCATTTAGTATTTCCCCTAGCTAGTAAAATGTCTTATTTTCCGATTTATACTGAAAATGTAACTTTGTGTTTGTATTGAAATGCCTCCAATATAAAATACACCTCAGGGTATATATATGAAAGGTTTAAAACTGCAATAAAACATTTACTAACTACATTGTACATGTAGCAAGTGATTCTGTACAACTGATCCTGGTGTCATAGAATCCTACTGTGTTGTAAGTTCTATATTCATAGGTGAAGAACCCCCTGCCCCTCCAAACACCTTTTTACATATAAGCAAAATTCTTATATTATCAACACATAAGCAATTGTTTCAAATGTAATTATATATATATATATATATATATATATATATATATATATATATATATATATATATATATATATATATATATATATAATATATACACACATATACTATATATATATATATATATATATATATATATATATATATATATTATATATATATATGTAATGTATATATACTATATATATATATATATATAGTATATATATATATATATATATATATATTATTATTTTTTATATATTATATATATATATAATTTATTATACTGATATATATATAATATATATATATATATATATATATATATATATATATATATAATATATATATTATATATATTATTTTGATTTATATACTGTATATATAAATAATATATATATATATAAATGAAACACCTCCCCCACACACACACAAACAAACAAGAAAAAAGCTAAAGTTTTTCAAAAAGAGAATGACTACAACCTAGTTTTCACTGCCTTATCTATGGGAGTGGTTTACCTATTTCTGACCAATGAAAATCAAACATGGTCATGAGCAAAATTTAGATGCAGTTTGTTTACATTCTTTTAATGAAATCAACCTTATCTAAATGTATTCCATCAATTGTTCATGTCATAATACAAATTTGCATCATTAATACAATAAAACAGTTAAATTATTATTATTTTTCAGATACTGTAGTTTAACAAGTTTCCGTAGCCAGAAACGTGTACATTGTAATATCCTTCAAAACTATACTTTAACTGTATAATCTGATGCCTGTCAAATACTAACTTAAATTAAATATGAAATATTACACTTGCAGCTTAGATAAATAACAAAGAGTGAAAAAGTATATCACAGTGCTGTACACAAAGGGGGCCTAGCTAATATTGTAAATAATGTCAACACAATTCTATTGAATATCACAGTACATATAGGGGGCCTAGCAAATATTGTAAATAATGTCAACACAATTCTATTGAATATCACAGTACACAAAGGGGGCCTAGCAAATATTGTAAATAATGTCAACACAAGTCTATTGTATATCACAGTACATATAGGGGGCCTAGCAAATATTGTAAATAATGTCAACACAAGTCTATTGAATATCACAGTACATATAGGAGGCCTAGCAAATATTGTAAATAATGTCAACACAATTCTATAATCTATTGAATATCACAGTACATATAGGAGGCCTAGCAAATATTGTAAATAATGTCAACACAATTCTATAATCTATTGTATATCACAGTACATATAGGGGGCCTAGCTAATATTGTAAATAATGTCAACACAAAGGGGGCTATTGAATAATCACAGTACATTGAATAGTAGGGGGCCTAGCAAATATTGTAAATAATGTCAACACAAGTCTATTGAATATCACAGTACACAAAGGGGGCCTAGCAAATATTGTAAATAATGTCAACACAAGTCTATTGAATATCACAGTACATATAGGAGGCCTAGCAAATATTGTAAATAATGTCAACACAATTCTATAATCTATTGTATATCACAGTACATATAGGGGGCCTAGCTAATATTGTAAATAATGTCAACACAAGTCTATTGAATATCACAGTACACAAAGGGGGCCTAGCAAATATTGTAAATAATGTCAACACAAGTCTATTGTATATCACAGTAAATATAGGGGGCCTAGCAAATATTGTAAATAATGTCAACACAAGTCACAATTCTATAGGGGGCCTAGCTAATATTGAATATCACAATTCTATTGTACATATAGGGGGCCTAGCAAATATTGTAAATAATGTCAACACAAGTCTATTGTATATCACAGTACATATAGGGGGCCTAGCTAATATTGTAAATAATGTCAACACAATTCTATTGTATATCACAGTACATATAGGGGGCCTAGCTAATATTGTAAATAATGTCAACACAATTTTATTGTATATCACTGTACATATATGGGGCCTAGAAAATATTGTAAATAATGTCAACACAATTCTATTGTATATCACTGTACATATATGGGGCCTAGCAAATATTGTAAATAATGTCAACACAAGTCTATTGTATATCACAGTACATATAGGGGGCCTAGCTAATATTGTAAATAATGTCAACACAAGTCTATTGTATATCACAGTAAATATAGGGGGCCTAGCTAATATTGTAAATAATGTCAACACAATTCTATTGTATATCACAGTACATATAGGGGGCCTAGCTAATATTGTAAATAATGTCAACACAATTTTATTGTATATCACTGTACATATATGGGGCCTAGAAAATATTGTAAATAATGTCAACACAATTCTATTGTATATCACTGTACATATATGGGGCCTAGAAAATATTGTAAATAATATCAACACAATTCTACTGTATATATGTAGAACTGCAGAAAGGAGTCTTACACATCCATGACATCACCAGAACTGAAGGAAAAGTAGTCTGACAATCTGTCTACACTTAAATGTCAGTTTAAAAATTGAATGCCTCAATTATAGATATTGTGTTGTTATGTATCATATGTCTCATACTGCACCTTTCTAGTATATTTAGTTATAGTTTTTCAATAAGTACTTAAATTTTAAAGGCATACAAGCTGTCACAATGATGATTTTTTCCCCATGACATCTAAATGAGAACAGAGTATGATACATGTACAATGTGTTTTCAAATACATGATCTAACACGTTAAACGTTGTCAAAGATCTTCTTTTCGAAGTTATCTGTAGAAAAAAAATTGATTAGAATTTAGGTCTTCCTGTACATTAATAAATCTGACTGTATTTCCATATGCAATGCCCTTTCAGATACCAGTAAACTCTTTCAACAAATCAAATGCCCTTTGTAATTGGGTCAGGAGGATCTCCAATCACTGGACCGAACTACACATGATTCCTAAAATTTATGGCATCTCAAACCTCACATAAAGAAAGCCTGCACTAGCTGGGATGAACATTTCAATCAACTACATGTACAGTACAAACGTGGTGTTTATTCTGTCAAACGCTCTACATCGCGAAAATGATGACAAAAAACACCAAAAAACACTGTGATTCTCTTTCTAACTGTAGTGTAAACATACGCAAAATTTCACTCTACACTATGGCGGCATATTTCTTTGACATCGAGAAACTCCGTGTGACACCGTCAGCTGAAGCGTTTTGGATTAAACTTATCCATGGGGTGCCTAGATTGATTAATTATTACTACAGCCTCACACCCTACAGGTAATAAACAAGATGTAAATCCATGTCTTGTTGGACAGAATATCAGAGTCGCTTCGGTGATGTCAAGTTCAGTTGTACCCATGCATGCATATACATAAACTCTGCCCTTCACTACTACTAAAATTATGACATGAGACACTGAAAGTTACAACAACTTCTTTTCTGAGAGCTTTGAAATTGATTTGCTAAATTATCCCAAGCAGACCAAGGACACTTGATGTTCTGGTCATCGTTGGCTGCATGCCAAACTTTGACCTTGATAGTAACTGTTGATCCGTCTTGAAAAAGAACTTGTCAGATTAACTTTACTCACATTTGATTTTCGACAGAAATTACACAATTATCATGTATTTCATAGGTGTCACAGTGGTGTAGTTCTGTTTATTTCCTTGTGTGTTCATTCTTGTTTCACGTGTTCTAATGCATTAAAATGGGAAACTAAAATCTGCTGATTCAACCTTTTGAGAAGGATAACCAATGTGATTTATTAGCGGATTGCTAGACGTATGATTACATTTGGACACAGAAAATGCATCTACAGGCTTCTGAATTTCAAAATTTATCTGAAAGATGCATAAAACCAAACCACATAAGCGGATGACTATACCTGACAAAGAGCACTATACCTAAGTGATCATATTTCCCGCGATACTATACACCGTATACACTGTTATAAGAGTTATTACCCTTTTCTAGATGGCGTTTTATTGACAATAAACTTGGCTGCGAGCGCAGCAGATGCACAGCTAGTGCTGGGGCGATCAAACATTTCTAACATCTTCATGCCTTCCATGCCAATCAATATTAAATCATTGCAGATATTTTAATATCTTGATATTTCACAAGGGAAAGGGCCATAATAGAGTAAAGTCAGCGTTCCTCTCTTAACTTTTCTATTTGCCGGGTGAGTGCCTCCAAGCCCCCTGGGTCTCTCTCTCTTTTTTTAATACAGCTACACATATCAGCACTAGACACAAAATCTGCTTTGTAAAAAAAAATCTGATCAATTTTCTTTAATTTTTATTATATGTAGTCAATTTTGTATACAGTTGTCTGAATTTATTTCAAATTAAAATAAGAAACCACTAAAGGCAATATGGCCAGATTGTGAAGCACAGACAGAATTTGAAAGTAAGATATGTTTGTGAAATTTAAGGCCTTAGGGAGTGCAGCACAACTCCCATACACACAATTGGATTTGTATTTTTATATAATAAGGAACAAGAATATACATGTACATGTATATAATGGTTACGGAATGAGGATGCGAATGATTTTTAAAACTTCAAAAGACGAAGTTTAAAAAAAAAATACTGGATAAGAATCAAGAATATGCATCGTTCATGTGACTTGCATGTAATATGGACAAGGGGTACATGAAGGAACAAGGATATGAACAGTTTTCAAGTTATAACATATAAGTAATAATGTATAATTTTGGGGATGGTCGACTGGACCCCAAATATACTACAGAATGTGTCTTTCCATACCACCCAAGAACTAAATTGGTAGGGGTGGGGATGTGAAAAGTTTTTAAATTTAAAGAAAAAAACAAATTCTAAGCAATTGGATGTGAATCCTATACATATATACATGTACATCACTGATTGTACCATCTGATAAGTTTCAGTGTAAGCGGATTGGCAAGTTTCAATGGCTGTCAGAATCAAATATACCACAATATGCGGGGCTAGACAAATATACATGTATTTGGAGTCAGCTTGCCCAGGGCAAGCTGAAGATAATTTTCAACTTTCCCTGACCAATAGGCTAGTACACGGCGAACACTGCACTCACAAAATTAACCAACTATATACTTATAAACTAATAATAGTGTTGTAATTAATTGCTGTCATCCAATCATTTATTTGATCATCCTTTCCCTAAACACTTGAAGTAGAAATAGGACTAGACCGATTTGTAAAACATGCTTAATCTTTTTCAGCTTGCCTACAGGCTAACCGTTCATATTTTTCAACTTGACCGAGCCAAAATTGACTTTGTCCCGTGCATCAGGCAAGTGGGTTTGCATATGAATGGAATGAGGTATAAATTTACTGATTTTATTAATTTTCCTTCTTTTCAGGTGTATGTGTGTGGGGGGGAGGAGTGAATTCAATTGGGGACAACCAAAGTTTTCAAGTGAGTTGCCCTCCTGACAATTGTGTTTTGAATTCTTGTTACCGTAATCGGCCGTGTATAATCCGCACTCTTTTCACTCTAAAATTTGTCTCAGGCAGGGGGGTGCGGATAATACAGTACTACAGAATCTTAGGACATTTTTTCCGCAGGAACTACTGCATGAGATTCGATGTGGGTGGTAAGCCTGACAAAGTTTTTTCGTAATAACAATGTATGAGTCAATGTATATCATCATTATTCCATTGTAAATATTATCATTGCTTTTGTGTGCGTCTACGTTGACGGTGAATAAATCAATAAATGAATCTTGTTGTCTTTTATTTTTGTGTGTTTCAGTTTACAAATAGGCTAGACTACACAGGCACTTGTGTAATGCAATCCCTTGATCCAGGGGTGGTGTGATTGTATAATAACGCAAGTGCCTGTGCAAGGCTAGCCTAGTTGCGATGTTTGGTGAGGAAACAGAATAGTACAGTACCTGTTGCTTATCTTCATCATGAAGTTTTGTTATTATTGAAAAATAGAACAATCTCAACAAGAATTCTAATAATTATTTCACGCTGGTGAACGACGAAGCGAACAGCCATGTTGTCACTGTAAATGCAGTTTTGCGTTGTTTGTTTTGAGATAATGACTATACATTAATAAATAAAACAATGTTTTCTGGGTGTTTTGTTCTGTGGAGGAATGTTATTTTACACAATTCGTACAAAAGGTATATACCAGTAACTCTCTTACTACAGTACATCTACAGTGTAGTACTAAGTTACGGGACATGCATATTGTACAGGTAAGTACGATGATTTAATTTTAAGTTGAAAGCATGATAAAAGGTGTAAAATAACACAATGCCACACCAAGGTAATTAATGTTTGTTGTATATGTCTAAATTCATAATCAATGATGCGTGTAACAGACGACAGTATACAGGAATCTGTAAATACATCCCTTTGTTTCAATAATTACGCTATACACGCGTACTCTGGATATATAGATCGCTTGTGTCGCTGATTTCAGCAAATATAATATCTATTTCAAATGTTGTTCTAATACATACTATTAATTAAATATATAGGCAACCACGCCAGCAAAAGCAAATGATTGTGCTGTAATTAACGGAATGTAATTTTACAAAGACTTCGACTGATGTTTTGATATTTCTTTTGTTATTTATTTCAAATCATTAATTTGCTTATCATATCCCTTATCTAATATCTCGAATATATATATTTATCTAAAATAAATATTTATCTATTTCTTTCAAATACCGATCTGAGAATTTTGAAAATATTTCCGATCGTAATACTGCACTTAAACACAATAATAATCAATCTTGCCGATGATTTTCAGCCATACGTCCGTGGACAAAAGTCGATGCGGATTATACGCACGAACTCCTTTTTTTCTCCAAGATCTGATGATGAAGTGGGGGGTGCGGATAATACGTAAATGCGGATTATACACGGCCGATTACGATATTTCTTATCCTGAAGAATAGGTAAGTCCAAAAACATGTTTAAAATTCACAATTTTAGCAAAAATAAAATCTTATTTATACTTCACAATATCAATGCTACATATAGATCCCATAGGAACATCCAAGCCAAATATCAGCAAGCTAGTGAAAAGAAAACCTTTAACTCAAACTTAATATGAGCTACTTGCAAAATTTGACCATGTCAGAAAACAACACCTATGTTTAAGCAGACAGAATAGCTCAGTTGGTGAGTTTGTAGAGACAGATTTTCAATATGAAGGTACAATGTACCTGGATCATGCCAAATTGAGGGCAAATGGTCCCTGATATACAGTTTGATATCTTCATCTGATTGTACATATGTAGCGACACTCAAAATCCGTTGGAAATACAAACCACTTAAACAGTAACACACATGTGACATCTTTCCATGTACATGTATCATAGGGATGAGTGGCAAGAGCTTTCAGTTGTACATTTTGTACATGTAACAACACTCATTAAATCAATCCAAAACAAGCAACACCCATGTCTTGCTTTCACTCCTTTATCGCAGTGAGAAAAAAGGCCTTTCATTGCTTTCTCAGTATTTTTATGTATATCCTTACATTCACAAAACACTTTGGTTATGTCATTCGGTTAATGCACTTCTTCTATCATATTGGCATTTCTCTATAAATAAATATCTTATTTAGACTGTCCGTCAAAAATTAGGTGGCCGTGTTGTGACTTAGCAGCTGTGCCTCACTCCCCACCTCGGACCCGGGGTCTCCACATGCATCGGACCAGAGCCACAAGACACAGAGGAGCCGGTCGATGATCTACCAGAAGGCCCCTCCCATTCGGGAGCCGAGGGCCGACCAACCCAGGGAGAAGAGGACCCTAAACCAACCAACACCACTACCAGATCCTCAGCTCAAGCCTACTCCGTAGGGGCGAGTACGTGTAACAAATTCTATCATGGTTGCACGTTAAACACAAGGAGCCTCTCTGGAGCTACAGGGGTAGCACCAGCGTGTGGCAAGGGCTTTGAGTAGTCACGTCGCACGTTAAATCAACTCCGATTGATTGATTTCTTACATTCTGAATTTGATATTCAGTTCCTCCAAACTCAAACGTGTGTACGTCTATAGTACACTCACGCATATAAATACTCACTTTTGCCACCCTACTGTATATGTTTGTAATGTTCTGTACAGTACATTGTAGATGTATATTCTGACTTTGAAAAATGTGTAGTCTCTAAACCCAAATAATTCAGTTGTTCTATTCCATTCACTATGATCGCTGCATTAATGTTGCATTGTGGGATTTGTATACAGTATTATACAATGTAGCTGGTGGGAAAAATAAGAGGAAATCAAAATAAATGTAAATAAAGCTGTCTTACATTGTACTTTTGAAATGATGATATAAAAAATTAAATCCAATTGTAATCATTGTCAGTATTTGTTTGATATAAACAACTTGAAGACATAACGGTACATGTAGCAAAGACAAATGTTTCCCATGTCTTACTTTTCACCAGATATACATATTGAACATACACTTAGGTACTACACGGTGATTGGTTGCCTGTGACAGGTAGCAACTGATGCAAAGTTATCATAAAGAGAATTCAAACCCTTATAGAATGGACAGAATCGGAAATTGAGCGGGCTTATTCAAGTTAGTACTTTCTAAGTATAATGAACTATTTGATCTGAGTGAGAGAGAGAGAGAGAGAGAGAGAGAGAGAGAGAGAGAGAGAGAGAGATTAGACATCCTATATTGTAATTAACTGATAAACCAAAAAAATGATGAACTCAAACACTTTTGACAAATATAAATAAAAAGTGTCAAACTCATAAAAATTATAACCCCTACAAAAAGCAATGAACTCATACAAAATTTGACAAACCCTGCTAAACAGGATGATAGCGTCATATATAATATAGTTTATACTGACATGCACATCTTTGAAAGTTTGACAGTCATTAAGAAATGATCACTACACTGTACATGTGATGATAGTTTCACAGACAAATGTAGTCATACAAAAACACCAGATTGATGTCATAGGAACATATAGTCTGTCCGAAGTCATTTTTGTCCATTAGTTTTGGCTGATTAAAGTAAAATGGTGATACCTACCACTTAAATTTAAGGTAGTGATATCCTATACATACTCCATTAATTATCCATGTCCATGACAAATAAAAATTAACCCGTTATGTACCAGATATTTGCACTCAAATTATTTTTACATAATGTAATGGGGGGGGGGGCATCTTTCTAAGTTTGAGAGTGGAAGTAAAAGAAAGGGGACATTTATTGGTCATACTGATTTAGCCTGGCTCATCGATCTGTTAAGAAACAATCACTGATTCCTTACGACAATAATATATATTGGGATTTATTCCCTTTCATATAACTCAAGAGAGGCGCGAGAATATTAATGATAACTCACATGACCCAATCATTTGACATCGCATGGATAACACAGATTCCCATAGGAAAAGTATTTTAATAAATTGAAGCATGCAAACAAGGAAAAAAGTATGTAAAAGTGATATAAGATAAACTTCTTTTCTTTTTTAATTATATCAGTTAAATATTTTTATTTTGACAATTGGTTACTTTACAAATTCATTTTGAATTTCATGACCTACTATGGGACAGACAATAGGTCATATGCCATATTAGAGGGCGAAGCCCTCATATATGTAGAGAAGCTCACATTTTTTATTCCTACTACATCTGGGGACCCGTACTACTAATGGTAAAAATTTTGCTCACATCGGGAATTTGCGCGTGACTTAAACAAAATGTCGGAAATGCAAAGTCATTACTTAAAAGCGCATTGCAAATGAAATAATAAACTACCACACTAAGAAACGTTTTGTAGACCGAGACTAGGCCATAACGATTATGGTTGTACATCGAACCCGATCAAATAGCGCCTCCATTATTCTGGTAATGTGAACTGCACGAAATGATGGATACGCTGGGATAGAGAAAATATATAGCATAAAAACATGTTTGTGCATTTAATTCATGACTAATAAATACCACATAGATTCTATTTAAGTTTTAGCACCAAGGAAACAGTCAGCCACTCAATATTTTATTTTAAACAATGAGTGAATGACCGGGACATTTACGTGATAAAAACCCTGAATATTAATCCCTTTGGTGATTCAGTCGTGTTGCCCCCAACAGGGGGCAACACGACGGAATCTACAAAGGTATTAACTGAACATGTAAAACTGTTGATGAATGCCTTCGCCCTCTCCATAGGTTTACCTACAGTACAAACGTGGTGTTTATTCTGTCAAACGCTCTACACTGCGAAAATGATGACAAAAAACACCAAAAACACCGTGATTCTCTTTCTAACTGTAGTGTAAACATACGCAAAATTTCACTCTACACTATGGCGGCATATTTCTTTGACATCGAGAAACTCCGTGTGACACCGTCAGCTGAAGCGTTTTGGATTAAACTTCTCCATGGGGTGCCTAGATTGATTAATTATTACTACAGCCTCGCACCCTACAGGTAATAAACAAGATGTAAATCCATGTCTTGTTGGACAGAATATCAGAGTCGCTTCGGTGATGTCAAGTTCAGTTGTACCCATGCATGCATATACATAAACTCTGCCCTTCACTACTACTAAAATTATGACATGAAAACACTGAAAGTTACAACAACTTCTTTTCTGAGAGCTTTGAAATTGATTTGCTAAATTATCCCAAGCAGACCAAGGACGCTTGATGTTCCGATCATCGTTGGCTGCATGCTAAACTTTGACCTTGATAGTAACTGTTGATCCGTCTTGAAAAAGAACTTGTCAGATTAACTTTACTCACATTTGATTTCCAAATCTCTCTCTCTCTCTCTCTCTCTCACAAAATCGAAACATTAAAAAGAAATAGTAACATTGTATAATTGTGGCGATAGTTGATTCACATACACGTGTATCTTCAAGTCTGTGGCTGAATACACGAGTGCAAAAGAAGTATACAAGTTATCTCCCTCAATTTCATAAGAGGGATAAAAAAAATCAGGTGTAAAATGATGCATCTTTTTTTAAATAGATTTTTTAAATTTATGTAACCACATCTATAAAGATGCATATCTGCCCTTATTTTTATTTTCAAAAGTCAATAATTTTTAAGTAAATGATTTTAAGACATTCGGAAATGACAAAAAATGGAATTGACATGGATCACCTTTTAATTGCGTCAGTGTTATTTAACTGGTCGTCGACGTGTCTCCGTGTAATCATTTATGATTAAAGAATACTACTGGCATGCTACTACGATATGGACATTTAGAAATGGCTTATTTTATGTTTGCCTATTACATGATTAGTGTTCTTGGATTTCGTCATTACTTACCCAGGAAAGTCCTTGTAGGCATAGGCCTACTTAATTTTCCATTTCGGCATTTATTTACTATTTAATTCACACGTAGACTGAACTGATGTGTTCCGTGATTGTTATACAATACACATGTAGCGATAAATTTTTCGTTTTAGTCAAGTTTTACAGAATCTCAAAATTCATATGCATGTAGAACAAATGTTGATATACTATTGCCAGCAACTTGATCCCGGATGAACTGGCGATATATTATGCTTATTTATATCGGTAATAAAATTCAATTTAAGTCTCATTTTGTCTGATCAAATTGCTCAATAAATAAATTATTATTTTTATCTTTAAAATATAACTTCTTTGTGCGACTTAAACGTAAATACTGGCACTGCCCTTTAAAAAACAGGATGTCCAAAAAAGTTATCACTCAGGAGATTAACTGCCGAGGTAAGCTTGTTACGCACGGACGATTTTTATTGCATATTGAAGTGTCAAGTCATTCATTTTGATAGATAATCCTTTACACTATTTTTCACGGAGTGATAGTGTTTTTCTGGTGTTGCACACCAAAAATCACCGTATCGTACCGTGTTTCACTCTACACCAAGTAGAGTGTTTGACAGAATAAACACCAAGTTTGTACTGTATGTATTATTTATAATTTGTATGTTTCTGTGATTATTTCTGACTTTGTTAGTTAGTGGTATGAAGTGGATAAAATGTTACTTTCAAAAGGCGGACTTTTATAATGTGTAAAACAATTTGTTGAACTAACAATTGAATGACAACAACTTTATCACACAAATCATCCATGCATGGCCTTCAATCTTCATCAATAAATGATTTTAAAATTTTGACTTTTCTTTTGGAATTTCTTTTTAGATTTCTGACTTTGCCTTTGTTTAAACCAAGAATCTAATCGATCAAAATACAGCAAATGCGGAAGTAACACAACATGGATGTACACAATGTACGAGTGTCATATGATCAACCGATTTTGTATCGAATATAGCCAGATAATATTATATCATAGTATTAGGCTAGTAATCCTGGAGTACTGAACTGTCAATTATTTTTCCTCGAAAAATTACAAATATAGAGACAGAAAAGAAAAAATACTTTGACATATAATCTACGGTATATATATATAAAATAAAAATTCTAATAAAAATACTTGAATACAAATGACAGTGAGAAAACAAATGATAAATATGCGTATACCAGCTTGTGTCTTCTACTGCGTCAGCCATATTGCTTGACGTGTTGTCGCAAAGTAGTTAGAGGTGTCGTAAAATGTGTATTCCATCATAGTGTCTATTTTTGGCAAAATCTTGAACAAAAATCTTTAAAAATTCATAATTATTGTACATGTTCATTGAACAAACATTTAATTTACTGTCGTATGTTTTTTCTTTCGTCGATTTACCATATTACCAATAGCCAGTACCGGAAACGGTCGGATACATTAGAGTAGGGTAATAAACCAGGAAGCTAAGCAAAATGGCGATGAGGGATCGAGGACGGAACGCCCAGCCTAAGAATTTTGGGGGAGTTTTCGGGCTTATACAGGGTGTTCTTGCTCCCCCAAAGCTAGTAGTTGATAGAAAGACCATAGAAAAATCATGGAAGCTTATGGACAAAGTCGTGAAACAGTGTCAACATCCAAGAATGAACTTGAGAAACAGTCCCCCATTCATTTTGGATTTATTACCGGATACATACCAGCACTTGCGTTTGATTTACAACAAACATGACGATAAACTAAACACACTGAATGAAAACGAATATTTTAGGATTTTTATTGAAAACTTAATGAATAAGTGCAAAGCTACAATCAAACTTTTCAAAGAAGGGAAAGAGAAAATGTTCGATGAAAATTCTCATCACAGACGAAATTTGACAAAGCTGTCATTAGTTTTTTCCCACATGTTGGCAGAATTAAAAGCTATCTATCCAAATGGACAGTTTGCTGGTGATAATTTCAGAATAACTAAAAGTGATGCAGCAGAATGGTGGAAGAAATCATTTGGAGATAAGTAAGTTTTTCCAAACTTCAGTATCTTGTGACTTATAGTACTTTTGTAGCAACAGTAGCCAATACACAACTTGTTGCCTACATGTAGCATCCTGTGAGTAATATGTTGCGTTCACCATTCACAGTTTTTGTCTAATTTTTTTTATTACTATAAGTATATTTTTTTTCAAGGTAAAGAAGAAAAATACAAATGTCAAATTAATCTTTATTAGCTAGAACATTAAACATTGTAAATTGTTATGTATTATGTCAATTACTATCCATATGTGTACATTGGGTATCTTTTCAACTCGTACCCTGACCAACTCATTCCCAAGTCATCTCATACCCAAAAAGTCAACTCATACCCAAATTACAGCAGTCAACTCTTACCCAACATCGGTTGACTAGTACCCAAGAAAGTAATTGAGAAAAACCAAGTTTTGCCAAATTAAAGAAGTCAACTTGTACCCTAGAAAATTCAAGAAATAATAATTACTATTCTTAGGATATGAATTTATACCGTATTATATCATGTGCTAAACATATAAACCTGATACTTTTTTTAAACAATTACATTCACATCAGTGAACATTTTGTTATTTGTTAAATAAACATGTATAGAACAGATCTGTGTTTTTCTTTCCTGTATATCTCCCGAAAGAAAAGGTTGATAAAAAATCTTTTAACAAGGTGTGTAGACTTCTCGGGCACTTCAATTTATATCATGAATTTTCTTGGGTATGAATTGACTTTTCCAATTACGATAAAACTTAGTATTAATTCATAAATTTTCTTGGGTACGAGTTCCTTCTCCAGTAATGATAAAATTTAGTATAAATTCATATAATTTCTTTGGTATGAGTTCACTTCTCAATTTATGGTAAAACTTAGTATAAATTCATAAATTTTCTTTGGTAAGAGTTGACTTTTCCGATTAGGATATAATTTATTATAATTTCATGAATTTTCTCAGGCACTTCAATTTATTTCACAAATTTTCTTGGGTACAAGTTGACTTCTCCGATTTGGGTTTTACTTGATTTTTGGGGTAAGTTGGTCAGGGTACGAGTTGACTGTAAACCGTACATTGTACACAAATGTAGTGTGATCATGTGCACTTCAGTCTTATAAGCAAGTATTTTTGGCACCTCCAAAAACATGCTTTCAAACATGATTTTTGGAAATTAAAATTCATTTTGAGATGTCGATTGATTTATCTTATATTAGCCGCTGATATTACATACATTGTACATGTACTGTACCTTTGTGTGTGGGTGTGTGTGTTTGTTAGTTTGTTATTTATTTATTTTATTTGCTTGAGTGGTTCATATTTCCAACAGCTTTTTAAGTGCCATGTACACAGCATTAGCCCTTGGTCTGAAAATATATCGACCAAGTCATTGGCCAATTTCAATTTTCATTGGCCAAAAAAAATCCTTGGCCAACTCAAAATACCGACATGTAGGCTAATTATGCTTACTGCTACTGAAAATTTGTAAATTACATTTTTCAAATCTAAAATTATTAAAAAAGGATAATTCACAATTTCAAAAATTAATCTATATTCCAATTAAAATTTTAAAGAGACTCACTTGAATTTTTCCTAGCATCTTTTTCTACAGCCAACATCAATTAATTATCAAAATGAAAAACAGGCTGAGAATTGAAGATTTTTATTATTACATGTAAATGTACATGTATTTTTTTTTTAAATCATATTTATTCAGCTACATGTATTATCATTATTTCTGGTCCCTATATGACTAAAATTTTCATAGTTTCCAACTTTCCATTAATCTAAATATTTAATTCTTATAAAGGAAAAGTAGAAAAAAAATGTAAAGTGCTAGTTGAAATAGAAATTACTGACATTGTAAGTACAAACACATTCAAGTTAGTAACTTGCCAATTCCATTTTCTGGCCTGGATTGTTTACAAAATTCTACCATATGTCAATTGTATTAATTTAAATTTAAGTTCTTTTTTAAGCTTTTGTCCATTGCATTAGATATTTTCAAAGACCAATTTATTGTTGATAATTTTTTTATTTATCAGAGATATAAGTGGCAACTAGTGGTTGTGAGTCTGTGCACATGTACATGTCAAACTGTGTCATACTCATTACCTCTTTCTTTTCGGGTCAAGTTGCAACTGTCACATGTATCATTTTTATTTTGTCAGTGTAATTGGGGTGGTAAACATCATTTTCTGATAATGAGACAAGTACATGTAATCAATCACGACAAGTACATAAGCGGGCCGTAATCATTAGTACTTTGCCTGTCATATCAACACTTGGTGAAGTCTTCCAAGTTTTAAATCTAATTAAAGGATTATTAGGATGTTGATTAAGGTAACACAAAAGACAGGATGATTTACAGGTATGTTTAATTAAGTGTGACAAGTAGCAGTTTGCCGTTCGGCTATTGTATACACATCAGCACCAGAGGCATAAGACTGGGTACTGTCGAAACAATGTACATGTACAGTGTGAAACAAACTCAAAGTTTAGTTATACAAAGGCAGATCAGAAATGCATATTTGTACATTTATGGAATTATCATTTTCAAAAATTATAAAAAAGATTCAGCTCCAAATTTTCATTCGCCAATGATTTTCTAGAAGAGAATTTCATTTCCCAATTTTTGAAAAGATTCACCAAATGCGAATATGGCGAACTACAGCGCGAACACTGCATGTACATGTACTACACTTGTAAAATCAAACTGCACTTCGAATTCCCAGACCATTTAATGGCATTTATCCTGTACATGTATCTAGGCATAGCACTTCATTTAAAGTTGGTGACATCTCCATATAGATCCAAGTCATAGATGTACATGTAAGTCCAAAAGTCCTGGCAGGATGTAAAACAACAAAAACTCCAAACAAAAACTCCAGAGTAACTAATTATATAGGGAAGCACTAGAACGTAATAGGTAAAAGATCTATCACGTAATCCTCATAAATATTCATACTTCCCCTGATCTATAATAGTGTACAACATGACTGATCGACTGCAAATCGAAACTAAAATTTTCTCTACCGGGTAGGTTATCACTGCGTATGGATTAGATCTACTGTACTTTTGTAAGTTGACATATGCCATATGGATACAAATATACTAAACTAGATCAATAAAGAAACAATTACTATAAATTTTATTTCATAACAAGTAAATATGTTTCGTCAATGTCTTCCATCAAAATTTTACTACCGATCGATAAACATACTATAATGTTTCTATCGGGGAGAGGGCACTGGTCCTTGTACTGCATACCCTCAATTAATTGTTCATGTATATGTACTGCATCCTTCTCTACTGGTCGTGTTTCATCTTATATATACTTTATTTTACATAGACCTTCTACTGTAAACCCCGGTCCTCCTACTGTATATCCCGGTCCTTCTACTGTATACCTTGGTCCTTCTACTGTAAACCCCGGTCCTCCTACTGTATACCTTGGTCCTTCTACTGTATACACTCAATTAATTGCTCAAAAATATGTATTTCATCCTTCTCCACTGGCTGTATTTCGTCTTAAATGCACTTTATTTTACATAGACCTGTAGGCCTATACCTTGGTCCTTCTACTGTATACCCAGGTCCTTATACTGTATACCTTCAATTAATTGTTTAATTATATGTACTTTATCCTTCTCCACTGGTCGTGTTTCATCTTAAATACTCTTAATTTTACATAGACCTGAAGGCCTATACCCAGGTCCATTTATTGTATACCTTGGTCCTTCTAATGTATACCCTCATTTAATTGTTCAATTATATGTACTTCATCCTTCTGCACTGGTCGTGTTTCGTCTTACATGTAAATACTCTTAATTTTACATAGACTTGTAGGCCTAGGCTATACCCAGGTCCTTCTACTGTATACCTTGGTCTTTCTACTATATACCCTGGTCCTCCTGCTGTACACCTTGGTCCTTGTACTGTATGCCCTGGTCCTTCTTCTGTATACCCTCATGGCCTCAATTAATTGTTCAAATATATGTACTTCATCCTTCTCCACTTGTCGTGTTTCGTCTTATACTCTGTATATTACAGAGACCTTGAACTGCATGTATACCATGGTCCTTCTATTGTATATCCTAGTCTTTCTACTATATACATGTACCCTAGACCATCTACTGTATAATATGATCCTTCTACTGTATACCCTAGTTCTTCTACTGTATACCATGGTGATTCTACTGTATACACAAGTCCTTCTACTATATACCTTGGTCCTTCTACTATATACCCTAATCCTTCTACTATATACCTTGGTCCTTGTACTATATACCCTAGTCCTCCTACTGTATATAATAGTCCATCTACTGTATACACTGGTCCTTTTACCGTGTAACATGATCCTTCTACTGTATACCGTAGTCCTGCTACTGTATACCATGAAGCTCTACTGTATACCCTAGTCCTTCTACTGTATGCCATAGTCCTTCTTCTATATACAGGTATCCTTATCTTTCTGCAATATAAAATACTAATATTATTTTATACTACAGTACAGTCCTTAATGATGTTTCTATCGGGTGAAGGAGCACTGGTCCTTCTACTGTATACCCTCAGTTAATCATTCAAATACATGTACATGTACTTCATCCTTTTCCACTGGTCGCGCTTGGTCTTATACACTTTATATTACAAAGACCCTCTACTGTATACCTTGGTCCTTCTACTGTATACCTTGGTCCTTCTACTATATACCCAGTTCTTTCTACTGTATACCCTGGTCTTTCTAATTCTACTGTATACCTTGGTCCTTCTACTATATACCCAGGTATTTCTACTGTATACCCTGGTACTTCTACTGTATACCTTGGTCCTTCTACTATATACCCAGGTACTTCTACTGTATACCCTGGTCCTTCTACTGTATACCTTGGTCCTTCTACTATATACCCAGGTACTTCTACTGTATACCCTGGACCTTCTACTGTATACCTTGGTCCTTCTACTATATACCCAGGTACTTCTACTGTATACCCTGGTCCTTCTACTGTATACCTTGGTCCTTCTACTATATACCCAGGTACTTCTACTGTATACCCTGGTCCTTCTACTGTATACCTTGGTCCTTCTACTATATACCCAGGTACTTCTACTGTATACCCTGGTATTTCTACTGTATACCCTGGTCCTTCTACTATATACCCAGGTTTTTCTACTGTATACCCTGGTCCTTAGACTGTATTCCTTAGTCTACTATATAACCAGGTCCTTCTACTGTTTACCCTCAATTAATTGTTCAAATATATGTAGTATAATCATAATAATGTACTACCTCTCCACTGGTTTTGTTTATATACCCTTTCATACAAAGACCTAGCAATTTTTCTGTAACTGTGTGCCATATTATCAATGCTTATGAAATTATTAGAAATGATAAAACACAAAAATACATGTTTATATTGTTATAATTTGGTTCCTTTTTAACAAACATAGAAAATAGTTTGCGCAAATACTGAGATAAACTACGGTATCTAAACAACAGGTACATGTATAAGCTTATCTATATACAGTATCTAAACAACAGGTACATGTATAAGCTTATCTATATACAGTATCTAAACAACAGGTACATGTATAAGCTTATCTATATACAGTATCTAAACAACAGGTACATGTATAAGCTTATCTATATACAGTATCTAAACATTAGGTATACGCTTGTCTATATATATAGTATCAAAACCACATGTATTTATATACAATATCAAAACAACAGGCATAAGCTTATCTATATACAGTATCTAAACAACAGGTATACACTTGTCTGTATAGTATCAAAACAACAGGTATAAGCTTGTCTATATATAGTATCAAAACAACAGATATAAGCTTATCTATATACAGTATCAAAACAACAGATATAAGCTTGTCTATACAGTACCAAAACATCAGATATAAGCTTGTCTGTATAGTATCAAAACAACAGGTATAAGCTTGTCTATATATAGTATCAAAACAACAGATATAAGCTTATCTATATACAGTATCAAAACAACAGATATAAGCTTGTCTAGACAGTACCAAAACAACAGATATAAGCTTGTCTGTATAGTATCAAAACAACAGGTATAAGCTTGTCTGTATAGTATCAAAACAACAGGCATAAGCTTGTCTATATATATATAGTACCAAAACAACAGATATAAGCTTATCTATATACATGTACATGTATAGTATCAAAACAACAGATATAAGCTTGTCTATACAGTACCAAAACAACAGATATAAGCTTATCTATATACAGTACCAAAACAACAGGTATAAGCTTATCTATACAGTATCAAAACAACAGGTATAAGCTTGTCTATATACAGTACCAAAACAACAGATATAAGCTTATCTATATACAGTATCAAAACAACAGATATAAGCTTGTCTATATAGTATCAAAACAACAGATATAAGCTTATCTATATACAGTATCAAAACAACAGATATAAGCTTGTCTATATAGTATCAAAACAACAGATATAAGCTTATCTATATACAGTAACAAAACAACAGATATAAGCTTGTCTATACAGTATCAAAACAACAGATATAAGCTTGTCTATATAGTATCAAAACAACAGATATAAGCTTATCTATATACAGTATCAAAACAACAGATATAAGCTTGTCTATATAGTTATAAGCTTATCTATATACAGTAACAAAACAACAGATATAAGCTTGTCTATACAGTATCAAAACAACAGGTATAAGCTTATCTATATACATGTATAGTATCAAAACAACAGATATAAGCTTATCTATATACAGTATCAAAACAACAGATATAAGCTTATCTATATACAGTACCAAAACAACAGATATAAGCTTGTCTATATACAGTACCAAAACAACAGGTATAAGCTTACTGATATACAGTATCAAGCTTTGTGTAAGAGTGATATACGGAAAATTTATTTTATAGATACACAATGAATTTACATGTAGATGTATATAATTAAATATACTTAGTATCTTTAAATGAATACTTGTTATGTTCTGAAAGAGTTGGAACAGAGAAAGTCATATATGTTTCATTAGAGATAGAGAGAAAGAGTAAATGTATAATCATATCCATATGTTCATTGTTTTGATTGTTACACCTGAGTGGGCAATGAATATAAACATGAGGAGATCTGAAGATCAGGGGAGATAATTATGAAATTGTTTTTATTTTTATCTATTAATTACATTGTCAATATCAAATCTTATATTTTTGAAAATTCAGACTTAGATGTATATTACACTACAATTATAAAATCTAGAACAAAGTTGAAGTTTTTAGAAAACTTGGAAATTTTCATTGCCAATCCGGTAACTCTAAAGGTTTATTTCAACTTTTTCCATTGTTCTACATTGTTATTTATGTTTGTCTCCTGGTGAAATAATCATTCAATTTGAAATTGTATAAGGACATATATATGTGTATATACTAATATAATATTAAGTAATTGAATTAAGTGAAGTGTCCAATTGTTCTGCATATATTGAAATGTAGGCCTTACTGACTGTTTTACATCATTATGTACATGTAGAAACAATAATAATTACATTGATAAGCTTGATGCTAACTGTTATATTTCTTATCTATAGTATATATAGTTTTAGTAAATTAATTTTATTACTTTACCACAAGTTTTAATAACCCCTGTGAGCCCAGATCTGTAGCATTAAATTTCACCCAGCTCAACTTACTAGGGGTAAGAACCCTAAGATGTCACATTCTGTTTGTGATATTATTATCATGTGTGTGTGGGTGGGTGGGTGGGTGTGTAGGTGTGTGTGTGTGTGTGTGACTATGTTACACATCACAGAACTTCCAGGAATGAATTTATAATAGGAGGTGCACATCTTCAATATATGCAGTTTCTACATAAAAATGTCCTGAGAGTTCATTGCACCAAATAGGTATCCTTCGTTAAAAACATTTCCAGAACATGACAAAAATGTTTGATCTCTAAGGTTCTACATCAAACATTGTAGGAGTTGGTTACACAAGATAGGTACCCTGCTTTCCACGCCTGACATTCATCATACTATAGCTTAATTTGGTTTACACTAGTGCAACCCACCCATAACTCAGCACTAAATTTCTGTGTCTGTTGACCTTTAAATGTCGTTGTTTTTGTAATGGCAGATTTTAGTTCTGCTCATTTTCAGCTTACACATCCTGAAATGGTCCTGAAAAAGTTTTTGACATTGTTTTTTCCTGTAATACTACCAAGAATCTGATATCTTTTTTATTATTAAAGAATAATAGCATGGCTTAGGCTATCAATTTGGGTAACAGAGAGAGAAAGAGAGAAGGTATTACATCAAACTTCATTTATTTAATTGTGACTTAATTAAGAACAGAAGGCCCATATGGGCAACATCGCTCACTTGAACTTTCTTGGTATCTTATAAATACAATGGGACATTGCATAAAGGCCACCTGGCTCATTAGACCACCTCACATTTAAGGCAGTAAATACATCGTGTCTTCAACTTTTCTTGATAAATAAGAAATGTCCAGACCCCAACTTCAGAGATCAACTCGGTAATCAAACCAAATTGACTCATTCAGTTAGGTGGTCTTAATAGTAAGGGTCAACTGTATACATGTATGACTAAAGGACAAAATCTCCTTTTTCTAATTATTGTAATATTCCCGAAAAAATGTCAAAGTGTGGAAAAAAGTTAAAACAGTAATTATGTTCAAATTTTTACCAAAACAAACTGAAATTATAAATCTATGCAGATCTCTCAGATTAAGGAAAAGTAGATGTTTCAAAATGGATGTGAAAGTTGACTAAAATTACCTATATTTGAAAAAATAGATGTCCCAATTTTTTTTTTTTTGCAGTCTACAATTTGTTTTGCACACAGAGAAAACTGTAAACGTTCACCATTAACAATTTTTTTTTCGCCATCTGCAAAGAAATAGTTCATTTTGAAAACAGCGAAGATATTGAGGAATTTTGCCAAGTTTTGATATATAACAATTTTTTTAATTGCCCGAGACAGAAGAATAATATTTTACATGAGTGCATAGCACTAGTGTTAAGCGACCCGGGTTCGATCCTCGGATTGGGCAGGGAAGTATGTGAAATGGTTACCAACCCGGATACGCTCCTGTCCTTCGGACTGAGACAGTAAAAACCTAGGTCCCGTGTCACAGTGAGTGTCTGCACGTTAAAGAACCCTCACTGCTCAATGGCCATAGGTGTCGAGCATAGGCCAAAATTTGAAGCCCTTCACCGGCATTGGTGACGTCTCCATATGAGTGAAAGATTCTTGAGTGGGACGTTAAACAACAATAAACAAACAAACAAACACTAGTGTTAAACATTTTTTTTTTTGCCTCATGAGATGAAATGAAAATTTTATTCATAAAAAATATTCAATTTATTTCAATTTCCATAAAATATTATCGTTATTAAAAAATTATTTATGAAACATGAAAATAACACAGTTTACATAGATTGTGCAAAGAATGATATTCTTTACAATTACAATTAATTGAGGGTATGCAGTAGAAAGACTAGGTTGTATAGTAGAAAGAGCAGGGTATCAAGTAGTAGGCTGTGTAAAAAACAGTGTATAAAACCAAACATGACCAGTGGAGAAGGATGAAGTAAACGTTTTTGGACAATCAATTGATGGTATACCTGGGTATACAATAGAAGGGCCAGGGAATACAGTAGATGGACCAAGGTATACAGTAGATGGACAAGGTATACAGTAGAAGGACCTGGGTATACAGTTGTAGGTCTAGGGGGTATGCAATAGAAGGACCAAGGTATACAGTAGAAGGACCAGGGTATACAGTAGAAGTACCAAGATACACAGAAGGAGGACCAGGGTATACAGTAGAAAGGCTTGGATATAGGGTAGAAGGACCAGGGTATATAGAAGAAGGACCTGGGTATACACTCAAAGGACCAGGGTATACAGAAGGAGGACCTGGGTATACTCTAGAATGACAAGAGTATGGTTGTAATTTTCCCTTGGCAATTTTATACAGAAAATATTTCTTCTGTATTGATTGTGTACAATTATTTGTTTGTGACACAGATTAAATTCATTGGTTATGTTTGTGGCTGGTTTTACTTCAGAATTTGCATTGTATCAGGATACAGGACATGTTTATATAATCAGGTTATGAAAGCCTTCGTTGATTTCTTATGATTTAGTTCTCATATAACACACCGCATAGGTAATATTATATTAACAAGAGTTTTAGTCATAGTATTATATTAAATGTGACAATATGATTTAGTGCTTTTCCTTAATAGTACATTATATGATACACCCAGTTGTAATTGCGGAAGTAGCCAGTTTCCTTTCATCTAAAATACATGTACATGTATATCAGTATAAACATTTTATCAGGCAATTATAAAAAGGATTGTTGAAGATTTCAACTTGTAAACATAACACATATGAAATAAACATCAAAGACTTGTATAAAACCATCCTTGATTTCTGCAAAAGTGATTCCAAGTTGTGATAAAACTCAACATGTCTCATATCTCTGTAATTATACATGCAGACATCAGTGGAACACTGATAAATGTGACTCCATGAATTTCAAATGTCAACTGTTCTGTGTGATAATAAAAGATTTACATCAGGTTTCAAAATCTGAATAAGTAAATGCAATGAGTTCTAAAAACAAATTTACATGTATTTCAACAAAGTTTTTAAAATATTTTCATCATTTTATTATTAGCACTCCCATGCTTTAAGACATTTTGTGGGTGTGTGATTTTATTGTCTTTATAATCTTATAACACAAATATATAAACACATTTCTGACATTTTAACACTTAGTAACATTTCTATTTGTCATTACCATCAATGATAGCTAATATTTTGATGTAGGAGAATTCATCAGTCGCAGATTTAGAGGAGGCGTTGCCCCTCCCCCTAATTTTTTTTTTCTTTTTTAAATAGAAAATAGTACATAAAGTTCAAATGTCTGGAAACTAGAAAATGACCTCTCAAAGATTTTAAAATCAAAACAATGTTCTTGACTAAATCCAGAAAAAGACTTCCCAGATCTTTTAAAAATAAAAAATTTTCTGGATCCCACTTGAATTGCTCTTGTAACATTTGTGTTCATAGAAACTCGAGGGTTTTTTGTGAATAATTAGTCTGTCAATTTAATGTATTATTGGGGATAAGAACAAGTTGCAGATGTGAAAATTAACTCTGTGCATTTCTGAGGAATGCCCTGTACCATGGGGCAACAAAGTCCTATAACATAAGACATCAGGTGGCGATATTTACATTTTCTATTTTCTTTTTCATTTACTTTGTTATATACTAATTTTATTCAGTATTTTTACTCTCAAACTGCTCCTTTCCAAGAAAAATTAAAAATGTAAATATCAGCATAAAGTTATGAAATAATAAAAATAAAATGTGAAGGACTTGGGGAAAATGGTTTTGTGTCTGGAAGCTAGAAAATAACTCATCTGGATTCCAGTTAGCTGGATTATTCAAAATTTTATCTCAGGAACTTACTCCAGAACCCCTTAGTCTGTAGTCATCACCAAATTCCACTTCAGTTTCAGGTTAAATTAATCTATCAATGAAAATGTTTTTTAAGGATACATGTAAAAAGGTCATAATTCAGTATCTGGAGGCTATTACTAATTGGGTCGAAATTCTGTCCAAGTTTTAGGTTATTTTTCTGCTAAATCAGCCTTCTTTTTAGAAGTATAATCAGTGTGATTTATTAGCAGAATCCAGTCATGGCTGGAAGCAGAAAATGCATCTACGGACTTTCAAATTCCAAGCGTTTTCTGAAAGATGTTTAAAACCCGACCCTATTACGATCCAACACTTTGTATTATGTGCAGTGACCAGGAAAGGATTCAGGCAGAACCACAGTGAAAAAATAGATGATTTTTAAGTAAAAAGCCAGAAAATTAATTACAAATTTCCAGAAATTTCTGCGCCACGCCATGCTCGGTGACAATATTCTGCATTTGCAGCCCTCAAAGCATGGGAACTTCTAGTTAGATCATGTCTGGAAAGCTTCCAAATTTCATACCGGTAATTATTTTTTTGAAAAATAACTAATTGTTCCTATAATCTCAAATGAATTGTTGCTTCACAATTTATCCTACTATTAGTAAAACAAAACATGTTCATTAAAGCTTACATTATAACAGTCTAGTACCCTCACCCCACCCCTGAACAAATTCTTGATCCGCATCCTATAGCACTGTGAAAATCAAAAGCACGTCCCTTCTAACCTAAAATCCTGCATCTGCCTATGTCCATGATCCAAAAATTTGCACAGAATATACACACTTGCATATATCATGTGCATATGTATACAAAACACAAATACATGTGCATATATATATATATATATATATATATATATATATATATATATATACACATGTACATACAGTGAAACTTGTTAATAACAACCTCATTAGGGACACAAGAAAACTGGTCTTCATAGAAAGGTGGTCTTTATATAGAGGTTGATTTATACACAAATGATACTATTAGGCCTTAGGGACATAAAAAAATGGTCTTTGTGACCAGGTGGTCTTTATACACAGGTGGTCGCTAAAGCAGGTTTTACTGTATGTAAATGTGCTTATGTGTGCTGTCATAGATACATATAACACACAAATATTAAAATAAGTCATGTTCAACTGAACAGGCCAAAAAACATGTACGGTACTCATGAATATTAAAACTAAATTACATGTATCTTGTAGGAGGAATCTGTAGCCATATAAACTTAATAATACAGTCTAGCTTGCCTAAGCGACTCACTGCTTTTAATGACTAACTGACTTACGCAACCTATGTGAAAACAACCCAAAAATTTATCTTACATAAATGACCTGATTTAAGCAACTACCTGCCTAACGCGACTGTTATTTCTTCTCCAATTACTTTTGACATGATCTTTATTAAGTGACCCATTGTCAATATGAATTCTCACCTTGCGTGAGATCAGTTGCATATAGACAACAAATTAGTGACGGCAAAAAGGACAGTACTAATGCAAGGTCATATGACTATAAATTAATTGAGATACATGTAACATGCCTGTTAAGCAAATAGAAATCTGAAATGTACTTTTTGTAATTGTATGTACAGAACATTAAACTTTTCTAATAATCGGAAACTCAGCAACCTGAAAAGATCACTTTTCTCCCATTGTTCAGAGATTTTTCCCTATCCTTTTTATGGGGGAATGATGTCCTTGTCATCCCCTAGGGTATTGATAAGTTAAACACGATATAACGTCACAATACAATTAAATATGACATAGAACTTCCCTGGCTTATAGAATGCAGTAGATCTACATAGTTACATGTATATATGATTTGACATAGATCTGCATAGCTCTTCTTAGATATGAAGATTGTGCATAGATCTATATAGACATGTATTAAGGCACTGGAGAAAAATAATCAGCCCCTACCTTGAGGGTATGACAAAGGAATCTCAAGGTAGTGGTAGATTATATTAGTCATATTTAACCTTTTTGCATTTTCCCTTGAACGGTCACTTAAAACAGGTTAGACTCTGTATCATACATGTACTTGTATAAAACATACATTTGTGATCTAAAGACTTTTAAGTGTATCACAGTATCACTACAGTAAAACCTGTCTGGAGAGAGCACCCCATTTGCCACTAAATGTAGTCTCTTATGACAGGTTTTACAATGTAGTTTATTGTACATGTATAATATAAGTAGACTGTCACCCCGTTATGATTTGATTTAGACTGGTACAGTGTACATGTATAATATAAGTAGACTGTCACCCCGTTATGATTTGATTTAGACTAGTACAGTATACATGTATAATATAAGTAGACTGTCACCCCATTATGATTTGATTTAGACTAGTACAGTGTACATGTATAATATAAGTAGACTGTCACCCCGTTATGATTTGATTTAGACTGGTACAGTGTACATGTATAATATAAGTAGACTGTCACCCCTGTTATGATTTGATTTAGACGGGTACAGTGTACATGTATAATATAAGTAGACTGTCACCCCGTTATGATTTGATTTAGACGGGTACAGTGTACATGTATAATATAAGTAGACTGTCACCCCGTTATGATTTGATTTAGACGGGTACAGTGTACATGTATAATATAAGTAGACTGTCACCCCGTTATGATTTGATTTAGACGGGTACAGTGTACATGTATAATATAAGTAGACTGTCACCCCATTATGATTTGATTTTGACTGGTACAGTGTACATGTATAATATAAGTAGACTGTCACCCCGTTATGATTTGATTTAGACTGGTACAGTGTACATGTATAATATAAGTAGACTGTCACCCCGTTATGATTTGATTTAGACTAGTACAGTATACATGTATAATATAAGTAGACTGTCACCCCCTTATGATTTGATTTAGACTAGTACAGTGTACATGTATAATATAAGTAGACTGTCACCCCGTTATGATTTGATTTAGACTGGTACAGTGTACATGTATAATATAAGTAGACTGTCACCCCTGTTATGATTTGATTTAGACGGGTACAGTGTACATGTATAATATAAGTAGACTGTCACCCCGTTATGATTTGATTTAGACGGGTACAGTATACATGTATAATATAAGTAGACTGTCACCCCGTTATGATTTGATTTAGACGGGTACAGTGTACATGTATAATATAAGTAGACTGTCACCCCGTTATGATTTGATTTAGACGGGTACAGTGTACATGTATAATATAAGTAGACTGTCACCCCATTATGGTTTGATTTTGACTGGTACAGTGTACATGTATAATATAAGTAGACTGTCACCCCGTTATGATTTGATTTAGACTGGTACAGTGTACATGTATAATATAAGTAGACTGTCACCCCGTTATGATTTGATTTAGACTAGTACAGTGTACATGTATAATATAAGTAGACTGTCACCCCGTTATGATTTGATTTAGACTCATACATTGTATTTGTAAACACGTGCTATATGTGTATCCTGTTAGAACTGTTTATACCAGGGAAAACCATGTTTAATGAGAAGGATGGGTAATGCAGTGATCCTGTCTTGAGAGAACAATATCATGAAAGACCACCTGTCTTGAAAACCAATTCAGAGAACAGCTTGGTTATACAATTCTTTCATTATGACCTCTCTTGTCTGTCTTGAGAGACCACATTTCAATGGCAGATGTGTTGATCTCTCAAGACAGGTTCCACTGTACTAATTGAAATTTATAATAATATACATTGATAACCTGTCATTTCCAAATGATTACATGTACAATATACCTTTAAATTCCAGAAGATATCTGACTTAGTACCAGTATTTGATTTTAGGAAAAAAGGTTTTTATTGAAAAAAAAAAATTCAGCTTCATTGATTTTTTTCTATTAAATTGTGTTTCATAAACTGAATTCTATTGGAAGTTTTCAATAATATTGATATTGTTGGCCAGGTTGCACTTAGTGGTTTGAATATGGTAGATTTTGAATATATGGATGTTGTCAGATGGATTTTAAGAAGGGGAGTGGCATCACAGGACTATTACATGTATATGTTTGTGTGAATCAATGAAGTCTCTGGTGAGTTTGAGGCATAGCATTACTTAACACATCTTTTTTTTCTATTTACAGAACCATCGTATCCTGGAAAGCTTTCAGATTGACATTACATGAAACTCATCCTATTAGCTCACCATTAGAAGCCATGGCATTGAAATCCACTATAGATTTGACATGTAATGATTATATATCTGTCTTTGAGTTTGATGTTTTCACAAGGTAAATACATATTTCTTATATCATAAAGATCTAGTTTTAGTCATCATCATTTACCCTTCCAACCCCATAGACCATAATAGTTTGGTTTAATACAATAGAAAAGAGCATACCATTAAGTTACTTGTTCTTGGTGGTGAAAGGGTAAGATAAGCTTGCTTCCCAAAAGTCGGCAAGGCAAGTATACCCTTATGCAGGTTCATTCACCTTTTCAATGAATTTTTCATGCTTTTGGTTGCTTTTCAGTATATTGTCAGTAAAATGCATTTCACTCCGGTGATTACTAAGGCCCAATGAGCCTACTGTTTTTCATTGTTTATTAACCATTTTATCTTCCACACATCTTTCTATTAATTTTATTAGCCCACCATCAACAGATGGTGGGTGATTCATATCCATAGTCCGTACCTATGGTGGCCATCTTGGATTTTGACCAAAAGTAGTTTGTTACCGCTACTTCTCAGAAAGGACTGAAGGGATCTCCTTGAAATTTGACATGAAGGTTCCCCTTGAGGTCTAGTTATGCATATTACATTTTCAAAGAGATCGGAATCCAACATGGCCGACAGGTGGCCATCATGGATTTTGACTAAAGGAAGTTCGTTACCTCTACTTCTCACAAAGGACTGAAACTATTGCCTTGAAATTTGACGTAAAAGTTCCCCTTGAGGTCTAGTTGTGCATATTACATTTTCAGAAAGATCAGAATCCAACATGGCCTGCAGGTGACCATCTTGTACTTTGACCAAAGTATGTTTGTTGCTGTATTTTTCTCAGAAAGGACAATTGGGATCTCATTGTAATTTAATATCAAGGTTCCCCTTAAGATCTAGTTGTGCATATTGCATTTTCAGAGATTATCATCCACTATGGGTAATAGGTGGCCATCTTGGATTTTGACAATGGAAGTATATATTTCTCAAAATGAACTGAAGGAATCTTTTTCAAAATTGATTATGGAGGTTCCCCCTGAGGTCTAGGTGTGCATATTACATTTTCAGAGAGATCAAAATCCAAGATGGACACCTGTCGGCCATGTTGAATTCCATTCTCTCTTAAAATGTAATATGTTCAGTTCAAGTTCAGTTTTGCTATAATCTTTGGAAAAAAGGATTTCAGAGAAATATGGATTTAAGTTCAAATTCAATGTTGAGACACAAAATAAGAGGAAAGAAGAGAAAAGATCAGTCTGTCATAGATCAGACATAGAACATTCCATGGTGGGCACCAAGATCCCTCTAGGATCTCTTGTTGTGTATACATGTGAATTAGAAATTTTTTTTTAAAGTGTTTAATACACTTTTCAATGACTTAAGCATTTTAATTATATAGTATTATCCCATTTATCCAGGTGTAGGTGTCATTCCCTGTACAAAACACAAAATAAGAGTACCGGGGTAATTGTAATGAGGGATTGACCGAATCACAGGGATTGGCCAAATAACAGGGTTTAATCTTGATGAAGAATTAACCTCATTGACGATAGACTGACCTCATTATCACCAGGGATTGGTCTTGATTAGTTATATTGATAAAGTGTTACAAATACAATTATAAAATCTATAGTGATATACTGGAGTATGGAATAATCATTAATGATGTTCATAAAATTAATTTCCCTCTTACATCATGTACATGTAGTTAAGTAACATCTCTTAATCAACATCTTTGTTCATCAGGTGAGGAAATGTCACTTTACAGTCGAAAACAGGGTTGATGATGATGATAATGATGATGATGATGATTAATATTGATATTAATTTTATCTTTACTTTTTAGATTATTTCAACCATGGAGCAATTTATTACGTAATTGGAATGTCTTGGCTGTCACCCATCCGGGGTATGTTGCCTTCCTAACATATGATGAAGTAAAGGCAAGACTACAGAAATACATAAACAAGCCAGGAAGGTAATGGATAGTTTTACAAAATGATTCTATAATTCAACATATACCAATAAAACAATTCTGGATTGCAATGGCAGCCTCTATCACTTGCAGTTTCTAGCTGATGTGTCTGATTCTGTGTTGTCTGTTTTTCTGACAGTGTTTTACATCATACTGATCAATAAATGTTCAGTCAAGACAATCCTATCTTACGTTGTATAAGATTTAAATTCTAAAGGTTGATGCCAACTTGATGGTGTATGGTTAGTTTTAATGGTACAATGCAAATAATGAGTATTTATTTTTTAATTGTCTAAATAATCTCCAAGAAGACATAATCATTTTACAGTAAAAACTGACTTTGTTAGAGTTAGTTTTGACCTCATTTTTAGGGAACTAACAGGCTCTTGAAACTGACAAAATAGGTGTGTATTAATTAATGTCATAAACCCATGAAATGATGAATATTTGGCTTTTTCATTGTCTTTTCTACAGTTACGTTTTCCGGCTAAGCTGCACGAGACTCGGTCAATGGGCGATTGGTTATGTAACAACAGAAAGACAAATCCTACAGACGATTCCACAAAATAAATCCTTGTGCCAAGCACTACTAGATGGACAGAGAGAAGGATTGTATGTGCAGTTTACAGTATTCTTAAACATATGTTGTCTGCCATCAGCGATTTTCCACACTCTTTTGGGAATGGGGCCTGCGCCTTTTGAGTTGGGAATTTTAGCCCATGATAGGGTAGAAAATTCATGTAAATTGTGACATTTATTGTCACATTTGAAGGTTTCAGACTCATTTTATCTACCCATTGTCCTTACTATCAAATACAATCTTAATCTGAAAAGAGAAAATGTGAACCATCTTTTGTCAGTCAAGTCATTTAGTAAAGACTAAATAAAGAAATGATAATGACCACAAAAGATGTAAATTGCATTTTTATACCATCATGGTTAAACATGTGAGAGAAATATTGGTGGGGATTCAAAAAGTGAAAATTAGTGATCAAAGTTATATGATAGAAAAATATAAGTGTGGATTTTTAAAACCATATACTTGGATGGATTAAAAAACATCTCCACAGTAAGAACCTGTTTAAGCTTGAGCTGAATTGAAGAAAATGGCTCCAAAGATGTGACCTGTCAAATCTGCCAGGTTTCAGACATCTTGTATGTAGGGATGGACTACAATGAGGAAAGGGAAAGATCAAAATAATTCATTACCTTCTTCATCGATGCTGTAACTACTCATAGATCTGCTTATCTAACTACATTCAATATACCAGTTACCTATCAACCTATTTATCATTTGATGTTTAATTATAGAAAAGTAATTTATATTTATAACAGTACAGCATTTTATTATTATTACTATTATTATTTTTTTTTTTTTTTTTTTTTATTATTTTTTTTTTTTTCACAGTTTTAAATTCCCTGATGGCAGATCTATAAACCCAGATCTAAGTTTTCTTGTACAAGATTGTGAGGAGGATCACATTAAGGTTACCCAAGAACAATATGAACTATACTGTGAGATGGGCTCAACTTTTCAACTGTGTAAAATTTGTGCTGAAAATGACAAAGACATCAGAATAGAACCATGTGGTCATTTATTATGTACTCCTTGTCTGACGCAGTGGCAGGTGAGTGGTACACGTCTTCTTGTATTATTATTGCTATAAATCACAACATCCTCTTCTCCATCTCATATTATTTATCGTTAGTTAGCATAGGTAAACTGTCGCAGATAGATAGCATAGGTAAACTGTCAACACAATATTGACATTATATTGTGTTTAAATCATTAAGTGTACAGTGGTGATAATAAGCGAATTGATTTGTCAAAGTCCTCCCACACAAACTTTTGTATGTGTTTCTATAACACTTGTTAGTGAGGGGTTGGACTATATACTGAAACATGGGTGTCTATCTGATAATTGTTTTTGTTTTGAGTTATATTTTTATTTTGTTATTGATTTTGTCTCTCTTTTTTTTGGGGGGTGCGGTCTTTGTTTTGTTAATTGTTTACTTTGTATTTCTTTATTTGCTTCATTGGTTTACTCAATTGTATTACAGTATTCCCCTCAGAACATTAACTTTTTGTAAGAAAAAAGTTTTTATTTCGGAATACAGTGGAACATCACATAAAGACCACCTCACTTTGGAGACCACTTCATTTAAAGACTGTAAATGCTGTGGACATGGTAATTTTTCGCCCCAGGTTTTTTTCACTCTCACCTCACCCTAAATCACCGTAGTCTTATGAATGGCATGTCCATGCTTCAGTATTTAACTTCAAAATTTCGCTTTCATTCTAAATTCACCCTCAAAAATTAAATGGGAGTGAAACTTTCCAGTATGCAGTATTCAGTCCTGTAAACTTTTTTTAGCAAATATGTCCAGACCCACCCTTACGAGACCACCTTGCTAATCAGACCAGTTTGACCCAGTTAATTAGGTGGTCTTAAAAGTGAGGTTTTACGGTTTATATGATCACAAATTGCATATTTTAGCAATCATTACACCGTGCTTCATCCATTAGCTAGTCAATTAGATTTACCTATTACTCACCACTTGGTGCTGAAAGTAGGATTTTAATCAAGATAAGTACAAAAGCTAATGAAACAGTTCATCTTGTACTTTAGGACATTAGGCAATACTGGCATGTAATCTTACATCTCCTGACTTCTTACAAGTACATATAGTTGTTTCAATTCAGCATTTTGTTCATTGCCTTCCTGGACAAGTTCGTTTTTTGTGTTTCCTGTTAGGCCAGATTTCACTTGGGGATCACTTTGTCCATCGTCAGTCACACTTCTTGTTTCTGCTGAACAACTTGAGTTTTTTCCAGATTGCAACAAAATTTTGTATGTTGATTATTATTGTTTTATATCTATGCGATCTCATATGAGTTTGATAAAAGGCAACATTGGTCAAGATTTGCTAGAGTTATGGACTTTGGTCAATATTTGCTGGAGGTGTTGACCTTTTAGAGCTTGAGAATAGCAAATAAGATTGTTTTCGTCCAATAATTTGAAATTTTTTTGGTGGACATCAACAAAATCTTGTTTGTTGCTTCAAATCGCTGAGATTTACAAAGAGTTTGATAAAGTTCAATATTGGTCAATATTGGCTACAGTTTGTAAATCTCAGCGGGTAATAGACCTTAGAAAGCATCAAAACAGTGAATTAAAATGTTTTCATAAACAAATATTTTTCCTAGTGGATTTCAACAAAATACTGCATATGTTGCTTTAAATCTTTGAGATTTTGGATGACGTCCATATTGGACAACATCAGTCAGTATTTGATACAGTTACAGGACTTTAAAAGCATCAAAATAGGAATTTTAAATTAAAATGAAATTTGCCCATTCCAAACAAAATGAAATATGTCTATTCATTTTCTTTTTATGTAAATGACCTACTATTAAACAGACAAGTCACCTAATTGTTTAAGCTGGTATTTGTATATAGCAATTGAAACACTTAAATCATATAACAAAGATGAGTTTTATAAACAGTCAATGTCTGTGACACAAAAACACTTGATATATGTATATGTAAAAGTTAGTGTTACCCTACTAGCGATATTAAACAAGTGACAACACACACATGGCTGTAGAGTAGAATTTAGACACTACTTTAACTTTAAAATATGATCAAGTTACCCATTGTCACATTCTAGTCAGTGTTTCAAGTATCTACTTCCTTCTATACAGTAGGGTACAAAATAAAGTCGAGCTACTACTCACTTCATTGCATCATTTTTATTTGTTTATCGTCCCAATATATAGGATTGTTGAGTTCTGAGCTATTGCTGTCCTTTTCTTAAATAGAAAAAATGTCACAGTACATGTAGGTTCTTGACTTATAAATAGAAAATTATTACAGGTTAAAAAAAATTCTTAATACTTCAGCTTGATTTAGACAGAAAAATCTACAATTTTCATTTTTTCATTAGAAATGTTAGGGTGATATAGGAGTTATATCCCTGGAATTCCCAATTTCCTGCTTTTAGGACAATTTTTGTAAATTCTCTCAGAACCAATCAGAGATAGAGAGAAAGTGTACTGTTAAGATTAAACATGTTAAGCAGGCAAAAATTTTTAAAAATATTAATGGACTGAAATTGTCGGATGTCTCCTTATGGATCTTACAGAGATAAAATGTAAGAAGCAGATGTGTTCAGTAGAGATATACAAAAAGTGAAATGCATTGAATTTGTGACAGGGTCCCTAAAAGGTGTTATTTCCTATTCTGAGAGATTTTTTTTGCTAGTTTTGGCTCTTAAACCAGGAAACTATAATGGATAAAATGAAAGTTTAAAAACAAAAAAATTATCCACTCATACAAAAATTAAAATTACTAGGAGGCCATTTGAGGAAAATATTTCCTTTCTGTAATGGAGTTTTCATTGTTTTGGCTGTAGTTTTGAAAACTTTGAAACTTTATTTTTTCATTTTATGTAAATCTTTTTATTCTGTGATCAAAATAATACCTTTAAATGCTTGATTAAAAGTATCCGATGAATGGTAAAAAAAAATTCTATTTATCATTGAGATTTTAGATTACTTCCATACTGGACAATATACGTCAATATTTTCTACAGTTACAGGACTTTGAAAGCATCAAAATAGGAAATTTTGAATTGAAATAAAATGTGCCCATTCCAAATAAGTAATATACATGTATGTCTTTTCATTTTCTTTTTATATAAATGACCCACTATTTAACAGGCAAGTCACCTAATTCGTTAGATGTTTTGTTAAAAGTTATAATGTACAAGTTATATAATTTTTTAATAGTGGTCATCGTGACAAGGGCTTTGATTTTAAGTGTTGACACATATTTTTATATCGAGGTTAAATTCTGGAAATGTTTAATGAGGTTGTCGCTTTTATGTCCTTTACAGTGTTATTCCTCTCCTTCGTAAATGTTGAAATCTGAATTCTGAATGTTTATACTTCCTATGTTTCACTGATTGCTATTGTCACATGCTGTAGACAGTGATGAGGAAGTATATATGTAGAGCAACACAATTAAACATGAAACGATTGCTTATTTCCCACTGACCTTAACATGTAGCTCCTCGTCTTTATCAGAAAAATGATGCCAGGCAGAAAACAGTGGTTTGAATTAGATACAACTGTCAGTGGGTTATATATGTCATTTGAACCACATCAGTTTTACTAAAGGTTGTAACTTTACGTGTAGACGTAGTCTCAACTTACATCTTAAGTGAGTTTCAAAAAAGGTGGTATCTTTCTTCATGTAGATAAACCTATGTCTGAGTCTATGTCTGTTCCAACGTACTACTAATGATATATGTAACTACGTGTAGGTTAACATGGTTAATGTGTAAGCATACGTTTATGACTTTTTGTGAAACTGGAGGTACGTCTACCTTTACGCCCTTACCGGCAAAGTTATTACCTTTAGTGAAACTGGCCATGGAATCCAATTTTGACTGATTAAGTAATTCAGTGGTCTTAGGTTTCATTAAAATGAGGACATTTTTTACTACAAGAAACACAGTAGAGTACAACCTACAAACTGGCAAACGCAATACTGAAAGTCAACAAAAACTGTTTTAGTTGTTACACAAGTAAACACATTTTTGCTTACAATCTGTTAACTCTAGACTTCTTCCTGTTAGTTGATTTTATTTGTTCAGGCTGCTCATCTATTTCATTTCGTTATCTTGACTTACCATACATGTACAGTAAACCTTGCTTTAGTGACCACCTGTGTATAAAGACCACCTGGTCACAAAGAATGTTTTTTGCTGTCCCCAATAGTACCATCTGTGTACAAATCAACCTCTGTATAAAGACCAACTCCTTATAAAGACTGGTTTTGTTGTGTCTCTAATGGGGTCGTTATATACAAGTTTCACTGCTATTTAGTGTAGATCTACACCTTCGAAAGATGTAATCATTTTGATAGTTTATATATCTAGGTGATATGTCACAGTAAACAGGAACTACATGTATCAACCTTTTATTTTTGTTTTCTTTCATTTTTTTTTTCATTTTTGGTATGTTTTTTACTTGATGAAGGGTGTGTTTTGTTTATGACAGTCTTTGTAAACAGTGTGTTTAATCTGTTTATCAATAGTAATGTTTTGATTCACACATTTAGTTTTGTATCTTGAACAATCCTCCACTTAATAAAAGATTAGCCAATGACAGTGTTGTTATCAAGGAGATTCTGAAATATTGCATCATCATTATTATAACTATTGTTCTTATTATTATTATTATTATTATAATTATTATTATTATTAATATTATTATTATTTTCATTATGATTATTATTGTCCTCTCGCTACAAGTCGCCAAGGGTGTATAGTGATCTGCCCGTACATACTATATTTGTGACAACTGTCTGGAGCATAACTCTCAAACCATGCATGATAATTTCATCATCAAACTTAATACCCATTAAGACCACATTGAGGCAGAGTGCAGTGTGCAAGAACCATAACTCTTGCTTCCGTTTTCACAGTTATTCCCCGTTGTAAAAAAAATAATAATAAACAGATCACATTACACTTATTATTATTATTTATTATTATTATTATTATTATTATTATTATTATTATTATCATTATTATTATTATTATTATTATTATTATTATTATTATTAATAGTAGTAGCAGTTGAAATGTATCAAAATTCTCAAAATATTGTGTGTTACATATCTATCTCTCCTATGTGAGGACACTTTAACTGTGTTTGATACACTTTAGCATAGCCATCATTTAATGTCATTGATGATAGAGCAGTTTGTAAATATATTAAAGACTGCTAAAATAATATGAAAAGAAATTAGAAGACATATTTGTCAAATTTTATAAATAGTCAAACCTGTTTTCAGCAGTCACTCAAGGGAAATTGAAAAAGTGGCTGCATAATACAAGTGGCCTTTGGTTTCAGGTTGACAAAGATCACAAGAAAATTGGTGTCCATTATGCAGTGTATAGTAACATGTGAATATTCATATACCAATATGCGATAGTTTGATGTTAAGATGATCAGGTGTCAAAATCATGTACATTACAGTGCTGCCCAGCTAAACTGTTTGCAGGTTTTCTAAAAATAGATCATGTGATCAACCATCCTAAAAATTGGCTGCTGAAAACAGTGTGACCAAACATTTTGTCTTGAATATCACTAGCCGCTGGCCATGCTAGACAGGTGGCTGCTGGTTTAGGTATGTTTTTATAATGAAATTGATTGGGGGGACCAGAAACTTGCTGTTGAAGATGAGTGGCTGCTGAAAACAGGTGGCCTGTAAGGCAGGTTTGACTGTATTCTCATTGTATTACAACAGGATTGGTTTAATCACAGTGTCATCAGAAAATCTATTCTTATTAATATACCTGATATATAAAGCTGTAGATTACATTTTTACATATTATGTCAGAAGACTGGGGGCTTTCACTGATTAATCACATCATCAGACAAAATATTATTTCTGTATTTTTCTCTTTTACTATGTGTATGTGATGTACAAAAACAGAAAAGAGCTATACACAGGCATAAAAATCTTTTATTCCTATATATTTTGTGAAAATAAGGGCAGGTCCAGTGTGGTATGCATATACAAATAGTGAGGTTGAATTAACCAGTTGCAAGTGAATAATTACCAAACTGGATTTCTCATGGAATGTACATAAAATATAAGAGGAATTTAAGAATTTTATGCTGGTGTATATCTCATTATTTGTTCATGTATGTCAATCTAAGTAGTGAAAAAAGGAAAGGAATGTTTTTGAAAAAAATCAGTTACCACTACAGTAAAACTTACTTATAGTCAATTTCAAGGGACCTTATTTTCAATTCATTATAAGGGCAGTATGTTATATAGTTATAGCGAATTGGGCTGAAGGGTTACATCGCAATTTGTTGAGATCAAAATCACTCTAAATTCAGGCTAACCAGGAACTTTCCAGGGAAGTAAAATGAAACAGGGAGTAGGCTGCCTATTTATGCTTGGTGAAAAAGTCAAGAATTTACTACATGTATTGTGTTAATGTTATTGATCACTTTATTATAATACTATAAAAGACATAGGTTGGGTCATCACTGCCATCAAGGGACATAAAAATTGGTTTATTATGAACAAAAATTTGTTATAATATTTATATCATTTAACTAAAAATATATAGAGGTGCAGTTGAGGATTATTTATTGATTCATTTCGTACAAACCAAGTTCGTTATATTTAAGTTTTACTGTGATTTGAACTGAATGAAACATATTATAAAACTGAGTTAGTATCAATTTACCTGTTACTTTGAACAGGTAATTTACAATTCAGAAGATATTAAAGCAACAAAATGTTTGAACACATCTTCAGTACTTGATATAAGTACAGTGGAATCTTGTTATATTGAAATCGGATACATAAAAATTTTTGATATGTCAAAGTTCAACGACCTCTAAATTGCTGACTGTTCTAATTTTTTGTGGATAGAAAAAAATGTCAATTAAAATTTTCTGTTATCTCAAATTACAGATGTTTTGAAGTATTGGGGACAGTCCCGTTAATTTCGAGATAACGCTATTCCACTGTATTTATATTTTGTTAGAAAATCAAGTTGATTTAGGTATAACAGGTTCCAAGATGACACATACTACAAAACCTGGTGTCAGAGCCTTTTCTTTACATTACCAAATCGCTATATACGATGAACTCCACTCAGTCCACTGTCAGAATTCAGGAATGTATTACATGTATATAAAAAATAAAAAAAATTTAACAATTTTTCATGCAATTTTAACTTGTTCACACTCCAGTTATGACATCAGTCCATGTTATTTATTGATTTGGGTGAGTCTAAATGTGACCACAGGGGTTGATAAGTTAAAAACAAAAATCTCAGTTGTGATAAAAATCCATAGTGAGTAATATGCATTGAACTCTTTATATAAATCTTGTGAGAAATGTGCACTGAATTCTTTATATAAATCTAGTGAGTAAAGTGAATTTCTTTTATAAATCCATATAGAACAATACCAAATCATATAATTTAATTTTGTAGTTTATTGAGTGCACAGCTGGAGTGGCCAAAGGCCACTCGCAAATCAAACTCATAGATATCATGTGTTCATAACACTGTAACACTATAGAGCCTAAAAAAATTCTTCAGCCAAGATGGCCGAAGACGGATCATGTCAACCTGATGCTTCACCAGTTACTCTATTCAAATCAAATGTTTGTGAGACATTTTATGGTCATATTTTTTGTGGAAGTTACTGATGTTCTAAATAGTCAACTTCACAATTAAACTGTGACATCATTTTGCCGGACAGGTGTTGCTCTTGTGAGAGCGAATAAATTCCCAATGAATGATTTTTCCTGCATAAGTAAAGCAAGTAACTGTGCTTGCTATCAAGGCATTGCCTTAGTTCATTTTTATGTTTAAAGTTGGCAGTTATGTTTAGATCATCAAATTATTTTTAAAATTATCAGTTTAGAAATAAAATTTCAACCTGACTTCCTTAAAGTATGTAAAAGGGCATCTTTAAGGTCATCTGACTGTGGTATCTTTGTCTTCCATTTTAATTATATGCTTGTTCAAATTTCCAGGATTCTGATGGCCAAGGATGTCCATTTTGTAGATGTGAAATCAAGGGTACTGAACCAGTTGTTGTAGACCCTTTTAATCTCCAAAGACAGAAGAGCAGACAGACTGCCAAGCAGAATATTTGCAATCATAATCATGATGATGATAATGCTTCTGATGTGAGTTGTTATGGCAACAAAACTGAGCATTTTTTGACCTACATGTTGAATGTCTTTAGATCCTTTTACTGTAATAGAACTTGAAAAAAACTTTCATCGTTTTGGTTGTTTTTTTTTCAGAATTAAAAGTATGTAAAACCCTGAACGAAAATAATCTTAAAAAGTTCTCCTGTTTCATTCTTTGAATATTTTTATTGAACTTAGCATTTATTTAATCGAGAAATGATTAATTTTGTCTTGCCATATGTTGTAATTTACTTGAATTGTTTTTTATATCGGTCCAGAATATTTTCTATGTACATTTTGTAACAGATAAAGTTTATGCACACATAAGTGTACACACACACACACACACACACATACACACACACACACACACAAACACATACACACACACAACACACACACACACAAACACACACACACACATACATGTGCTAAATTACCTTAGGCTGTGAGGGTGGTAACAAATTTCTCAGCCTCAAATTAGTTACACGTATATTGTTTGGAAAATTATTTCTAAAGAATGTTTGAAGTTTTTGCTATAAAAAATGTAAAGCAACTATAGATCATATATCGTATGATTAAATTGATGTATGTTGTCTCTAATATCACAGTTATGTTGACCAATCCATTTTCACTTCATACAATGCTTCAAATAGAATGTTATATGTTGTTTTCAGTGTTGGCACATCAATAGATATCAGCAGATGCAATTTTGTATAATTACCAGTTTTATTTTTCAGTCTAATTTTTTTTGTTAGCTTAGTTGAGCCAGAGACTCACAATCCTAAGTTTCATCCATCTGTTTAATAACTTACATTTCAGTGTGTTCTACAGATCTACTGGCACTATTTCATTCAAACTTATCTGGAGCAAATATGTTTTTTGGTCGGTGAAGAAATACCATGTTTCCAAGTTGCCCAGCAAGTTTCACAGTTTTATATACATTTGTGAATTTGGATTCTTTTCCAATTGTCCGCTGATTTTTAAAAGTCTATTTCTTTTTTCTGTTTTTAGGATTCTGATGGCCAGGGTTGTCCATTTTGTAGATGTGAAATTAAGGGAACAGAACCAGTAGTTGTTGATCCATTCAGCCCTCAAGCACAAGCCAGGTTAGAAGCTTCCAAGCAGTCACTCAGTGCTGTAGATGAAGGGGAGGATTCTGATGTAAGTATTCTTGTGTTCAAGCTTCACAGAAGCCTAAGCTGGTTACCTAGGAAACATTTATTCTCCTAAGTTTATCAAGTGTTAAAGGGATGTAAACTTTCAAAACAACACTAAACCACACAAAATCAGGAAGTACAGAATTCTTTTCATAACCTTGGATATGATTGATTCACCAAAGATACTTTGAATGAATTCTCTGGATCGATGATTTGTTGGCTATATAAACAATTTATATCTCTTTCCCTTTTGATAAACTTTCAAGTCATATCATATTTTTATTAGTCAAACAGACACTTTGACAAGAGGTCAATCACATATGACTCCCAGCTGGTTTTCATTCAATCTCCCACGTGAAATAACAGAAAAAGGGAGCAATGAGAGATCAGGTTTCAATACCTTGTAGATTTTTATTTCCATAATAGACCTTTTCACGATAACTGTGGTCCTACACACAAACACTTACGGACAGCATCAAGAAGTTCCGTACCCAAAACAAATTGTACCCAGTGAAAGACAAATCATACACAGCCGTGACAGAGTATGATTTGTCTTTAAAGCCATCCTGAAGGTTTGTGAAATTAGTAGTAACACTTGTGAAATTAATAGTAACACAGTTATCATGAAAAGTTATATTGTTGTGTAGCATCTCTAGGGCCTAGTGCAACCAAAAAAAAAAAACATGTTTATGTTAATTGCATAAGTTTGGATTCAGGGTACCTTTTTGGTGAGGATGCAGGTTTATGTGTCTTGTAAAGCCCTTCTGGTCCATGTTGAGATTGGTAGTGTCTTTTCCCTGACCCAGTGCTTTAATAGTATAAAAAGTGATGAATCATTAAGAAGAAAGATAAACGTAGGCCCCATTCCTTGGTAGTGTTTGCATGCTGTTGGCCCCTCACATCAGTGACACAAATCCATAGTATGGGTCTATATATATCTGGCTGCTGATATCTCTAGTGTGTAAAAATAAATGGGGCAGGTTGCATAACAACATACAAACTATTGAAAATTGAATGCATAAAAGCAAGAAAAGTTAGTTTTCTATACTAAACCTCATATCGGACATTCTGGGATGGGATTGATTGACAGTTTGACATTGTATTTAATTTTGGAAATATAGTCAAAATATTTACATTGTGAATTATCATCAAAACACTGTGAAATACATGTATAACCAGAATATTTACACTGTGAAATATAGTCCAAATATTTACACTGTGAAATATAGTCCAAATATTTTCACTGTGAAATATAGTCCAAATATATACACTGGAATATAGTCAAAATATTACACTGTGAAACAGTCAAAGTATTTACACTGTGAAATATAGTCGGAATATTTACACTGTAATATCTAGTCAAAAAACTTGCGAGTTGTAAAATGTAAAGATATTTGCACTATGGAATTTTGGAAAAAATTTTATCTGTAAATTGCTGTAAATTATTTACACTTAAATGTAGTAGATATTTACATGGTGTAAAGTTTTTTATGCTGTAAAAGTGTAGTAAAATATTTAATGTAAATTGAAGTGACAATGTAAAGCAGGTTATATTTATACTGTATTCATAATGGATTTAGCAATGAATATAATTTTCCTTTCTCCAGGACCAGGGTCATTGGATGTCTACCAATCTTCAGAATTTGGCCCTGAGCCCGAGAAGTGTAAGTTTCTATTTATAAATAGGATCGGAATGAATACCCCTAAATCAAAGTTATTAATTTCTAATGCTTCAAAATTTTGTTTCTTTCAAGTAATGGAAATCTATGATATAAATGTCTGCTGTTACCATTGGTTTTATGGGTTCAGTCATAATACTACCATGTTTATCCCTTTCTATCGAGTCTTCTTAGCTTATTTAGTTCACATGGTCATCAGCCCCATTCCCAATTCAAAATCTATGATTTTTACCTAATTTGGTGAATTTAATAAAAATAATTTTGTGTACAGACTACGACCTTGACTGAAAATGAATTAATAAAGGGGGAAATGCATTTAATAAAAGATTACATGTATATGTCCGCAAACTTTTTCTCTCAGTTTGACACAAATGCACATTAAATTCCCAATTTTGTCACCAATGACATTTTCCCAAATTTGAAAGAAAAGAGCCTGTGACTTACCTCCACCACTTGACATCTCTTGACCGTTAAGATTTTAATTCACCTTGCCATAGACCACTTTGAGCTTTTGTCTTCGCATAGTTTCTGTCATGCATTAATTGAATAAATAAAAAAAAATTTATTCCTGTAGAGTATACTTGAAAACCTGTAAGGCAGCAAACAGAATTTCACCAAATGTGAACCAACAATACATTCTGTTTACCTGAGTGAGGTAATACAACCAATAAGTGTTTTTGATTTATATATACTAGCGAAAATAAAAATCCTAAGTTCGGCTTTGGTGGGGACCCACACTGTTCATCAGATTTCAGAAATAACATAAGCTGTCTATGTTAAAAGACCACCTGGGACATGCTAATTGATGACGGGTTAAATTGGTCAAAATTGTTTAAAGCACACATTTTTGTTCAAACATTTGATCAAAATCATTTATATATTTGTATTATTTAACTCCAAAGGAAAACGTGCATTTTTTATTTCCACTAGTACAGTGGAACCTGTCTTGAGAGAGCACCGATTTTGCCACTAAAATGTGGTCTATCAAGGTGTGGTTGTCTTTCATGACAGTGGTCTCTCAAGGCAGGTTGTCTTTCATGACAGTAGTCTCTCAAGGCAGGTTGTCTTTCATGACAGTAGTCTCTCAAGACAGGTGGTCTTTCATGACAGTGGTCTCTCAAGGCAGGTTGTCTTTCATAACAGTGGTCTTTTAAGACAGGTGATCTTTCATGACAGTGGTCTCTCAAGACAGGTTGTCTTTCATGACAGTGGTCTCTCAAGGCAGATTGTCTTTCATGACAGTGATCTCTCAAGGCAGGTTGTCTTTCACGACAGTGGTCTCTGAAGGCAAGTGGTGTTTCATGACAGTGGTCTCTCAAGGCAGGTTGACTTTCATGACAGTGGTCTTTCAAGACAGGTGGACTTTCATGACAGTGGTCTTTCAAGACAGGTGGACTTTCATGACAGTGGTCTTTCAAGACAGTTTCCACTATATATATTAAAACACACCAGCTTTATCAACAGTCCCAGAAGTTTTGACCTGTTCCTTATGCCAATGCATTGAGAGTTCTTTAATAAGTCCTACATCTATGGCATGAGATAAGGCCTTTCCTCTTTATATAATAGGGGTCAAAATCCAGCCTCATTCCCAATGCAAAACTGACATTAATTCCCCCAAAACAGTAATGATAATTCCCAAAATAAATGAGAACCAAACTGTCAAAGAAGCAAACATATGTCAAAATCTGTTTTTACACCCAAACTTATGAAATATCTTAGTAGCTTATCAACCAAGAGAAACAAAAAAGTGAGGAAGCAAGTTTGGCATGACATTTAAAAATCTCACTAGACAGGCAACCAAAATTCCAATAGTATATACCTTGCTCGGAAAGCTTGTTTAGGTGAAGACCTGACATGTAGTCAATTTTTCCCAATTCCAAATTTCCCAATTTCCAAAATACCCAGGAAAGACCATGTGGGACATCTGTTTTAGCTCTTATCCTAAAAACCTAAGATTTTCTCATTTTCCATATTAACAATTTTTTTAATGAAAACTTTTTAAAAATGTGCTGATTGGAATATTATCACCAAATTGAAAAAATATCACTGGCCCACAATTTTATGAAGTCCCCTGAAAAAGTCTTTGCCCATTGATGATGAAATTTGATGGCTTTTTTACCATTTTTGTTTGTAACTTGAAACGAATAACATTAAGACAAAAAATCCTTTTTGTTTTTTAACTTGAAAACAATAACATTAAGACATAAAAAATGCTGGATGCATATTGATCGGAACTTTTGGTATTTTCCCATCACATTATTATTTCCCACATTTCCAACAATCTGTGGTGCCCTGTTAAAGGATTTATTTTTCACCCTAATTTCATTTTCGCCCTCATCATCAGTGAGCGAATTCAAAACAGTAAATTCATTTTTTTATTAATTGCAGAGAGCATCTATTATAAATTTCATTTTTAAAACACTCAAAATTGTTTAAAAACTTTAAGCAGTTAGGAAGTAGACATACACAAGTATTAATTGTTACATAAATCTTTGCAATAAAATCAAATCATGTTTACCAGTAATCGCTAATTGTTACACATATTACTTACACATTTCCTGAATGTAGTCTGGGAAAAATTTAAAGTGGGTCGAAACCGTTTGCAAGTGTAGTAGGACAAAAATAACAAGGGACGAAAATAACACTATACAGTATTCTTATGATCAGCCCATTGAGATGGTACCGTTGACCTTCGATCTTGTGACATAGATAATACCATTTGACCTACTTCTTAGTCAAAATTTTTAGTATCTGAGATACAGTGTTGCCGTGGGTGAAGTATGTTGTCACCTGACAACTCATGTTTTGTGATACCTATAAATACAAATGACAAATAATTCTCTCTCATAGTGGATCCTTTTTTTGAATATACTGAATAAGCATACTACAGATTTTTTGCCCCAAGGCGATCTGAAACAGATGACTCAAAATTAGAGGTGTAACAATACATCGAACAATTGATTTATTGCGATAGTGTTCTTTTCGATACTAATGCATCGATAGCAAATTAAACCAGCAATAAATATTGCTGATAGTATGCTGAACTATGGATATTTTCGATAGTCAGCAAATTCCTGACTTAATAAATCTCTTCACAGATCTAATTGTCTACTGCAATGCCCAAAACTGTCTGATAAGAAACATCAACATCAAAAAGTTTAAAGTTATTTTCTTCATCTATATCTTTGTAAAAATTCCCCTGATATACTCTAAGTGATCCTCAAGTAGTATTGCAATAGTATGTCACAATAGTAATACTGTTGCAATTGGTCTTTCTGCAATAGCAATATTATTGCAATAGTCTATTTTCCTTTCAGTAGTCACCCCTACTCAAAATAGTTTTGTTGGGCATATTTAATGTTATAATACAGAGTATTCTTCTCTTACAAAGACAGAGATCAAATGCAAAACTTGTCTGATTATTTAAAAGAATGAACTTGAATCAAAGTCTGGAAGTCACTTTATGTAGTTTCATAATCCATTTCCATCAGATTTCTTTAAAACAATCAATTTTCAGTCAGCCCTCATCCCAATCACTGATATATTGGTTATCCTGTTTTCTTCAGCTATTAGGTCAGAAATAACAGGCTGTATGGAACTCCTGTTTACATTATTTGAGCTTTTTGTTTCATACATGTATGATTCATGTTTCTGATAATATATATTGTTTTCTGATTAAAGTCTCCCAAATGAAGTCAAAAGTTTATTTCCTGGTGTTAATATGTATTTCCTTCAACTAAATATTTTAACATTTCATTATACAGTCGTATATGTCTTGATTGATAAATCACCTCGTCTGCCATTGAAATGTGGTCTCTCTCTTTGTACAAATGTTCTCTCTTCAGAGTTAAAAGAAGGTGCATAGTACATTGGCAACAAAAAACAAAAGCAAGGTTTTGTCTGTTGTCTCAAGAGTTATGACCCTTGACAATTTAGTTTATAGGTACAAATAATGTCATTTTGGGAGACTTTCACATCCCTGATTTTACCCTTGTTTTTTTCATAATTCTATCATATTATCATATAATTTAGTTTATGCATGCTGCTGTTGAAAATACAAGTCAGTTTCCACAAACAAGACCTTACATTATTTCTCAATGTCACATGTGGAGGTCAAAGGTAAAAGATATACCCACCTTGTCACATGACTTTGATCTGTGTGAATTAACATACATTTGATTGCATGGATTGCACATGAAACATTTAAATGCTATTGGAATATATGTGTTTTCAACTAGCAAATAAAAGAACTAATTTGTAAACAAAAACTACAATCATTTGTGCTTTGTCCTAATCACAAATTCTAAGTATCTTTTGATCATACATTGCTGTACCTAAGTCTTGTTCACCAATGTCAAGGTTTTTGTCAAGTTTGAATCTCAAACCAGATATTGTATAACTTTATCTATGTTATAAATGCAGTCTTGTTCACCATTTAAAGTCAAGGTTATTATCAGAGGTCAAATCTCTAATCAGATATTGTATGGTTTTATCTATCTTTTAAATGCACAGTCTTGTTCAACATTTAAGGTCAAGGTTATTATCAAAGGTTAAATCTCTAATCAGATATTGTATAGTTTTATCTATCTTTTAAATGCACAATCTTGTTCACCATCTAAGGTCAGTGTTATTATCAGAGGTTAAATCTCTAATCAGATATTGTATGGTTTTATCTATAAATGCACAGTCTTGTTCACCATCTAAGGTCAATGTTATTATCAGAGGTTAAATCTCTTATCAGATATTGTATGGATTTATCTATAAATGCACAGCCTTGTTCACCATTTAAGGTAAATGTTATTATCAGAGGTCAAATCTCTAATCAGCTGTTTAGTTGATATTAGTGCCAGCTTGGTGATATTTAGTCTGGATGTTCCAGGGGGTCTAGCATAGATGTTGTGAAGGAAGAGGTTTGCTGTTCAGATGATATTGGTGCCAGCTTGGTGATATTTAGTCTGGATGTTCCAGGGGTCTAGCATTGATGTTGTGAAGGAAAAGGTTTGCTGTTCAGATGATATTGGTGCTAGCTTGGTGATATTTGGTCTTGTGATTCTGGAGGGTAGTATTGATGTTAAGAAGTTTGATTGGGAACATTTTTTGTTTTTGTTTGTTTCTTTTTTTATTTTTTATTTTTGGACTTACTGTTTCTTTGCCGTGTTCAGATCAATGTTAAGGGTATGACATCAGTGCTTATTGATGTGCATTGGGATCTTTGGGGGTATATCCCCCACCCCCTTAAATTTATTCTTTTATTTATTTCTTGAAAACCATTCACATGTCTACCCTTAAATCATATATATACTTGTTTCTTATGGGTAGACACATTTATTGGTGTATGGTAGGGTCCTTTCACAGCCCCACCCTAAAACCTAACCATATATTTTATTGATCATTTTAAGGAAACACATTCAGTGATGTATGGGAAGTCCTTTGGGATCCTGCCCCGCCCTCTTAAATTTATATTTTTGCTTATAACTTAAAAACCATTCATAGCTCCACCTTTAAACCATATATATTATTGATTGTTATGGGAAAACACATTCAGTGGTATATGCGGGGTATTACCCCACCCCTGAAATATATATTTTAACTTGCAACTTGAAAACCTTTCACAGCCCAACCCTTAAACAATATATATTATTGATTGTTATGGGGAGACACATCTAGTGGTGTATATAGGGGTCCTGCCCCACCCTTGGTATATATATTTTAACTTATAACTTGAAATACATTCACATCCCTGATCCTACACTTATAAATACTGCATGTTACAAGTATACTTTGCTGCATTTAAGGTCAAAGCAAGGACCGACAAGACATATAATTAAGCGTAATTCTTGTATTGCTACTAATGCACAGTGTTTGAACTACCATGTACAACATGTACAAGTTAATGATTTCAGGTCATTGTTATCATTTATTTCATATATATGTCTCTGTTAGATATTTCTGTTTACTTTACTGAAAACTTATTCTTGTAGAAATAACTAAAGGTAATGATGTGTAGAGTAGCCCAATGATTTATACTAAACCTTTGCAAAACCTTAGTAGGAAAAAAATTTAGACATTTGATGAAATAGAGTTACGCAAAGAATTAAGCATAGTAGAAAAGTTATGTACACATGTACTTATGGACTTAAGATGATTCTCCTAGTCATTAGGTTGCTTATCTTTCAAGCAGAAGGTTGAGGCTTTGAAGTCATGGATAAATCGCAGTGATCAAGTAATAAAGAGAATTAATCATAAGTGTTAGGTTAAATCGAAAAGGTTAAAAAAAAAAAATAGAGTAACTGCTACTTTGTCAAGAACTCAGCATAAGTGCTAGTCATGTCAAGGTCACATGTCACAGCAGGTGTGACACAAAATAACCATTGCATTGTCTCCAGTCCATAGCACAGGTCAAAATTTGTGGCATTAAGCTGGAGACAATTCTTGCTGGATACAAAACAGTGATTAAATGGAAGTTCTTCTACATGTATGTTATATTTTGAAATATAGACTAAAACCCAGAAGTGAAAGATACAGGCCTTTTGAATTAAAGTTCAGTTTAGTTATGAAGTCGATGCTTTTGAACATAGCTAATTTTCATGTATGATTCGAACATTTTACATATCATGTATATATATGGCTAACATGATACATATTTACAGTTAAACTTCATTACATATCCTGGTAGAAAATGTTACACTTTAAATCAAGTGTTAGATATTTCCTTGTCTATATGCTTTCATTTCCCACAATATAAAATTTATGTGAAGGGACCTGTTGGCAAATTTAAATATCTAGTTAATATTTGTATAATATTTTGTGTGTATAAACTTTTTTCCATGTATATAACAAGAGTATGTATATGTATCTATCAGAGTGTTTCAACTAAATATTTGGTTTGCACAGCATTCAGCTTTTTTTTTATATAGAGATATTTACTTCTGAAATAGTAAGAAATACATATTCTTATTATGAAAACAGTAAAACCTGCTATAATGACCACCTGTGTATAAAGACTGCATGGTCACAAAGACCGTTTTTTGCTGTCCCCAGTAGTACCATTTGTGTACAGATCAACTCTATATAAATACCACCTCCCAATAAAGACTGGTTTTCTTGTGTCTCTAAGGAGGTGGTTATATACAAGTTTCACTGTATCATTAAGTCATACCAAAGGCATGTCTCTGTTTATATACACCTATAATTATATCTCAAAAGGTGATAATGCAAAATAAAATAATATCGTATCATATAGTATTCAGATTTTATTTCTGCATCAAATGAATTCTTATTTGACTTTGTATTTACCTTTTTTTTTATTTTTTAATTTCAGTCAAAAAATGCCAGTTCACCTTTTGAATCACCTAATGTACCAAGAAGAGATTTACCACCCCCAGTGCCCCCTAGGAGAACATCTCCAGTTCCATCACCAAGTGTTTCACCAACATCATCACCAAAACCACCATGGTAATTTGATGTCTAATTGATATCCAATTGTCTTGTTCAAAGCTACTAAGAGAAGTCATATTTTGCAGTAGATGATCTGCTAAGCTACAAATCTGATCATTTTCAGGGTAAAAGCTTATCTTCTTTTAAAAAGCCAGAAAACTTCATCTTAGCAGATAATGCAGAAATGTTCTTATCCCCGAAGGATGATCTCACTAGGAGGCCGCCATGGCGGAGTGGTTAGAGCATCAAACTTTGAACCACCGAGTCTCTCACCTCTTGTTAGCACAGATTCAAGTCCTGCTAGAATCTGAGCTGATTTTGTGAGAAAATTTGCCAGTTTACTTGTGAGTGTGGCATAACTGGCAAGTGTGGCATAACTGGCAAGTGTGGCACAAAACACCATTCAAACAAACAAAAATCATTAACAAAAATATTTTTTTTTTTTTTTTTTTTTTTTTTTAATTATATATATTTTATTTCTTATATCAAACATTTACCCATATAACAAAATGCACATTTTATATTTGTTTCATAATTAAAACCTAAAACTAAATGCCTCCATGTCAGCGTTATTTTCAAGACATTTTGAACTTTCATCCAAAATGTTTAACATTTTCATATTCAAATATTAAATGTAAATTTTCATTTATTTTACAAATGTCTCATAAAGGTGAAAAATCATTTTCCATTTGCTTACTGCAAGGTTGCAATTTAGTAAGTTATGCAACAATTTGTAATTAAATTCTCTAACACTTTTGTCCTGACTGTTTATAATCTTTGGGGTATATATTTTATTATTTTCTTTAAAGCTTATATTAAAAAGTTTTGCCCATATATTTTCTGTAAATGGTTTAATAAATTTTTTACTGACAAAAATTTTATACAAGTGACTACTTTTAAAAATTTTATACAGGCGACTACTTTTAATATCTTCACAATATATTATTAAACCACTACTCATCAGAAATTTCTTCCTTGAATGAATATTGATAAATTGACTTTTTGCAGTATCAGTTTGTTTTGTTTTTTTTTAATTTTCCAAAAATACTTTTAGAGTTATATATTCACATAACCAGTTTGATTTATTATTGAGTTTGTTACTGAAATATAATATATTTCTAAATTCACCATTACAATAAAAAAAATCTTTAACATACAAAATCTCACTTTTGACCCAAGATATGAAAAATACAGATTTTTTATTGAACAAAAATTTTCTATTTAACCATATTGGTTGTGACAATAATTCATCACATGACATATCTTTTACACTTTTGTATTTCTTACATTCATAAATGTACAAAATATTTCGGAGTAGAATTTTGGAGTTTTATCTAAAATATTTGCCATTTCTGTAATATTTGTAATGTTGCATTTCAATAGATAGTCTAAATCTAACTCTTTTTTTTAAAAATTAACTGTAATAAGACATTTAAAGAAGATTTATTTGGATTTACCAGTCTTACGATCCATGGTGCATTTAAAGATTTAAATTTGGATTCTACAATATTTATCCCCCCTTGATCCAATTTTCCACTAAAAGTGTTTCATTTTATTCTGTCATGAGTACCCCACATGAAATTAAATACAACTTTATTTATTCATTTTATTGTATGGTCAGAAGGATAGTCAAATATTGTAGCACTGAAATATAGTTTTGATAAAACTACAGTATTGATAATGGTACATTTGCCAAAAAGAGTTAATTTTCATTTTTTCCACATATCCAAGGTTTTTTCTAAATCAATAATTTTTTTATGCCAATTTTCTTCTGTACAGTTCATTGAGTCATGTCCAATATATATGCCTAGACTATGGATGGCAGAATTTGTCATTGTAACACCATATAATTTGTCATATCTATCTTTAAGTGGACCAAGTAAAATACCCTCAGGTTTTTCAATACTTAGTTTCATTCCAGATATATTATTATATTGATTTATTACTTCTAAGGTTTTCTCTGGTGAAGCTTCATTTAACAGAGGTAATGTTGTATCATCAGCATTTTGTAGGATTTTTTATTTCTAGGTCCATAAATGGGCATTTGAAACCAGATATCTCATCATCTTTTTTGATACTTATTGATAATATTTCATCAACTAGAATAAAAATCATTGCAAATGCTGGACAACCTTGACATATTCCTTTCTCCATTTTACAAGATTTTAATAGCCATCCATTATTTCTAATTTTAAAAATTGGATTTGTATACATAATTTTTACCCATTTTATGAAATTTTCCCAAAAATTCATTTTTTTTTGTAAAACTTTAAATATACAGTTCAATTCCACCGAGTCAAAAGCCTTTTGAAAATCAAGAAATAGTAAAATACTGTAACTTCTTTATTATGACTTTCACAATATTAAAAAATATCTAAAATCAACCGTGCATTTATTCCTATATACCTTCCTTTTACGTATGCTGATTGGTCGTGACTAATTAGTTTGTCTAAAACTTGTTGTAATCTATTAGCTAGAACAAATGCCAAAATTTTGTAATCACAGTTAGTTAAATTAATTGGTCTATAATTTTTAAGATCAGTTTTTTCTCCCTTTTTATGTAGTAATGATAAAATGGAAAGTTTTTGTGAAAAAGACATTTCCTCTGTTTCCTGTGACATTATTAAAGATTTGTAGTAAAAAGAACAAAATTTTCCAAAATATCTTTTGTTTCACAATAAGTATTACCGTTATAATTTATTTTATGTATGACGTTTGTGGTTTGATGTTTTTTTTCAAGACTAAGAAAGTAGGAAGGCCCCTTTTGTCTTTTGTTCATAGATGTCATCAAGTTCACGTTCTATCTCTTTCTTTCTGTTCATATCAAGATTATCTGTTGTACTGCTTTCTATTTCTTCTAATGTTCTTTCCAAATGCTGTACTTTTTCTTGATATAAAAGCTTTTTTGTTTTGAAAAATTTAAGGACAAGATTTATGCAATGCATTTCACTCGTTCCCATCTTTTTTGAGCATTATTAATTTTTTTCTATTTTTTTTTTCTACGGTTATGTTTTAGATTTCTAAAACCATCACAATATTCTTTATCTGTTAAAAGAGAAGTGTTTAATTTCCAGTAACCTTGACCTCTATTATTGTAACCTTCTATTATATTAAAACGTAAAGACAGATGATCAGATATTCTATTCTTAGATAAACAAGGTGGCCTATGGGTGTAAATATTTTCAAGATCTAAAGTAAACATTTTTGATATTAATACTAAATCAATTCTGCTCTTAGGTGTGTCTTGTCCGTCACACCAGGTAATACCTGGTTTCAAAAAGTTTATCAAATCATGTAGATGTTTAGAGCTTCTTTCTACTGTACCGTAATCGGCCGTGTATAGTCCGCATTTATGTATTATCCGCACCCCCCATTTCAGCATCAGATCTTGGAGAAAAAAGGAGTTCGTGCGTATAATCCGCATCAACCTTTTTCCACGGCCGTATGGCTGAAAATCGTCGGCGAGATTGATTATTATTGTGTATAAGTGCAGTATGGAAATATTTTCAAAATTCTCAGATTGGTATTTGAAAGAAATACATAAATATTTATTATAGATATATATATATTCGAGATATTAGATAAGGGATATGATAAACAAATTAATGATTTGAAATAAATAACAAAAGAAATATCAAAACATCAATGGAAGTCTTTGTAAAATTAAATTCTATTAATTACAGCGCAATCATTTGCTTTTGCTGGCGTGGTAGCCTATATATTTAATTAATAGTATGTATTAGAACAACATTTGAAATAGATATTATATTTGCGGAAATCGGCGACATAAAAGTTTGTAACAATTTTAATTAGCGACGAGCACTTGTACACAAGCGATCTATATATCCAGAATATGCGTGTATAGCGTAATTATTGAAACAAAGGGATATATATACAGATCCATGTATACTGTTGTCTGTTACACGCATCATTGATTATGAATGGAGACGTATACGACCAACATTAATTACCTTGGTGTGGCGTTGTGTTATTTTACACCTTTTATCATGTTTTCAATTTAAAATTAAATCATCATACTTACCTGTATAATTGGCATGTTCCTTAACTTAGTACTACACTGTAGATGTACTGTAGTAAGAGAGTTACCGGTATATACCTTTTGTACGAAATGTGTAAAATAACATTCCTCCACAGAACAAAACACCCAGAAAACATTGTTTTATTTATTAATGTATAGTCATTGGCTCAAAACAAATAATGCAAAACTACATAATATGATATAAATGGGAAAATACGAAACTACACGATACTACATATTTGCTCTTCCATTTAGCCACCTCATTTACAGTTACAACATGGCTGTTCGCTTCGTCGTTCACCAGCGTGAAATAATTATTAGAATTCTTGTTGAGATTGTTCTATTTTTCAATAATAACAAAACTTCATGATGAAGATAAGCAACAGGTATTGTACTAATCTGTTTCCTCACTAAACATCGCAACTAGGCTAGCCTTGCACAGGCACTTGCGTTATGCAATCCACCAGTCACAACACCCTCAATCAAGGGATTGCATTACACAAGTGCCTGTGTAGTCTAGCCTATTTGTAAACTGAAACACACAAAAATTAAAGACAACAAGATTCATTTATTGATTTATTCACCGTCGCCATAGACATAAAATACACACATACATAAGCAATGATGATATTTACAATGGAATAATGATGATATACATTGACTCATACATCGTTATTACGAAAAAACTTTGTCAAGCTTACCACCCACATCGAATCTCATGCAGTAGTTCCTGCGGAAAAAATGTCCTAAGATTCTGTAGTACTGTATTATCCGCACCCCCTGCCTGAGACAAATTTTAGAGTGAAAAGAGTGCGGATTATACACGGCCGATTACGGTATTTGTAAGTATACGTCTTCCATCAATTGATCTATGTGTATTTATAAGATCAAATTCAAATTTTCTGTTAAACAAATTGATACACCATGGCTATGTGTGGAGTCACTAAAACAATGTATCGAACTGCCATGCTGCCTGGCGTCATATTTAAACGAATTTTTCTTGCAATAGTGTTTCTTGTAGAAGTATTATTTCTATATAGTTATCATCTAACCAATCATATACCGTAATCGCCCATGTATAATCCGCACTATTTTCACTCTAAAATTTGTCTTAGGGATTGGGGTGCAGATAATACAATACAACAGGTTCTTCGGACATTTTTTTCCATTGGACTATAGTTAAAAAAATAGTGCAGAAGAATTGATGTAGTATGGTGACCTTGCCTTTACTTGGCCAAGTTTTTTCTTATCGTAATCATGATGATCATGTCAATTTATTTCTTCATTGATTTCTGTATATGTGTAATGTGTTTATTGTCTACGGTGATGGTGAATAAATGTTTGATAAATGAATCTTGTCTTCAGTGTGTGTGCGTGTGTATTTCAGTTTACAAATCGCCTATAAATACTAGCTCAGTGCAAAGTTGGTCAGCGAGTGACACTCAGACTGTCACACTCTACGATTGCTGATTGGTAACCAGGCATGGCTTTAATCATAAAATATCCATGGGAAACAGAATAGTACAGTACCTGTGTGTGCTGTTAACCTTCCTCATAGAGTTTTATGCTATTAATGAAAATATGAACAATCTCAACTTGAATTCTATGGATTATTTCGCGCTTGTAGATGACAAAGCGAACCGCCATACTGTAACTGTAAATGGGGGAGTTACACGGAACAGCATATGTAGTATCTTGTAGTTTCATATTTCAGATTCCTTTTTGTAGTTTTACATTTATTTCAAATCTCATAGTATCATATTTTCTTTTAATTAATGTTTCTGTCAAATACCGATCTAAGGATTGATATTTATAATAAGTCTGATTTTTAGTCATACTAATGCCCCAGTAATGGCCATGTAAAAAAAAACAGATGCGGGTTAGGCCTAAAAGCACGAACACCTTTTTTTCTCCGAGATCTGATGCTGAAATGGGGGGTGCGGATAATACATAAATGCAGATAATACACAGGCCGATTACGGTAATTTAACTCTCTTTTCATATTAATTAAGACCTCTAGCATTAAAAGATAATAGCTTGATTCTATTCATGGAAAATTAATGGAAATATTGACAATATCAAAAATACAAAAACATTTTATCAAGTATGTAATACTGCTTTGTATTAAGTTTAATGATGAAATGTCACATTTTTTCAAAATCCTGTTCATACTCCTCAGAGTCGCTGCTCGAGTTCCGAAAGGCTTTTGAGGCTTTGGACTGCGTGCATGTGTGGATTTCAGCATTGTACTGAGATCCCTCTGTTATTTTTATTATTATTATTATTATTATTATTATTATTATTATTATTATTATTATTATTATTATTATTTCTTTTATTGCAGTCGCCGCCAACTCCCGCCAACACCACCAATTGAAAAATGTGACAAACAAATGATCCCTCAACCTGTGTCAAAAACCATTTGTACAGAGACAGTCAATGGTGTCGGTAAGTATTAGAAACACCCTCACCTAACAATACTGAAGTTATTTCAAATCTTTTTTTTTTTCTACTATTTGTCTTAACAAATCCCCCTGTTTCTTACAATCTTTAAAGGACTATATATGATAAGGGTCCAAAACGGCCCCCAAACGGTGGATGGTCATATTTTCATAAAAAGTTCTTCATATTGTCTAAAGTTGAGATCTAAGTAGTTTGACTTGTTCTCTTGACCCCAAAGGTCATTTCAAGGTCATGTTAAGTCAATGGAACTCCAGTGACTTAATGAACTTTTGTGTTAAGTTTGGTGAAAAATCATTTTGAGAAAATGAAGTTTATTCCACAGATTAATTTTTATCTGGTGAAAAATATATCTAAATATAAATTGAGTTCCTTTAAAAATATAGTATTAAAAAGAAAAAAAAAAAAGCACATTTCCAGATTCGAACCCCGGACCCTTGAATTCACAATCTGACGTGCTAACCATTACGCCACAATCACTTATGTGTAAGGATGGTGTAAAATGTTAAACAGTTTGATTTAAAACCCAACAAGAGAATGCAGTCGCTAGTTGTATATTCATACATTTTGTACTCGTAGGGCTTACTTTGGAAAACTAAATGTTCTATAGATTTACCTAATAAATCTATACTCCTATTTTTTAAAACAGTAATATTATTTCTACGTATACACTTGATAACAGTGTCGGTGATGCCTGAGTTCAGAGGTAACATTCTAAAAATAGATTCTGTGCGGTAGGCCTGTATTCGGCGCTCGGGTAAAGAAATGCATAAGGGCCAAGCATCCAGATCAGACTAACTGTAAATTGACCTACATGTAGTAGTCAATTCATCATCTTGTAGATCTACGATTGATAAAAAGCACTGATCCAAGGGTCTATGGTAGTATACGGTCTTACGGGTTACCAGTAGGCAATGTGTAACACAAACAAAAGTTAGGCCTATTCGATCTCTCGACTCAAGGAAGCAAGTTTACCGTAGATTCTACTTATCTTTAGTGAAAAGTTGTCAAGCAGATCTATCGACAGAAAATTCCAAGAATGAAAGAAAACAAAGCATTGTAGCCTAGCGCTTTGCTTACACTAAGTTACAGTACTCAGTATTTTCCAGTTTGTATTAAGAATGTGATTGCCGCAGTGATAAAAAGAGAAGAAACTACCCACTGTAGCTATTTATAGGGTTTCCTGGTTTGTCAAGTGTACTTTGTTTCTCATATGTATGGTCCTCGACGAAAATAAATGAACGCCGTCTGTTGACCGTCAAAACAACCGGAAGTAGTATATCCTTAGCAACGACGTAATACATGGACGTGTTGTTCATATGAAAAGTTGTTTGTTTATATTGAACGCAGCTTTGGACAAAATTTTCCTTTGAACACAAAATAGTTAATGAACATATACAACAGAGTGTGGAATATCTTTCTTGTCCAAGGATGTGCTCATACTTCATTTTACCCCCAAATGCTCAAAAATAGATAAAATATTGAAAATATGCATATTTTAATGTCGATTTTAAGACACTTTCCTGACAAGGAAACTTTTGTTTTCCGTGTGTATGTAAAGTGCTAATCTTAAACTTCATAATGTGTACAACCATGAACTTTACAATGAATACTTAATTTTCATTTTATTGGTGGGTATATAGGCATCTCTATCATATATAGTCCTTTAGAGTTTATTATTCTTAGATTTTGTTTTCTACCTTAACATGTCTTGCTTACAATGTTACATGCAATATTTCTCTGTGATTTTGTAATATGTAAACACAATGGTCTCCTCGATAAGATCACTCCAAAATACAATTTCTATCAATCCAGGAAACATAGTAACTTTTACTGGAAATCAGTCCATTTTCAATGGCTTATTAATTTATATCAAATTTGCAAATACTTTCCTTATGCCAAAATAACTACAGTACTGTATATAAAGTAATCTTAGTGCCTTATAATCTGGCCTTATATATTACCCATCATGCACTTTACAAACTTAAAGCTGCCATGATCATCATATATCTTAATTATCTTATTAACCCCTGTGGTCACATTTAGACTCATCCAAATCAATAAATGGAATGGTATATTGTTATAATTCAGGTGTAGACTATTAAATATTGCATACATAATTATTGTCAAATTTTTATTCTAAATCATGCACTCCTGAATTCTATTAGTGGACTGTACCATTCTTTGAATAGGTGAGGCCAAATGTGGGTACGGGGGTTAATGAATTAAAGCTTCTCTTTATCTGACCTCCACTAACTTCTATCAAATGAGGATAGAGAGAACTAAATTAATACTATCTCTCCTGGTAAATTGTGGGGAAGCCTAGATCAATGAAGAAATTGTCCTCAAAAAGTGGGGATTCCTCCTCTTTAGAACTTTTGCTGCAATGATAAAGCCTTCAATATACCAATTTACCTCATTATCACTCCAAGACTGACCTTGAAATTATCCTTTAAGAAACATAAGGCATGTTTCCCCGTCAGATGAACTCTGATTGTTACTCAATATAACCTGATAGTATATAGTCAATGTACTGGAATATATAGCTCTGATATCACACCTGTATGCTTACAGCAAGGACCAACCAGACAGGTAAATGCAATACCCAGAAAACCATTACCTGCTTGTTATCCCTCTTTCTAATGGCTTCATAAAATAAAAAAACATTTTTCAGTTTCTTTTGTTTTGTTATTCTCAGAAAATTGCTTTGAATAAAATTCATCTTTGGTTTTTCATTTACCTATAAAATGAAGCAAAACAGGTGCTTTTTGTGCTGTCAAACAAACTAATTTTTGTTCATTTTATGCAGTCTGTTTTAAACTATGATTGTGAGAATTTTGAACAACCCAAATCACATATTCTTGTCAATATTAGTTGCCTCCTTAATCAAGTGGTTAGAGCATTGCTCTTTAAACCAAAGTCTCATCTTTCGTCAGCATGGGTTTGAGCCCACTAGAACACAGGCTGATATTGAGAGTTAGTTTACATATGGAAGGCTGGTGGTCTTGCCCTGAGTACATTGTAACCTAGGTTTTTTCCTTCAACATTTAGATAAACTGGCTGCCACCATATAACTGAATCTGTTGAGTGTGGCCGAGTGGTTAGAGCATCACGCTTTAAACCATGAAATCTCTCAGCTCTGGTCAGTGTGAGTTTGAATCTCACTGGAACCTAAGCTGATTTTGTGAGAAAGTTTACGAGTTAACTTATGGAAGTCTGGTGGTTTTTATTAAAAAGAAATGGTCACCACCACATAACTGAAAAATGGTTGAGTATGGCATAAAACACCAATAAAACAAGTAAAAAGTTCTTAGCCAGTTGAAAACAGTATTAACCCTTCCAACCCTAAGTGTCTAGATGGTATGCTCTTTTCTATTGTTAAGACAAGTCTATTATGGCCTGCAGGGTTCAAAGGATTAAATAAACAAAATACCTACAGACATGCTGCAGTTATTCATGTAGAAAGATTTATCAATAACTTGAATTGTATGCTTAACTGAATTCAATTCAAAGCAATTTTTAAAGATTTTGCTTATCTTTTTTCATTTTATTACTTTTGTTTCAGCCTGTGATTTAATAGTTTTTTTTATTTGATTCATACTTAATTTTTCTCTTTTTTTATTTTTTGTTCCATTCCTGCTGAATCCCTCAGCTAGGCAGCATTTCAGAAAAGTTTGTAAATTATACAAAACCTTATGCCCTACAACTGTATATGGATAATTAACAATATCATGTCCTACAACTGTATGTTGGTAATTAACAATATCAGGCCTAAATAACTATAGACTGGCAAACAGCAGTTGTTAATTTCTTAAATTGGCTGACATTTTGTGCTCAAATGCATGTTGGCTAACTTCTGTACAAGAACATTTGTCTATCTAAAACATAACCCTCACTTATATGATATAAAGCATTGTCAAATATATAATATAAATCATTGTAAGATACCATACCATACTGTCTTGTGAAATGTTCACTTTGTCAGTGAGTGGTTGTGAGACTGGTAGGCAATGATATGATAAACAAACTAATGTGTATCCCAGTAAACCCAGAAAGTGAGTTTCCATAAATATTTAGCAAAAATGTGACTTTGTGGGAACAATACCCATGTGATCATCAAATATAATCATACTCGAAATAAAAAAAAAACCACTTATTAATATTGATAATGTTCCAACCTATTGTAAGTCTCACTGACAATTGTGGATTGCTAAATCTGGAATTACTGGGACACACGTTAATATGAAATGCTGCCTGAAATGTATAATCAGTTTGTAGATGTTGGCTAGATCAGATTTGTTATATAAAAACAGTGTACATACATATATATAATGTCAGTTTATACATATGAAATGGACATGATAATATGACCATTGATTACATTTTGTACTTGCTTGAGTAGAAACAAACTTCTGCTGATTACTGTATTATCAATACAGTTCAAATAATATACAAATGTAAATTATTTTAAGTAAATGGATGTCTTTTAAGAGTGGCTGATATACATGTACAACTACTTATTAGTACACCAAATCATTCAGCATATCCCAGTGTACTTGATGTGCTTTCATTAATGATATTTGAACAGGTGCTTGTTGTTGTTAATTACTACTGTTTGCATCTAATTAGGTTATTTTTCTAATTACTGGGTACAACTTCACATGTTGCAAAACTAATGTCAAGTATTAAAGCTAAAATGTCATGTGGCTTATCAGTATAATGTCAACATGTTATCCTCGGTTCTGCAGTGTTACATATTTAGTATGTTATGTGACTCATCTCTGATGTGTTATGGCTCATCTGTGCTGTTTTATGTGGCTTATCTGTGCTGTTACGTGGCTCATCAGTACACCGTCATCATGTAGTCCCCTGGTCTGTAGTGTTACATATTTTGTATGATATGTGGCTCATCTGTGCTGTATTATGTGGCTTATCAGTACACCGCCATTATGTAGTCCCTTGGTCTGTAGTGTTACATATTTTGTATCATATGTGGCATATCTGTGCTGTTTTATGTGGCTTATCTGTGCTGTTACGTGGCTCATCAGTACACCGTCATCATGTAGTCCCCTGGTCTGTAGTGTTACATATTTTGTATGATATGTGGCTCACCTGTGTTGTATTATGTGGCTCATCTAAACTGTGTTATGTGGCTTATCAGTACACCGCCATTATGTAGTCCCCTGGTCTGTAGTGTTACATATTTTGTATGATATGCAGCTCACCTGTGCTGTATTATGTGGCTCATATAAGCTGTGTTATGTGGCTTATCAGTACACCGCCATTATGTATCCCCTGGTCTGTAGTGTTACATATTTTGAATGATATGTGGCTCATCTAAGCTGTGTTATGTGGCTTATCAGTACACTGCCATTATGTATCCCCTGGCCTGTAGTGTTACATATTTTGATTGATATGTGGCTCTTCTGTGCTATGTTATGTGGCTCATCTGTGCTGTTATGTGAGTCATCTGTGCTGTGTTATGAGGCTCATCTGTGCTGTGTTATGTGGCTTTTAAATCTTATTTATATTATTATGTAATTCTTTATACAGTGAATAGGGTTAGAGGTAGTGTAAGGGTATTTTACTGTTTTGTGTGTTTTACAGTGTTGTCACTTATCTGTACTATAACTGCATCATTTTGTTACCCAGTTGTGTTACATGACCTTTTCAAGTGCTTACAGCATTTATATGAAATATGGCATGATCTAATTCATCTATATAGCAATATTATATGTTTCAGTCATATTGCATTATGTGGCTCATGTGTTTTTTGTCATTAAGTAGCTCTTTCTTAGACAAATGTTACTGTTATATGCCGATGTAGTGACAGAAGGTTTTGTGAGAAGAGTTAAATAAACTGAAATCTTTTTCATAGTGTGAATAAGCTTGTTCCCCGATGTGTTTCGTCTGCTTTTAGCCAGTACAGGATTAAAATGTTTCGTAGTTTTGTTGATATGTTAGTACTGGTTTGAGTTAGTATAGAATAAGTTACCATGTTACCTGTTATGTTTTATGTGGTTTTAGCCAGTACAGGATGAAATGTTTTGTTTTTGTTGGTATGTTGTGTGTGGTTTGAGTCAGTATAAAATGAGTTAACATGTTCCAAGGTATGTTTTATTTGCTTTCAGTCAGCATATAGGATGAGTAATTGTATTCCCTGATCAGCCCTTTCATTAGTTTTTAAAGTTTGAGACAGGTTATATAAATTGCCAGCTAAAAGGAATATCTGATTTCTATGAGTATAGAAATCAACAATTTTTTTAGATAGAAGAGAAAGTAGCCAACAACTTATACTGCTTTTCAGGAAAATTGTGGACAGAATTTGTCTGCTTTTGGCTTCAATTCAGCTTACACTGCTTTTCAGGAAAATAGCAGACAGAATTTTGTCTGCTTTCGGCTTCAGTTCAAAGCGCTGCTCATGATGGGTATTATCTGGTTTAAGTCAATATAGGATCTTGTTCTGTGATGATGTGTACTATCTGGTTTAAGTCAATATAGGATCTTGTTCTGTGATGACGTGTATTATCTGGTTTAAGTCAATATAGGATCTTGTTCTGTGATGATATGTATTATCTGGTTTAAGTCAATATAGGATCTTGTTCTGTGATGATGTGTACTATCTGGTTTAAGTCAATATAGGATCTTGTTCTGTGATGACGTGTATTATCTGGTTTAAGTCAAGATAGGATCTTGTTCTGTGATGATGTGTATTATCTGGTTTAAGTCAAGATAGGACCTTGTTCTGTGATGACGTGTATTATCTGGTTTAAGTCAATATAGGACCTTGTTCTGTGATGATGTGTATTATCTGGTTTAAGTCAATATAGGATCTTGTTCTGTGATGATGTGTATTATCTGGTTTAAGTCAATATAGGATCTTGTTCTGTGATGATGTGTATTATCTGGTTTAAGTCAATATAGGATCTTGTTCTGTGATGATGTGTATTATCTGGTTTAAGTCAATATAGGATCTTGTTCTGTGATGATGTGTATTATCTGGTTTAAGTCAGTATAGGATCTTGTTCTGTGATGATGTATATTACCTGGTTTAAGTCAGTATAGGATCTTGTTCTGTGATGATGTGTATTATCTGGTTTAAGTCAGTATAGGATCTTGTTCTGTGATGATGTGTATTATCTGGTTTAAGTCAGTATAGGATCTTGTTCTGTGATGATGTGTATTATCTGCTTTATCTAATGAAGAAAATTGCAAAAAATAATCCAGAGTGAAATTTCCTAGGTATACAGTAGGGCTGTTCATCTATGAAACCTTGAAATATAAATGAAACTTTAAAGCCTCACAAAGTTTGCAAAACCTACTACTCTGGTGAGAGATTGATGCATATAAAACACTCAAATAGACGGATGTCAACAATTACAATGTAGTTCCTGGATGAAATTATACCTTTAAACATTTTTTTTTTCACATTTGAAAGATTGATTAGAGATTGTAAAACAAAGGATACATTCAAATTTTCCCCATTTCAGTTTGACAGTCAAGTTTGTTCTTTTTTTTTCTTTTCTTTTCTTTTTTTTTTCATTGAAATCCATGAAAATAGTAATTTTTATTTGAATAATTTCATAGTACTAGATATTCTTATGTTTGGTTCAGGAAGTTTTTGCTTGTTTAATTTTCCCCAGTATTTTTAGTATGTATCCCCAACACTTAACTTTGAACTGTGAAAAAATAATTTGAATAAATCCTTGTTTTGTTGACATTTTATGGTATAGGCAGCAATTTTTCAGTCATATAATGGCTGCCAGCTTTTAATGGTTGTGGAGAAATCTTAGTTACAGTGTACCTAAGATAAGACCACCAGTCCTCTGAAAGCAAACTAGTCAACTCATCCTGTAACTAAACCTTCCCCATTGTCAACAGTACAGTCCTAAATGTTCAGACTTTTTACACAGCAAAACTTCATGTGTCCTATATCATTTGAAAGTAGGAAGGAACAGAAATCTAATTTCCTTCTTTTTATATGTTTTTTTTACCCATATAACATATTATGAACATCGTGTAATACTTTAGTTTTAGACTGGGAAACAAACCATTTTTCACAGTGTTGCAATAAATAGTTGTGTTGTTAGCATTGTAAACTCTAGTACAGAATTAAAAAAAAAATAGGAGGAACAAGGAAACATTTTCAGTTTTTAATACTGACTTTCAAGACCAAAAAAATGTTATGACCTCCACAGGGTTTTAAATGTTGGTACTTGTATTTTTCATATTTAAATGTGAATTATATATTTATTTAGTTTAAATTGGAACACTTAAGGAACTGGAATCAGTTCCCTGAATTGTGTACTACCTACATTGTATACTGTCTTAATATCCATTCACCTTACATTCTACCATTTAACACCTGAATAAGGAGTCACAGTCAAAGTGTTTGCAGAAAAAAGCAACATATGAAAACAGGTTTTCATTTTGACTCATAGGATTGTACCTATTCGGGCAGAATTTTATTTCAGAGTGATTTCAAATTGATGTAGCTTTCCTTACTCTGTATTCAGATTTAACATTTAACCAATTCATACTAATGAATATTTTTACTATTTATTTCCTATTCAACAGATTCAACATGTTCAAATAGACTTCCAATTACAGATGTTTTTGTTATGATTATTATTTCAACATTTTAAAGAATTGAATTTGATTGCCATTGGGTTGTTTTACATATCTTGACAGTATTTCATCGCTTACATATTTAATATTTCATTGTTTCAACTTCTTTAACATTATCTTGTAAGAAATGAACTTTTTTTTACCTATATCAATCTTTATGTCTGTTTTTCTCTTTCAGTTTCATAATTAGTGTAAAATACAGCTTAACTTTGTTTTCAATCATCAATATTTACATACGGACTGTAATTTCCTTCATTACAGTTATACAGAACGTCTGTTTTGTTTTATCAATAAAACCAGTGAGTCATCACGTGATCTAAGTGTTAACTGCTAGCTGGCGTAGGAATACCTGAATATCTAAGAAACCCTTTCCATGACCATGTTACGGCAGCAATTTGTCGGACAAGTATACTCTGAACATATGAATGAATCAATAAAAAATAAAATAACACACATTCATTCCGTATTTTTATCTAAAGCCATTAATTACCACAAAACAAACAAAAATCACTGAAAGAAATCGAAAACACAAGACTAGGCCTGCATCTGTATCACACTGTACATGCCCATATCATAGGCCTATTGCGATAGATCTAGGTCATGTTATGAAAAGAAACACAGGCCACAGAAATGAAAATTTGCTTCGTAGTTACGTTGCTTGTAAGTAAGTTGAAAAGGGAGTCAGGTCTAGTACAATTTTGTCCTACATCTCTGATAAACAGCTTGCTTTTCCATATAGGCTATTCCTGTCAGAAACAATTCGTCACTCGCATCGCGTGAAATTGACTCTCAGTTCACCTCAAATCTTATTAATTGCTAGGCTAATTACCAGGCCCATCTTGTTTTTCACAACCTGTAATGTTAATGCCGAGCAGAAGTAGTGTTCATAGGTTTCTCAGTAAATTGACGGGATACTCTATATGATCTATTATAATTAAGGCTATAGACCTACACAGATTTTCTATAACGAACGTGTCAATAATTATCTTTTAAACAGAACAATAAAAGTTTGTTATTTCACAACATAATCTGCATTTGTCTTGTTTCAATTGATTTGAAGGATTTGCTAGTGGGCTAGCCTACATACTGAAATAGGTCTACTTACGAAATCATCACCCCTTCACAGTTCACAGCATTTCCCAGCTGATTCAGCGATTGGTAAAATATCAAATAGAATGGCTACTTCCAGTTGTCATCAATGAATATTAACATTCAGACTCGGACTTTGATATATTCCACTGATAAAATATCAGAATTCAAACGAAAATTTGTCGTAAACAGCGATCATCTGTTGCTATCCAAATCGCACATGGTAGGCCTATCAGCCATTTGCACATGGCCCATTCGGGCAATTCTCTCCTGACACATTTAACCCGCCACTACTAAATGGTCGAATATTAAAAATTGCAAACTAAATCTGAGAATAAGTATTCAAAATTGTCCATATCAATAGTTTCTTTCAAAATGATATAAAAAAAGAAATTAAACCTTAATTTCATTAGTATTTGCGATCAGAAAAGAGAACTACTTCTCATGTCAAAACAGTTGTTGAGCCATTACATCATATGAAAACACCCCCAGCAAAGTCAGTGTTCTGGAATGAATTTAGTATCCAGTGGACTACAGTTTCACTGAAAAATGGTAATGTATATAAATATAAGGATTGTTTTTCATTTTTTGAACATCTGGGTATAAAAGCAATTGTTCATGGAAAAATATTTGTGCAGTACTTCGTGCTGCACAGAATTTTTTCCATGACAATTGCTTTTATACCCTGATGATGTTCAAAAAATGAAAAACAATCCTTAATTATATACGTTAAACATTGTGTATCTCAGTCAGACCAATAACCTCACTTGATTTGTTATCGTGTCTTGGACAAACCTCTGTCCACAAAAATTTAATTAATGTAATATGAATCAATCCTTTGATGAATCAAACAGTTCATAGTAATGAATGGTAGAATAATGGAAAGTAAAATATAGAAGATAAAGTTAAGCTGTTTACACACAACATGAATGCATCACTATATAATTTCTACCTGCACCTGAACTTTCTGTCACCAGGTATATCCTATGCTGAACTTCGCTATGACGTTCCCTCCAATCTTGCACCATCCGTTGATCATGCTTCACCGTCTCAGCTTCCATCAGACCAGGAAACTGTCAATAATGACACTACTTCCCTCGATGGTAATACACCAAAAGGAGGTATGAAACATGACTACAGTGTAGTAGAAGAGTGATGCTTGTGTTATGTTGCATTTCATTATACCACGGTCCTTTGCCACCCCTCGCCATGCGATATAAGTGTACAAGTATATATTAGATTTAGAACATTTCCAAGTGAAATATGTTACATTTATAGGGTAAGAGAAAAAAATTGTGAATTTCATGTCCTTGGGACTAGGGTTCTTGTAGATGGGGCAGAAACTTGGGCAACAGGTAAGGCTATTTGCCCTCCTATTTTCATCGTTTGTTCCTTTTTGCATCATCATTTCAGATCAAACATCTCTGCTATAATTTGTCTTGCTCATTTTCCTAATTGTTCCTGCCTCCTTATCAGGAAATATATTTCAATACACAGAAATGTCAATAAGGAGAAAAGACTTTGGCAATAACAAGATTTTTTATTAACAGGAAAATGAAAGTTTTTAGAAGATAGTAAATGCCATTTTAACATCACTGGCTAAGCTACATTGACTTCAGTCCATAGCAAATGTGTAACTTTATGTGAATTCACCTATACATAAATGATTTTCCATGTAAATGAGACAAAAAACAAGTTTGAAATAAACAGAATGGTTTAGTGCAGCAGTAATAGTGCTATCATGTAAATACTTCTAGTATAAGTGCAGTCAATGCTCGATAAACTGCCATTTTTTGTTATATGGAAATTATGGCCAGAAAGCAGGAGAACAGTTCATATTTGATTATTAATCTTGTTTATTTTCAAAATTCTTCAATTACCTGGACTTATTATTACTGCCTGGCTTTACACTGGTGATCTATAGACCATCTAGTCACTTCATTAACCACAAACACCTGTGGCGTTAAATTGAGATAGCTGAAATTTTGAGATGGATGTTCTAAAAATAAAGGGGCAGATGGCCATAAAGAAATTTCCATTATAAAGAGAATGTTGCTATTGCGAGAATATGAATGACAGAAATTTCAGAATATACTATACACTTACAGAATGCTTCTTTAATTGACATGTTTTTAAAATACTTTTAAAAAGAATGAATGAAAAGATTTTGAAATATTCTCCCAAGAATCATTTATTATTACTAAGACATGCATACATGTATACATTTAAACCTGGCTTGGTGCATTTTCTGCTGCTTGTAACAAGTTGTCTCACTATTTTTATTCCTCTTTCATCTCTTTCCTAAATTACTACAACCAGACTTGAAAGATGTATAAAATTGATGTAAGTCTGATTCTGAGCATATATTTTATTACCAACCGATCCATTAAGATAGTGGCAAATTCTTAACTTAATGCAGAAATCCTTTACCCTGCAATTTATTAGATTTACCTGTTATTATAAGTAAACATATAAATTCCCCATGCTTTTTCTCTGCTTTTCTTGTGCTTTTTGCTTGGCTTAATTCTTGCTCCTGAAATTTATTTACAGGTACAATTTTCTCTGTAACAGGTAACACCAAAACAGCACAACACTATGCACCTTCTGAATACGACCTACCACCTTTACCAGCACCTAGGAAACCACCTGCAGACCAGAAGTAAGTTATATCTTTGTTAAGGTGTACTGTATACCTGGACATTTTTGCCTTGGGTCAGTTCACAGGGGGGGGCCTCCGTGGCCGAGTGGTAAGAGCATTGCACTTTAAATCACAAGGCCTCTCACCTCTGGTTCGAATCCCGCTAGGGTCCTTTCGAATTAAGTGGGAAAGTTTGCCAGTTTTCTTGCGGAAGGTCGGTGGTCTTTACCCGGGTAACCGGGGTTTCTCCTCCACCAATAAAAACTGGACGCCATCATATGACTGAAAGATTGTTGAGTGTGGCGTAAAACAAAAAAAATCAAATCGGTTCACAGGGGCTTGTATTTGGGTTGCAAATATGTGCCAGTTGACTTGTGTGCGTTCTAGATTGTGTTGTCCACTATAAATACAATTCACAGAGGATCGTATTTGGGCCGGAAATATGTGCCCATATGTCCACTGGTGTGTGTTCTAGACTGTGTTGTCCACTATAAGCACAATACTCATGCTAGTTGACTAGCACTTATTTCCAGCCCAATACCTACTCCCCTGTTGTCAGTTTTGCCCTTTAAAGACAGAAAACATAATCATTCATATTCACCCTGTCTTAAATTTGTCCTAAATCCCTATAATTTGATGGGTGACATGTATGTCAGTCCTTCAGTTATTTAGCTTAAAAAATTCCTGTTCATTTTAAATTTGCCCTCTCCTCTAAGATGAAAATGACAGAAATTAAACGGAAGCGAATAATGTCGAGGTATACAGTATGTGATTGTGTCTTTCTTTGTAAGTCGTGATTAATAACAAATTTTAAAATTTCTTTAAAACCTAGTTGTCACTGTGATCCAATTTTATATTGCTTGTTGACCTGATGCTCTTATCAGTAGCCATGGCAACTGGATACTTGATCTGGTAGGTAAAAAGCTGCAGAATGTGAATGTGACACAATACTTTTGATTATATATTGTCAGGGCCACAGAGGAGCATCACACTTTGAACCATTAAGTCTCTCACTTCTGATCAGCACAGGTTAGAGCCTCACTGTGAGAAAGTTTACTTGCGGAAGGCCGGTGGTTTCTTCCCGGGTACATTGTAACCGAGCTCTGTCCTCCACCATTAAAAACTGGCCACCATGTAATTAAAGCAAAAAATCAAAATCATATCAAATGTATATATCATTACTGAGTTCTACATGTAACTGAATGTGACCCTGGCCTTTTATATACGTATAGTCGTCAAGTTCAACATGTAACTGAATGTGACCCTGGCCATCAAGTTCAACATTTTATATATGTAGTCATCAAGTTCAACATGTAACTGAATGTGACCCTGGCCTTTTATATATGTAGTCGTCAAGTTCAACATGTAACTGAATGTGACCCTGGCCTTTTATATATGTAGTCATCAAGTTCATCATGTAACTGAATGTGACCCTGGCCTTTTATATATGTATAAGTTAGTCATCAAGTTCTTTTTATATATGTAGTCGTCATGTAACTGAATGTGACCCTGGCCTTTTATATATGTAGTCATCAAGTTCATCATGTAACTGAATGTGACCCTGGCCTTTTATATATGTAGTCATCAAGTTTCAACTGAATGTGAACTTTTGAATGTAGTGTCAAGTTCAACATGTAACTGAATGTGACCCTGGCCTTTTATATATGTAGTCATCAAGTTCAACATGTAACTGAATGTGACCCTGGCCTTTTATATATGTAGTCATCAAGTTCAACATGTAACTGAATGTGACCCTGGCCTTTTATATATGTAGTCGTCAAGTTCATCATGTAACTGAATGTGACCCTGGCCCTTTTATATATGTAGTCATCAAGTTCAATCATGTAACTGAATGTGACCCTGGCCTTTTATATACGTATAGTCGTCAAGTTTAACATGTAACTGAATGTGACCCTGGCCTTTTATATATGTAGTCGTCAAGTTCATCATGTAACTGAATGTGACCCTGGCCTTTTATATATGTAGTCGTCAAGTTCAACATGTAACTGAATGTGACCCTGGCCTTTTATATATGTAGTCGTCAAGTTCAACATGTAACTGAATGTGACCCTGGCCTTTTATATATGTAGTCACTGAGATCATCATCTTCAGGTGTCTGCTGAATGTACAATCTATTTAGTACAGATCATATATAATATTGTGTATCAAGATGAGAAGGTTTCCCGCTTTTCTTACAGTTCATACTTCAGCATTCACTTAGCAAACCAAAGAATCAAGTAACATTAGACACTTAAGCCGAACAGCATGAATTGTGTAACATTAAAAACCAGGGTGTCCTTGGGCAAGATGTTCTTGACATGAGAACACTGTTCTGGAGTAAGAAAGCTCACCAAAACATGAAGAACATTGACTTACTTAAAACACTGTTCTTGGTTTTTGTACAAATTTTACACTACCCTTTTAGCAGGAGTGAGAAGAACAAATATGGCGAACCAATGGTATTGCAATAGCTGATCATCCTCATGTTTGACTTCATTGTTCATCATGTTCTCTCCATCATGTTCTCTCCATCATGTTCTCGGTGATTGGCTGAGATCTGATGAGAACATGTTCTTGCACTACCCTAGAGTCAACAAATTGTTTCCCAAGGACACCCTAAGAGTGACAACCATAAATCTTGTGGGCATAAATCAATGTTCAGCATCATTAAATATCCAAGGACCTTCACTACATTTCATTGATCTATAGCATAGGTTTAATCTGATAGTACTTCACTTCAAACTTGTGGCATAAAGTCAAAAGATGAAAGGAAGCTAAATTTGGTAGCTGGTTGTAAAACAGCATTACCAAACCTGTCAAGTGTGTATTTTATCGTTTTCATTTTGTTGTCTGGTTGTAAAACAGCATTACCAAACCTGTCACGTGTGTATTTTATCATTTTCATTTTGTTGTCTGGTTGTAAAACAGCATTACCAAACCTGTCACGTGTGTATTTTATTATTTTCATTTTGTTCTCTGGTTGTAAAACAACATCACCAAACCTGTCATTCATATATATTACATATATTTTCATTTTGGTGTCTGGTTGTAAAACTGCATCACCAAACCTGTCACTCATGTATATTATGTTCATTTTGGTGTCTGGTTGTAAAACTGCATCACCAAACCTGTCACTCATGTAGATTATGTTCATTTTGGTGTCTGGTTGTACATGGTAAAACAGCATCACCAAACCTGTCACTTACATATATTATGGTTTTCATTTTGACAACAATCTATGCTTTGACGTATATACTTATATTTACAGAAAAGTGGTTGACAGTAGTGACAAAGATATACAACTTCCTGCTCGCAACCGAGAGAGATTAAGGGAAAGTCTAGAAAGTAACAAAGAAAACAGCATTGATGAAAAACAAGTGGACCAACTGGTTGCCAAGGGATACGACAGGCTCCGTGTTGTTGATGCTCTTAGAGTGGCAAGAAATAATATAAGTATGGCGGAAGAGATTCTTGAGACGTTTGTCAGACACTGATGTTTTTATGAAATAGAAATGATTGAAATGATAGTTCAAAAGTTTTCAGCTAGAAAAAGGACTAGCAATTTATCTTAATGGAACCATGTTGTACAAAAGAAAACCAGGATTTGTGATATGTAATATACTCTAAGGAGAGTTTTCTTTCAGTACAAGATCTGAAAGTGATAATAGCACAGGCAAGACTTATTCTGTCACATGATTTCATGTCTTCATCCTATTAAACATATTCAACAGCTGTACACAACTAAACCCAAGCATAATTCAACATTATGGGAAACTGGAATCTACCTTATCATGGACTAAGATACCATATATATCATATTATCAACAAAATATCTCTATTCTCATACTTACTAGGTCACCTGCAATGTACAATTAATCTTAAATTAACACATGAGTGTACAATTAAGACCTAATTACAGGTGTACATGTAAGAGGTAATTACAGGTGTACTGTGCACATGTATGATGTAATTACAGCTGTAAGGTGTTCATGTAAGAGGTAATTACAGGTGTATGGTGTACATGTAAGATATAATCACAGCTGTACATGTAAGATGTAATCACAGGTGTACTGGTAAGATGTAATCACATGTGTACAGTGTACATGTAAGATGTAATTTCAGGTGTATGATGTAGCTGTAAGATGTAATTACAGGCATACAGTGTACATGTAAGATGTAATCGCATGTGTACAGTGTACATGTAAGATGTAATCACAGGTGTATGATGTAGCTGTAAGATGTAATTACAGGCATACAGTGTACATGTAAAACATAATTACAGGTGTACATAATAATTACTCAAATATAATGTATTTTGAGCTTAATGTATACAACTGCTGATCAAATACTTTAAATAACCTTGATAGTGGATGAGTACCTGTGTACAAGGAATAAATAGATTTGAATTCTGTGTATTTTGACAAAAGAGTGTCAGAAATTGATGCTTTGGTTCATCCCACCAGACAATGTTAATTTGTGTTTGCTAATATCTTGAAATTTTGTAATGAATTTCTAAAGGTGTTGAAAGTAAATATAGATACAGTGAAATGTCAAAAAGATACAGATAAAGAGATTCAAATACATTGAATGTTAGACTATTGAGATCAGCATTAACCATAAAGAAATAGAGAAGTATGCATTTTACCACACTGTAGACATCAACTGTAACCAAATATAGAAATAGAGAGGTTTGGATTATACCAAATTGTTGACATCAAAATTGTCACCAATATGGAAATAGAGTAATAAGGATTATACCAGTAGCATTTATATGTCATTACATATATAAAACACTTTCCATAGAAAATTCAGCAAAGATGCCAATCAACAGAATCAATCAGCATCAGAATTAATGAAACAACTTTTATTGACTGTGTTACATGGAAACTTTAATTCCTCTACACAAAAATTGCAACTTATTCAAGATTACACAAACACCACATGTTCAAGTTCACATCATTACCACATGTTCAAGTTCACATCATAACCACATGTTCAAGTTCATACAAGAACAACATGGTCATGATCACACAAGAACCACAGTATTCCCGACTGATACTTCTTAGTGTTGTTTTAACGTTGACAAGGGAAGTATATGTTTTAACAGAGTGTTGCCATCAAGGTGTACATTCTCATATCTTTTTTGTTTGTCAAATGTTGAGCGTTTGAGTAATGAGAAGAATGTATAATGTGAGCTTTTTGGTTTTAGACATTTTATATCTGTTGGGAATTTGTGTATGGGACATTTATGACAAAGATAACATCAGAGGAAAATGTTAGAACTTTAATCAGAACAGGAGGAAAGTTTTCCCCAGAACAGTGTATAAGCAGTATCGAGTCCTACCCAGGAAGTTTTATTGTTTGCTGTAATAGTGAAATACTTGATTTTCTCTTGAAACCGAAATTAATTACTTTCTGTCAGAGCAGCATTATGACTATTTAAAATTGTGATTTCAAAATAATTTTGAGTGCTTAATCTGTATCATGCTTTTATATTGTTTATTTATCATTATTATTATTTTTATTATTACTATTATTATTAACATCATTATGCTCTACTTTTGGTACAAGGGATCATAAATAAACAAAAACAATGACAACAATATACAGAGTACACCTTCACTACATGCATGTGTAATCTTACAGTTATACTACGACCATGCAATATATAACATCATATTGCACTGCAGCTGGATACGGAAATTCCACCGGGACTACTTTTCTAAATGGAATTCTTTTCACCCAAAATATTTCATGATGTCATTGTGTTTTGTCATAAGTTTATATTGCCCTGTGGTATGAACATTGAATGTGTTTTAAACTAGTGAACACAAATAAATAAAGGGTGTGTAATAAATACAAAAAGGTTTCTTTTGTATCATCAGACAGCTCTTGATTGTTTAAGTGGAAGGGATTCAATGAAAGCTATTCTATGCTCTTGGTGAATCATTCTGCTAAAGCTATCTTGTGCAGTCTGACATAAATCATGATACAGATAGAAGCATGTGTATTCATGTTGATCTATGATTCTATTGTAGTTGATTATTGATTTAATATTAATCTTGGTGTCATTAAGATTTGAATAGAAAGAGGTATAATCTAAAAAGAATGTGCAAATAATAAGTGAACTAATTCATTTAATAAAAGTGGAGTTGAAAGACTATTTCAGAATTGAGTTCTGATGTTGGCAAGCTGTACAAGATATATATGTATACTTAATACATATGTGGCATATGAATTTGTCCCCAGCTTTGCCTGATGTTCAAGGCACCACTGATTGGGATTCTCCTGCTATTTAAGACAGCTTTGTTGGTTGTTCAAGGCACCACTGATAGGTATTGTTCTGATATTTAAGACAGCTTTGTTGGTTGTTCAAGGCACCACTGATAGGTATTGTTCTGATATTTAAGACAGCTTTGTCGGTTGTTCAAGGCACCACTGATAGGCATTGTTCTGATATTTAAGACAGCTTCAAACTATCTGGAACAGTCTAAATTTCATATGGTTTTCAAAGCAGCACTATCTGACGTCATTGTTTGGTATTTTCATGATGTTTAAGACAGCACTTTCAGTTCTAGTTGTTTGATTTTTTAAAAGTAAACTATGTAATGGTTCCCTGTCTTGTCTCTACCTGTAAATTATAATGATGGTTCAAAACACTAGTTTATAGCAGAAATCTTAAAACATGTCAAGTCACATGAAATCCAAAGGAATGTGAACTATATGAAAATCCAAGATAAATCTTTTAAACACATACTGCAACATAAACTTCCATCCTCTTGCCATTGAAATGCCAGTAAATCAGTTCTCAACATTGGCATGCCTGTACATATATCAGTTTTCATCTTAATTGGACAAGGTAGCAGTCATATTATTTGTGTATGTACACATATACGACTTTGTGTACAAAAAGCTGTTTATATTACAAAACAATACATATACCGTACACAGAAGAGCAACTACATGTAATATCTCCTATGGTTAGATACGACTGTAAGCATGATTTAATCATGTCGTAGATGTAATATGTCCTGTGCAGGTTCATGGGTCATTGTAACCAAGTGGCCACAGTACTCAGGTTGTATATTTCAGTAATTGTTCAGGTAATTTGACTATACACCAACACATTTAAGCTAGTTTACTGCCATGTATATTTCTGTCCATATCTGAATCATAAAATCTTGTAAACTGGTAGGGTTGATATGTCAGATTCTTGTCAAGATGGTGTGCGGTTTATCACTTTATAGAATTAGGCAGCCTTTATTATATGTTTTGTGGACTACAAACTATCAAGTTATCAACAAAGACTTTCATTTTTCATTGAAGTCATCAAGAAATCCTTATAATGTTCAATATATTTCCTAAGAGGGAAGTATTCATCTTTTTGGAGACTTTGCTGTGTTTTGATGATAATTTTTGTTTACCATATTATATTTATAGGGAAAACGTCAAATTGACCAGATTTTTTATATGTATAGGGAAAACGTCAAATTGTCCAGATTTTTATATGTATAGGGAAAACGTCAAATTGACCAGATTTTTATGGCATATTCACAATGTCATGTTTGGTTGTTTTACATATTCAAATGTAACTGCTGTTATAGACTCAACTTTTGTGGTTTGACACCACAGTATGATTGATAAAAATCATTTTCTACCTGAGGGTATGACCAGGGAATCTATCTGAGGGTATCACAAGGGAATCTACCCGAGAGTATGACCATGGAATCTACCTGACGGTATGACCAGGGAATCTCAAATGGTTAAGATTCTTTAATGATAAACCCTAAGCTGCCATAGGATTGGCATAAAAGAATCCTTACTCTGAGCATGCTGAGGATTGACATTCTGTCTTCATACCCACAGTGTAGAGTTAATTATTTTGCACTCATCATTTTAATTGTCGCTTAACGTGGTGGCATTTCCCCAAGAAAATGAGGGATGAGTCTGTCAGTGACAGTAGAAAATGTAATATGTTGTCCATCCTGATGGTTAAAATTCTAAAATACAGATCCAGAGCCCTGGCAGATGTACGACAAATAAATTCTGGGTTCAAATCTAGATACAATTATAAATTTTCATATATACATCATCATTTCTTAAACTCCAGTAAGTCTTTTTTGTGTATCTGTAATTTACAGCAGCTAATGTCATCTATTTCATCATTTTCTATCGACCAAATTCTTTTTCTGAAACTTGTTCATGCATGACAGTCACCTAACACTTAGATAAGACATTTGATTAGCCATAACTGATATCTGAAACATTTTGCTTTTGTTGAAATCCTCAAACTTGTATCATGCTTATAATTACATGATCTTTAACTCACAATTGAATTCAGAAAAGGAATATGACACATAGTTAATCTCCTTTCAGATTTTCATTTCTATTTGCTTTGTCATCTACTTTTCAGTTTTATACATATTAGGGGTTTATCCTATTTCATGTTACACATGCAATACTGAGTAACTTAAAAGACTTTTATTCTCACTGCAATTTACATGTGCAGTTTGTAATATAGAAGTCATATGATATGTTAATGAGGAAATGATTTCCCGATGTCAGAAATGCCACGCTCTTTCTGTGTAGCAATCCCCACTATTTTACATCTGAATCATTAGCATATATTTAACTATAGTTATGACCTGGTGTGACAATTTTTAGTACAATAGATATATTTTCATATCTACATCTTTTGAATGATTTAATGTATATTTGCTATCCTTTGGAGAAGAGTTTTTATATATTCTCATCATAGCTTTGTCCTCTACGTACACAGTTGAACTGTTATCAGCATGCATTTTTTGGAAGACCAATTATAATTTCTACATGAAAGTTGATATTGTAGACACGGTTTCATGAAAAATAAACAGGTGACCTGCTTACATGTTGATCAAGGTCACTGTTATATACTTACTTTCACTTTATATCTTGACATTTCTTAAGTTTATATGTTAATCCTTTTGAGTCCCTTCTCAATGAAATACTATAAATGTCCCCTTGACCTATTTTTGTCAGTGACCAATTTTGTGCCAAACACTGTATGTCAGCACATTTTTATGATGTACTTGTATCTGTTGAGATAAGTATGTGCAATATTTTGTTAAAAATTAAGAGAAAAAGTTGATACAGTCAAATTTATACAAATGAAGACATCCCCTAAAAATTCCACCAGAAAGAACTTCATTTTAGTTCCATATTATTTCTCCATATAAATCTATTTTTATCAATACCATTTTGAAATCATACTTGAAATCATATGGCCGAAAACTGAAATTCTTAAAAAATGCTTGGATTGTAAATTACTCTTCTAGTATTGCTTTCTGATTCATATGTGTGTGCAGATTATGATGTCAATTAACTTGATTTTCCATTAATTAAAATGTTGGCTTACATATTTTATCATATTATAACAACAATGCAAATAATCTCTCAAACCACGAACCAATATGTTGTTTTAGAACATTTTATATTATATACATGAGAGAAAGGATGGCGTAATTATGATGGGTATCACTTTCATACTGATTGTTTTTCATCAAATTATAAACATGTACATATTTCATAAACATTGTATTCCTGTAAAATGTGCATCTCTTATCTTTCTGAATATGAGAACCGATTGTTGAACTCGATGATAAAACTAAAATTTACACAATGTTCCGTCACATTCTTGATCAACTCATGTATTGATGCTTTATAGACACATATAGGACCTGGATACTTATACAAATTTACACTCACAAATAATAAACATTAATTCACTATGAACTCATAAATACATAATTACACCCACAGTTATACATCAGCACTCAAAAATAAGTAATGAATATTCACACAAAAATACATTTCTTTACTTGCACTTATAAGGCATCTAAACTCTTACACAATGTGCTGAGAAATACACATCTACACTTAAGAACACACACTGCACTTACAAATACACATCTACACTTAAGAACACACACTGCACTTACAAATACACATCTACACATAAACACACATTGTGCTCACAAATATACATCTACCTATAAACACTGCTCACAAATACATATTGACACTTATAAACACACATTGCACTCACAAATACAAATCTAAACTTATAAACACACTGCGCTCACAAGTACACTTATCAACACACATTGCGATCGCAAATACACTTCTATGCTCACAATTACAAGACATTGACAATTACACATCTACACACAAAGTAGAACTTCACTCGACAAATACATTTCCATAATGTCAAATACATGTACACACTGAGCACTACTAGTTTATTTATTGCTAGTCACACACTGCTCACAAATACATGTACACACCAAGTAGTATAGTGTATTCTAGATTAGTTATACACAAGACATTTTCATACACACAAGTACATATTCACAAGCACACAAATAAAAACTTGAATATGAAACAGAAACTTGCTAAGTAAATTGAAAAGTAGTTTTAATCAAGTTAATTTTTACTCAACAGAAAAAATTAAGACTACTCGAAAAATATGGAAATCAGTTCATTTCTATTGTCCGTCTTTACACTAACTCAAGAGCAACTAATACATGTAAATTAATACTGATGTGATGTGCTTTATGATGAATACAAATTGTGAAGAATATTAAGATATTGTATTTAATTTCTGTCTGCCTGTTCATTAAAATAATTTCTGTTGATTACATAGAACTCCTGCTACTATTTGAGTTCCCGTGATAAGATGTATTTGTATTGTGCTAAGATTATATATGTGTGAGTGCTGTGAATATTTAGTGTCTGGATACAAGTGTTGCTCAAGCCAGTAACGGTATTGAGATGTTTGTGAAAGTTGTGAATAGAACATTATGTATTTATAAGTACCAGTGCTGTTCTCATTCTTTTTTTTTTATGCTCAAAGCTATATATGTATTCATATTGTAAAATTTATCATCTCAATTATTTGTTAATACAATTATGTATAATTATTCTATTATTAAGATAAAAAAAAAAGAAATCATGGCCTGATGAGGCATATCTTATTAAAGAAGTACAAAAAATACATATGCTTTGTTTCTTTTAAAAACAGATTTTTACAGATGCATGGCCTTGTGATTAGACATGTTAGAGAATCATGCTTTAAAACCAGTTCTCTCGACTCTGGTAAACACATGTCCTCAGACCACTGGAACCCAACAGGTCCTCACACCACTGAAACCTGACTGGTCCTGAGACTATTGAAACCCGACAGGTCCTTGGACCACTGGAACTTCACATGTCCTCAGACCACTGAAACCTGACTGGTCCTGAGACTATTGCAACCGACAGGTCCTTGGACCACTGGAACTTCACATGTCCTCAGACCACTGAAACCTGACTGGTCCTGAGACTACTGCAACCCGACAGGTCCTTGGACCACTGGAACTTCACATGTCCTCAGACCACTGAAACCTGACTGGTTCTGAGACTACTGCAACCCGACAGGTCCTTGGACCACTGGAACTTCACATGTCCTCAGACCACTGGAACCCTACAGGTCCTCAGACCACTGAAACCTGACTGGTCCTGAGACTATTGAAACCTGACAGGTCCTTGGACCACTGGAACTGAAACCTGACTGGTCCTGAGACTATTGAAACCCGACAGGTCCTTGGACCACTGGAACTTCACATGTCCTCAGACCACTGAAACCTGACTGGTCCTGAGACTATTGCAACCGACAGGTCCTTGGACCACTGGAACTTCACATGTCCTCAGACCACTGGAACCCTACAGGTCCTCAGACCACTGAAACCTGACTGGTCCTGAGACTATTGAAACCTGACAGGTCCTTGGACCACTGGAACTTCACATGTCCTCAGGTCCTCAGACCACTGAAACCTGACAGGTTCTCAGACCACTGAAACCCTACAGGTCCTCAGATCACTGAAACTTGACTGGTCCTTGCACCACTGGAACTTCACATGTCCTCAGACCACTGAAACCTGACTGGTCTCGAGACTACTGCAACCCGACAGGTCCTTGGACCACTGGAACTTCACATGTCCTCAGACCACTGAAACCTGACTGGTTCTGAGACTATTGAAACCTGACAGGTCCTTGGACCACTGGAACTTCACAGGTCCTCAGACCACTGAAACCTGACAGGTCCTCAGATCACTGAAACCTGACTGGTCCTTGCACCACTGGAACTTCACATGTCCTCAGACCACTGAAACCTGACTGGTTCTGAGACTACTGCAACCCGACAGGTCCTTGGACCACTGGAACTTAACATGTCCTCAGACCACTGAAACCTGACTGGTCCTGAGACTATTGAAACCTGACAGGTCCTTGGACCACTGGAACTTCACATGTCCTCAGGTCCTCAGACCACTGAAACCCGACAGGTCCTTGGACCACTGGAACTTCACATGTCCTCAGACCACTGAAACCTGACTGGTCCTGAGACTACTGAAACCCGTCAAGTCCTTGGACCACTGGAACTTTACATGTCCTCAGACAACTGAAACCCGACAGGTCCTTGCACCACTGGAAATTCACATGTCCTCAGACCACTGAAACCCTACAGGTTCACAGACCACTGAAACCCAAAAGGTCCTCAGACCACTGAAACCCGACAGGTTCTCAGACCACTGAAACCTGAAATGTCCTCAGACCACTAAAACCTGACAGGTCCTCGGACCACTGGAACCCTACAGGTCCTCAGACCACTGAAACCTGACAGGTCCTCAGACCACTGGAACCTCAGCTGATTTACTGAAAGTTTGTCAGTTTTTTAGTCTTTTCCTGGTAGATCTTCACAAATCAGCTTACTCTTCCATTTAGCTGTCATTAGGAGCCTCCATGGCCGAGGTTTTAGAGCATCGCTCTTTGAACAATGAAGTCTCTAACTTCTAGTCAACGCAGGTTGCAGCACTGCTGGAACCTAAGCTGATTTTTGTGAGAAAGTTTCCTAGTTTACATGCAGAAGGACAGTGATCCCAGTTACATTATGGGTACATGGGAAGTTCCAGTTCCATTAGGGTATATAGGAAGTTCCAGTCCCATCACCATGTGTACATGTCAAGTCTTTCTGATGAAAAATAAGCTAAGATTCTATGTCATGTCAAACAGGTTGGGCTTTCCATACTGAAATTCAACTAACTTTTTTTTATCAAAACATGAAAAACTATTTTTGCTGCAACTGGACATTTTTGTATATCAAAATGATTAACTGCACATGTTGTATTGAATTGTATATAATGAGAATTTTGCCCATTTAAAAAGTTTGAATATATTTTGAGTAGCATACTGGGTGTAATTTTTTCATTTTTATGGGCCAGGCAATAATAATTTTTACTAAATTTTACTAAATTAAGTTTCCTGTTTCTGTCCAATAGGAACCTCAATCACTTCATGCACTTATTGCTAAAAACTGGCGGAGATGAATCAAATGGTTTTTGTTTGTTTTAATGCTGTTTGATGCCACACACAACAATTTTTCAGTCAAATGGTGGCAGCCAGTTTTTAATGTTGGAGTAATGAATCCCACAAATAAACTGACTAACTTTCTCACATACAGTAAAACCTGCTTCAGCAACCACCTGTGTATAAAGACCACCTGGTCACAAAGACTGTTTTTTGCTGTTCCCATTAGTACCATTAGTGTACAAATCAACCTCTACATAAAGACCACCTCCCTATAAAGACTGGTTTTGTTGTGTCCTTAAGGGGTCTTTATATACAAGTTTTACTGTTATTTGTTTACTGTTCAGTAGGACTTGAACACATGCTACCAGTAGTTGGAGGTGATGTCATGTGCAATATATCAGAGACTGGGTATATCATATAAGGTAGCCAAGTTGGTAGAGCATCCATATGGATTGCAGGAGGCCTGGGTTGAAATCCCAGTGTGGCCATTCACTTTTCCATCATCTGTTACTCTCACATCACCGATAGTGGATTATGACATCAACAAATATAAAATGTACAAGTCAAAAAAGGAAGCTGATTTGTAACTAGGTTTTACCAAAAAAAAACAAGAGGGCCTCAATCGCTCACCTGAGAACCATCTACAAATGTGGAAAGAAGACCAAAAAGAATATGAACATGTAGGCTGATCTGGCCAAGAAATATAAATATTGCTGTTTTAAGAAATTCATAAAAAATTCTAGAAATCAAATTTCGGCAAAATTCTTGCACAAAAGCATTTCAACTAAAACACTTTAATGCATCATTGTGAATGAAGGGGAGATAATTGAAGAAACCATGTCAAAATTAATGAAAATGACAAAGTCTGAAAAGACCTCAAAAAACGCGTCAAAAATTAATATTCCAATTTCTATGAAAAATACAAACTTGAATCATACATCCATGTAGATCACTCAGAAACAATCCATTTTTTCAATTCATGTAGTGGTTCTGGAAAAGGAAGATTTTTGATGAGGGTACCTTTTGGTACCTATTCTGCCCCGGCCTGGATCCACCCCTGAGCCAATCTGACTGAAAACTACAAACTTGGTAAAGGATCTTGAGCACTTGCTTCCTGTAAAGTTTCATCAAAATTCCTTTAGTAGTTTAGAAACAAAAGCTGATAGTGTGAAAAATGCAACCCCCCTCCCTCTTTTTTAGCAGTCTTAAAAAATTCATAAAAAATTCTAGAAATTAAATTTCTGCAAATTTCTTGCACAAAAGCATTTATTCACCTAATTACAAGTAAAACAATTTAAATGAATGCATCAAAGTGAATGCAAGGGGAGATAATTGAGGAAATCATGCAAAAATTAATGAAAATGACAAAGTCTGAAAAGACATCAAAAACGCGTCAAAAATTAATATTCTGATTTCTATGAAAAATACAAACTAGAATCAAACACCTTGTAGATCACTCAGAAATAATCCGTTTTTCAATTCATTTAATGGTTCTGGAAAAGGAAGATTTTTGATGAGGGTACCTTTTGGTACCTATTCTGCCCCGGCCTGGATCCACCCCTGAGCCAATCTGACTGAAAACTAGTAACTTGGTAAAGAACCTTGAGCACTTGCTTCCTGCAAAGTTTCGTCAATATTCCTTAAGCAGTTTTGAAACAAAAGCTGATAGTGTGAAAATGCACCTCCCCTCTTTTTATGCAATCTTAAAAAGTTCATAAAAAATTCTAGAAATTAAATTTCTGCAAAATTCTTGCACAAAAACATTTCTTTACGTAATTTCAAGTAAAACACATTAAATGAATGCATCAAAGTGAAAGAAAAGGGAGATACATGAGGAAGATTTTTAAAGAGGGGTACTTTTTGGGACCTATTCTGCCCCGCCCTGGATCCATCCCTGGGCCAATCTGGCTGAAAAGTACAAACTTGGTAAAGGTCCTTGAGCACTTGCTTCCTGTCAAGTTTCGTCAAAATCCATTCAGTGGTTTCAGAGAAGAAGTCAAAAATATGAACAGTTTACAGACAGATGACTGACGGGGAGTGATCACAATAGCTCACTTTAGCCTTTGGCTCAGGTGAGCTAAAAAATGCCTCAAACAGACATTACTTAGTGTAATTGGTACTTATAATACTGGACTTTTTAGTGAAGATTGTTTTACAGAATCAATGCATTTTCAAAACATTTATCTGTAGAATCATGAATTTTAGAATACTGATATGTTGCAGTATTCAAATAAATGCTGCATAGCAGTAGCAAAGGAGATTTCCAAACGTCAATATATAATTACTGTAATGTCAATATGGACCTACACTAACGCCATAACCAAGAGGCCACACATTTTATTGATCTGTTAGCAACTTTCATGCTTATTAAACAAATAACTGAGTACTTCAAATGTTTGTTTTATATTAAGAAGTAAAGAAAATTTGAAAGGAATCACAACTGTCCGATATGTGGCTTTCAATATGCATTTTTACATTGTTATGTCATAATGATAACCCTGAGCTTCACCCCACCTTTTTTCTTTGTGCCTACTCACCCACCAACATAAAACCACCTTCTGGAATCACTATGCTCTTTCCAACCTGTGATCTAATAAGACTGAAATCTGTCGTAGCTAATGAATATTTATAAGGTGTAGGTGTTGTCCAATTCATCCAATCACAATAGTTTTGATTGGCAACGGAAGTTATCGCATAGTCCGTTGATTTAATACAGTTATGAAATTGTTTAAAAGCCTCGATCTGATAGGTTGACGAATGCGAGCACCATTTACTCGCATTGGCTGAAGCTTCATGAATAATAAAAATATGTACAAAAGATTTTGGTTGCATGAGACCAGGGGTAGGAAAGAGCATAGTGATTCTGGAACGTGGTTTTACGACAATGCCACTGACCAAGTGGCATTTACTGTAACCATACACACATGCTCCATGTTCAAAAGTTAAATCTTTTAACTCATCAATCTCTGGAAAATAATGGACTCTTTTGTAAATGACTTAGACCAGTCACAATGTGTCTTAAGGGGTGAATGGGTTAAAAGAATTAATGTGTTATCACTGTATTGTCAATTAAATCATAGACTTTAGACTACAAAGTCTAGGGGTCATGATATTCATGGTGATTGTAAAGGCCCATAAATCCAAACAAAATATGCATTCATATACATACAGATCTTTAATTTCATGGGCATAAAGATATATATATATATATATAAAATATTGTTACTAATGCTTTTTAAAACTTTATTGGAAGGATAACTTGAAATTGAGGTCCACCTAATGGTAAAAGTATATTGATCCTGTTGGCAACTTGATAAAAAAACGCCATATTACAGTATATTTACATATCCTTACAATATGGGAAGGATAGAATCAGGGGGAATAACTTGCTTAATTCAAGTCTACTATTACAGGAGCATAATCATCAGGTTCTGATGTGAAGTCCCACTTAAATTTCTGAGTCAAATGCTCTCTAAATTTTAAACCTTTTTTTCGAAGAGTTATTTCCCCTGTTCCATTTTCCAAATGAGAAAAGAATTCCTGTAGCGTTGTAGTTAGGAAGTTATTTTGAGAAACAATGTCAACAAAGAAATCCTCTGGAATCTCTTGAACTTGAAAATGTAAAACTGTGATAAAATGTTTATATAGGTCTGTATATTCATTTATAGCCTCTTCGCTGGTACATAGGAGATGTACCAATGATTTCCATTGTTCAAAAGCATCATAAACCTGACCAATTAGCAAGCATATAAAAGCAAACTGAATTTCTCCCAGAATTCCATTGCTATCAGACGAGTAATTCTGTGACAATACAGTCTTGAGAGCATAGCTGGAGTCCATGCTGTATTTTGTCATTTCAGCTGGTGCGCTGCCAGCAGGATACCTATATTTTGGTATTTCACTAAATCTAATAACAGTCTCTGTTTTAATTTTTAAATCAGGTAGTCTTGATTCTGCATCTTGAAGTGATTTTGGCTCACTTTCAGTCAAAATATCTGAATTTGATTGCAACTTAGATTTAGGTGATTCAGAATTTGATTGGTCCATGACCTCATCATCAGTTTCTATCATTGAATCTGACTGGCTGTTGGATTCTCTCCTGCTTTTGCTGTCACTCTTCTCAGAAACATACTCTGTTACTGCCGCAATTTTTCCATTTAAAGGCTGGAGTTTATCAACAAGGTCACTAGTCATGTAGTTGGAGAGTGATATCCATTTCTTGTATCTAAAAAAAGAAATCAAATCTAAGTACTTAAACTCAGAAGCTTTTCAACTGTAATAAAATATATGAGACAACCTATCCCCCAAGTGATGCCGGTGTCATATGGTATTTTGATCCCCATGATAGAATGACCCTGGGGTCATTTTATCATGGTTTACTGCCACAAAAAAGTGCCCCTCCTTGTGATATTTTTACCCCCAACAGCCCGAAGAATTGACCCTCCGAGATAAAATGGTCCACGATAAAAATTTCTCTAAAATTGTCTATTAGCATGTTTCTTCATATAGAATCAATATTTCATGGCTATACAACCATACTTATATGTCAATACTAGGGGTTAGGGGGTCAAGATATTGAAACTGCAATAAAATTATCCCTATGAAATTTTTTCTAAAAATGTCTATATAATAAATCTTGATCCAAATATTACTACATTCATGTGGGTTTGTTTTATAATGTACAGAATCAAAGCATTGTGCCAAAGGGTCTTAATGGTCTGACCATGCAGTCCCATACACAAAGTTTGGAGGGAGCAGCCCCGTTCTGTTTACAATGATAAAGCTTTATCCACAGAAGGTATTGCTATTTTTTGTAACGAGATCAGTTCAGTATAATCTGTAGGAGTGCAAGAGGAAGTCCATCATAAAGACAAAGGCTAATCGTAACAAGGTATTGTTACATGATGTTCCCCGTACGGTGGAACAAGTTGTGTTGATATAAACCAGCATTTATTACATACATGTACCAATCTGCAATTGTTCTTCACAGGTTCAGAGGAATAAAAGCCAAAATGATGAAATCGCAATAAATGATACCAGTAAATTTCACATTTCATCAAAATCGGACAATGTTGACATTTTGCCAATCAGAAGCTTCAGTTTGCTTTTGATGGCAATAAAACCCATATCACTTAAATCGCAATCCCTTGATACTCATTAATTCCAAATTTCATCAAATTCTGACATGTTGAAATTTTGACCAAACAGAAGCCTCGGTTTGCAACAGATGGCAACAAAAACCATATCAATGAAATAACATTCCCTTGATACCCCAAAAATTCTAAATTTCACCAAAATTGGACAATGTTTAAATTTAAACCAATCAGAAGCCTTGGTTTGCCATAGATGGCAACAAAACCCATATCATTTTCCCATATCAATTGCATCCCTTAATATCAATATCCATAACATAAATCAGACGATGTGGAAATTTTTCACCAGTCAGAAGCCTAGATTTGCCATAGATAAACCTATCATCATATGAAGTTTAATTAGACTCTGTTCAGTAGTTTCCAAGAAAATGTGCAGACATGTTCATCATGGAAAGATAGAAGAAAAAGAAGAAACAGAGCAAACTTCGTTTGGGGACATAATAAAAGGTAGAGTCTAACATGTATTTGGCCACCCAAGGGAAATCATGAAAGTGACCACTTATCAGAGATGACTTCTCAATTGAGGGCCTCAAAATTGTCAAGTTATAGCATATGTGTACACATACAGTAAACTTCATATACATTTTATGTAACAGATTGAAATTATATAAATAAAGCTTTCCCAAGTGGAAATTCTCACCCCAAGGAAATACATTGTCAACAGAGGCAAAGCTTATTGGGGTATAAATATATCAGGAAAACATATAGGAGAAATAAAAACTAACTGCTTAGTATAAGTCACTGCTTAATAAAGGTAAACCATATATACAGGTTAGACTGTATTTTATTTACATCTTAAAGTAAATACATCTTCATTAGGATGGCAAAGATCAACAGAAATCATTTTAATATTACCTACCCTTCGTATGGATATGGACCGAGGAATTTATCCAACTCCTTCAAATTGTGTCTGTATCTCTCCAATTCAATGTCATCAATTTCACTTTCAGATATATCTACAACAACAACAAATTATAAATAAATACAAATTATAGATCATCTACACCGTATTTACAGCAGTGTGACAGAAAGTATAAATGTGATGTCATTGATAATACAGACAAACCAAGTACAGTAGAACCTAAGTGTTAAGACCCTCTGACTGACAAATTATAGATCATCTACACTGTATTTACAGCAGTGTGACAGAAAGTATAAATGTGATGTCACTGATAATACAGACAAACCAAGTACAGTAAAACCTAAGTGTTAAGACCATCTGACTGACAAATTATAGATCATTTATACCGTATTTACAGCAGTGTAACAGATAGTATAAATGTGATGTCATTGATAATACAGACAAACCAAGTACAGTAGAACCTAAGTGTTAAGACCATCTGACTGACAAATTATAGATCATTTATACTGTATTTACAGCAGTGTAACAGATAGTATAAATGTGATGTCACTGATAATACAGACAAACCAAGTACAGTAAAACCTAAGTGTTAAGACCATCTGACTGACAAATTATAGATCATCTACACTGTATTTACAGCAGTGTAACAGATAGTATAAATGTGATGTCATTGATAATACAGACAAACCAAGTACAGTAAAACCTAAGTGTTAAGACCATCTGACTGACAAATTATAGATCATTTATACTGTATTTACAGCAGTGTGACAGATAGTATAAATGTGATGTCATTATATATATATGAAGATATATATATATATATTTCTGATTGTACATGTGCATGTTTATTTGTTATTGTTGTTTTGGGGTTGTTGGCTTTTTTTTTTATTATTTTTTTTTTTGGTTAACTTTAAATTATGTTTTGTTGCCTATTTGTTTTAAAATACATGAATACCTTCAGTTGATTTATCCCATTTTCTCAGCAAAATTTCCTTTTTCTTGAAGTTGTGGAAAAATCCTGTTCTTGGAGCAGTTTCTCCTGCTTTATTACGTGAACTGAAAATATGGAAAGTTTGAAAATACATGTATACCACTAGTTCAATAAAATGATCATTTATACAGAAGAAATAACTTGTCAGATAATGTTGGAAAAACTTATGCCCAATCCCATTTCTATTATTGAAATAAAATGTGTTAAACTAAACTTGTCAGAGAGTTTCAATGTAATTATGCTGCCATGAGATGCAGTCACAACTTGACAAATAGTTACTGGAATAGCTTTAGCAAAATAGGACGTTTGCTGAAATAAGTTTACAACAGTGCTGCTTGATTCAGTAATTTGTTTTTTTATTTGCTTGCTTTATTTTTATTTCAAATGTATGTACTGTTGTTATTGATGGAGAGTTTGGTGTTCACATATATGTACTGCTGTTATTGATGGAGAGTTTGGTGTTCACATGTATGTACTGCTGTTAGTGATGGAGAGTTTGGTGTTCACATGTATGTACTGCTGTTATTTATGGAGAGTTTGGTGTTCACATGTGTGGACTACTTTTACTGATGGAGAGTTTGGTGTTCACATGTATGTACTGCCAATATTGATGGAGAGCTTGGTGTTCACATGTATGTACTGCTTTTAACGATGGAGAGTTTGGTGTTCACATGTATGTACTTCTGATATTGATGGAAACATTGGTGTTCACATGTATGTACTTCTGATATTGATGGAAACATTGGTGTTCACGTGTATATATTGCTGTTATTGATGGAGAGTTTGGCGTTTACATTTATTGTCTTGATGGTAATGAGGTCGCTGCACACTTGATTTAAATGATATGCCAGGCATATGACTGTTTAAAGATGATATTGTTAAAATATGTTGATTGTTTCCCGTTATTTATGTTTCTCTTGGAGAGAAGCTCCAGTATTAGATGTATGTGTACCTCGAATATAAAGAACAGATTTTCATATATTCTTTACAATTCAGTTCACATTTGTTTTTGGTATCATCATAGCAACCCCAGCTCGTATCAATAACACATTAAAATTAATCAAATTTTTATGTTTGTCGTTTTAAAATCTCAACTTCAGGCATCATTTATTTCAGAATATTTATATATTATATACCATTTGAAAGAGACATAAATGTACTTTCCAATGATATGTATTTTGTTGTTGTTTATTAGTGTAAATTTGATGATTTTGCAAGTTAAAAATACAACTTGGCACAAATTTCATCAATACCGCTTTGGCTGCAGTGACGGCTGAGCAGTCTGATGAGCTATGGTAATCAAACTCATTTGCATGTGCCTAAATGTTAATGAATATTCATGAAATTTTATGTCCAATGAAAGAATGAATTTTTCTATGCCACCGAAGTTGAACATTTGTAAAAAAAAAAAAAGTTTTTGTAGAAGTTACAGAAGTAAATCTTTGATGGCGATGTGCATAAAGGTCATTAGGTATTGCATTTTTGTTCATCCATTTTTAAAAAGATTGTGTTCTAACTTAAATTTTGACATATTAATCAACATTCTACCACATGATTTACTACCTCGCATCGAGCATCAAACTTTTTTTGTGCACCTGTGCAGTTGAAGATGGCCCACACTTCAGTTGGCGCCATCTTGGATTTAACCTCCGGTTGAAAGGCTAACAAAATGACTGTCGGAATCCGCTACATTTAGAACAAATTATCCACATCTATCATGTTTTAATTCCAAATATAATCAATCAAAAATGCTTTTCCTTCTAAAAAAATGCTAATATGTCTTTTTATGAGCTTTTTGGACATCCGACATCGATAGGCATCTATCGTTAATTTGCATATGACCAAAGGAAATAGGCCACTCAATGAACATAAATAAGATGTAATATATGAGATAATTATGAGTTTATGAGGAATAAAAATAATTCCTGAGAGAAAAATCACGGTTGCCTTTGGTAAATTTTAAATTCATATATTGAATTTATGTTCGATATTAAAGGCCAAAACTCTGGGTGAACTGTGACTAGACTAGACCTAAATTATAACACTTTCTAACTTTACTACAGTAACCAGTAGCACTTGGTCATATGTGACATGATACAATCGATAAAATTTTACATCTAAATCATTAACAATTACTGCAGCAGACTCTGTATGTATTTTAATTGAGAAAACAAAATATAGTTCAATACTGAACCTACACTTGAATAATTTTTCAGAGCCCTAGCTAAATCTACTATGTTTATATCTCCAGAGATTTTTTTCACAAATCATAAATGTTAGATTTGCATTGTTGAAAATTCGAATTTCTAGTAAGCCTATTTTTAAGACAGTATATCCCTGTCAACTGGCCTACTAACATCAGCATTATATAAAACTTTGTCACCAAATTTGCTCATGCAGTTCTGATCAAGCTCAACAAACTTTTCATGACTCTAAGGGAAAAAAAACCCAAAAATTATTCTGTAATTGGACTTGTTTGCATATTGAATGGATAAATTTGTGTATAATCAAAATCATAATATATATTGCTGAAGAAATCCTCAGAAATATTTGAGTATGTACTCAAACAGTATTCTCGCCATGAATGGATTTACTAATATATTACAGGTATATTAAGTGTGATGCAAAAATTCAAATGTGAATGATGAAAAATAAAAATATGCTACCTAACCACACAACAGAAGCATGACATCCTGGAATTAAAGGATTTGAATGTATTTTATACATTTTGTCATACCAGTATTCAAAAGTTATGAAAATAAATAAAAAACATATACATGAACTACCTGTATAAGGAAGTTATTTTTGTCATACATGTATATATGTACACATAATTATGTACATTTTTCCATAATCACACATCACAAGTTAATGTAGCCTATAAGGTTAGATAGAAACTAAAATAATCTGTTGCTCTGAAGTTTGAACTTCTATAAACTTCTGACAATAGCACTGTTGTTTATAAATGATATATTTTTTTTTTTTTTTTTTTTTTTGCTTTTCTTGTTCATTTTTTCACTAAGAAGAAATGTTCATAACAGTTTTTTGACTGCAGAAATAGATTCAGCAAGAAAAAATCATGCTAGGTGCAAAAGTTTAGAAAGATAACTCATAGTAATAGGGAATTAAAGGGAAAAAAATGAAAATATTGTCATCCACGGTTTGGCAACATACAATTTTTTGTATTTCTTGTTCATTTTACTAAGAAATAGTGATCATAACAGTTTTTTATTGCAAAAATGGATTCAGCATGAAAAAATCATGCTGGTTGCAAAATTTTAGAAAGATATCTCAAGTAATAAGGAAATTACATGAAAAAAACTGAAAATGTGTTCGTCGCCGGTCCCGCAATGCGCCAGCCTCCTTATGTAGTAATCTAGTACAACAAATTCCAGTAAATGGCCGGATTGTCCAAACTTAAAATTGGCATAACTTTTGACACAATTAAGATATCTAGATAATTTAAACTGTTTTAGATTGTTGAATTAGCTCTACAAGATCATTACAATGTTAAACAACGTAGATCACTTTGAAAATTTAAAGCTGGGGTTGTTAATCATCATTAGGATTAAGGTCATCATTTGGAAAGGGTGAGGCATCAGATTCACATTGATGATGGGTTGAATTTTGGCACCAACTATATAGTGAAGAAAAACACTGTCATCATTACCATATCTTACCTATAATAAACAAAATGAAGCCCTGGAGGTATCATTTTTATGCCTCTAAATTGTGGTCCAACATCCCAGGAATTGTAATCGATGCCAAATTCTGTTCCCTCTGGTACATCTTGAAATATAAATGTTGATCCTTCTTCAAACAGAACTTGAGCTGTATCTTGGTCCATTTTCCTATATCACAAAAAATCAAAATCAATTCCAACTCAATTTACACTTTTTTCATGTAATTTTCACAGAAGAATCAGAAATCTTAGAAATGCATTGATCTGGGATCATGACTGATTAATTTTGAATTTGAATTTTGAATGTTGTTTTATTTCACACTCAACAATTATTCGGTTATATGGTGGTGATCAGGTTTTAGTGGTGGAGGAGAGAACCTGGTAACTCTGTGCCACCTGCCTTCCGCAAGTAATCTAACAAACATTCTCAGAAAATCAACTTAGGTTCCAGCAGCACTCAAACCCGAGCCTACTAAACGTGAGAGAGTAGACTTGGTTTAAACATATTTTATTCAAATTTCATAGCATGATATAAATATACAAAATGTGTGGCCAAGGATTAGAAAACAAGCAAGATGCTTATAAATATCCTATCCGAGTCCAATATGAGCAATAATTTTGATATTCGGTACATGTAACAAATTGCTACATTAACATATAGAGAGTAGATATCATTGTTAAAAGCTTGATGCTCAACCATTTGGCCATGGAGACTCCGATGGATTAATATTTGATTTTGGTGACCAATTATCAGTAAATTGTCAGTATGGGCACTCTCCAGCCTAGTTACAGCTGCAATGAAGAAGGTATTTTACTATTTTTATTTTTCTGTCTCCGAAGAAGGAAACAGAAAAAAATAGTAATATACGTTCTTTGTTGCAGCTGTAACTATCTCCGGCCCAGAAATTTGTTATGATTCTCAATTCTGAACTGCCTGTATAATAGTGTAACTGTTACTACCTCTATAAATAACCAATAAAAACATAAAAACTTGCTTGTATCTGTTGGAGGTAAAGAGTATAACGTCGACGTTTTATGGTAATTATATACAAGTACCGAAATTGTAGTAAAACGCAGCAAAAAAAAATGTCCACGACAGCATTATCAAAGCGGTTAATGCTGTACCATTTGAACAGTACAGCATCCCTTAAACAATAACCTTACTTATATTTTACTATTTTGGTTTTTCTTCCCCATTCTGCTCTGAAGAACTCAGGAGGGAAAGAAAAATACACAGTCACAGTAAAACACCTTCTTCTTTGCAGTTGAACTACAATATTAACGCGTGTCTGTGTCACGCTGTGAGGGCAGTGTCATGGAGTGTGACTGCTTTTTAAATAATGTCATCTCGACCTAGGAATATATACATACATAGAAGTTATGAATACGATTGTGGCATCAACATATCCCACGGACGATTCTCGTGTTGTAAACGCCGGAAATAAACACAAACAAGAGTGCTCGTTAATGGGCGATAACTGTGGATCTTGTTGTAGCCTGGGTTCCTGGCTCAGATTGGGCCACTTGTAGCGGATCTAGAGGAAGTTACACCCCTTTAGCAGCGATATATAAAGCTAACATATATAGATTATATTAAAGAAAAGAAGATGAATACTAGTAGATCTATATCTAGCTCTATATAAAGATATACCTTTACTTCTTTTGAGAAGGATAATAAAGGTGGTTTATTAGCGGATTGCTATGCGTATTTTCACGTCTGGAGGCATCAAAAATGATTCCAAATGAAAAAATATATATCTGAAGGATGTGTAAAACCATAACCCTAATGAAATATTGCCTTGTAAGTAATCCAACACTTAGAAATATGTAAAGTGATGAGGGAGAGAGAGAGCCGCCTAAGGTTAAAAGTATAGGTGTAAAACGTTTCATTTTTCTATAAAAAGTCGACGACTTTATTTAAATTTTACACCACTCCAAATTGAAATTATCACTCTACTCTTGATAAGATATGCATTGCATAAATGGTTTAAATTTTTCTTTTAAGTATAAACAAGTTTGATTAATGTCACCAGCATCAAACACCACCTTTCAATTTGCTTCCTATACCACTGCATAAAAATGCACAATTTTCACGCACATGGCGTCTTGTCACACCCCTCCCCCTAAAAAAATTACGTCCTCTCTTTGAAAATTCCCGGATCCGCAGCTGAAATCCATTCTCAATATTTTGAATGGTTGTGTGCCCCCCCCCCCCCCCCCCCCCCCCCCCCCCCCCCCCCATATTACGCCACTGTTGATACAATGCAAATTTTGCTCACAAATAAATTTCATATTCATCATACATGTTGAGAAAACACAAACGAAAACTTATTTTTATGTTAGCCCAGAATTTTTTGGATAGTGTTTTACAGCGCACTAAACATTTTTTCAGTTATATGGTGGTGGCCAGTTTTTAATGGTGGTAGAGATAACCCAGTTTCAATGTCCCGGGAAGAGACTACCGGCCTGCCGCAAGTAACCTAACAAACTTTCTCACAAACATCAGCTTAGGTGTCAGCGGAATCTCGAACCTGAGCTGACAGGAAGAGAGAGACTTCATGATTTAAAGCGCGTCATCGATGCTCTAACCACCTAGCCACAGAGGCCTTCACTTTAGAGAGAAACTGAGATAAAACAAAGCATAGTCAAAAGGCAAGAAATTGAAAATATATAGACAAAGCCAGGGCGTGAATATATGACATGAGGTCAGAGGAAAGGAAAAGTATGATATTGTTTTTGCTGAGCGTACGAGGCGCGAGAATCTTTGGTAATTCATTTTTAATAATTTTCCAACTATTTATTTAAAAAAATAGTAACATTTTTTGTCAAATTCTTGGCATTTGAGTTTATTTTCAATGTACATGCATCTATATTTTGACATCCAAAGGAAGGGGGCATAAACCCTTTATTTCCTTGATAGAAGAGGACAGCTACATTATTTATTTTCAAGACCAGAATATTTATTTCCAAAATCTGCTAGCCTCCTGGTCGTCACGGCCCCTTAAAACACACAATGTACATGTACCCCTTTGAACATTTCTTGTAAGCATACCATTACACCGGAGATGTGTTGTTTTGTATCAGGAAGCTATGAATACCAAACGGGGCTTCCTAATTGGATAATTCAAAAATGTATATCTCAGGAGCATACGAGTCCCGATATTCCTAACTTTCGCCTCATCAATTTCAAATCCTCGGTCTGCCTCTGGTGTGGTTTGTATTGTATAAATCAGTGTACAACAGTATCCAAAAATTCAATAAATAAAATTCCAAATTGCTCAATTCTATTTATACTTGCTCAAGATTAGAGTTATCGTGACTGAAAGAGATTTGCGAATTTCATATTTCCTTTGAATTTCTCTGGAAGAAAAATCATTCTGATATCGAAGTGGCAGGTTTTATAATGAGATTTCGGGTAATCAACCATTGATATTGATTCGTGCATTTGAAGTAGGCCTATAATTTGTCGTCCGGATGTACGTGTCATAGGCGTCGGAAGCAATTTGAAAGTGCGGGGAGGGCTAAACCAACTTAAAAAACACACACACGCCAGAAACGTCTGGAGGCTAAGCCCCAATTTTCAACACCTATGTCTATCTTTGCAAAAAAAGTGGGGGGGGGGGGGATAAGCCCCCGGTTCCGACGCCTATGCTTGTAAAGTTAGTAAGCAGATAACTAGTGAATATAACAGCTAGTGGCGGTTCCAAGTTTACGATGGCTGATTTGTCAGGGCCATTTCGTCCTTTCGCCCCGAGAGGACGACATTTAGTGCTTCTTAACTGGCGATCTTTTGTTGTTTGGCCCCGAAATAATGGGATTTAGTAGGCTATACTTCTTAATTGGTGCCGGACTTTTCGTTGGTCCGCGAGATTTAATACTTCTTAATCGTCGACCTTTCGTTGTTTCGCCCCGAAATTTTTTTTTTCATAATCGGCGACCTTTTGTGCCTTCGCATATTTAGGATACATTGGGAAAACGCAACCGAGAATGATTTGGGGCGAAAAACAATTTAAAGTCGATATTTCGGCGGGGCGAAACAACGATTCGAAGTACTAAATCCCGTCCTGTCAGGAGCGTAGATGTAGGCGTATGCACGGAAACTCATGCTTCCATATCATTTTTTGCGGTTTTTTTTTCACTGATGAATGAACAAATACATTGTATAAGTTATCAATGATGTAGAACATTAAAATTATATTTTCGTGTAATAGTTTAATTAAACTGTTCTAGAATGCATTCAAATGCTTGGGTCCTGAAATACCTTAAACCGTTTTCGTCTAGGTGGGTTCCGCCCGCTGCCCTCTGGCCCTCCTACCGGGGCTTCGCCCTGGACACACTGGGAAACTAAGCGGTCCCCAGACCCCTCGCTTATTTTCTGCCCAGCCTCTACGCCCTGCCTTTAACAGATCATATGACACACAGAAGTGTCTCTAATTTAGATATCTGGTAGGAAAACATTTTTCATTTTCTTTTTCTAAAAAAACTATGATAAAAAATCCACATGAGACAGTATAAGATAGAATGAGAGAACATTAATTCCAATGATACGTTCAACATTTCATGTAAACAAATACACGTGGGCTATTTCCCGCCATATGACGTAACACTTTGCGTAGCAACAACGCATTTGATTGGACAATAGGTCTACACATGAAGGCCTGAAAAGGAAATACAAGGGTTTCTGCTATAAATTCATACTAATTTTTATTATTAAACGAAACAACACCTCTATATTATATATTTTTATTTGATGTCATATTTCTAATAATGATATTATTATCATTATTAGGCCTATTAGCCTACTTTTGCACAAATGTAATCTTTTAGCTTAAATCTATCTCGACTCGGGTTATTTAACACTGTCACTTCTAAAAGTGTATTGCAAGAGACATAAATAACACATGTATGTCTCTGGTACTGCAGAAGGCTAATCTAATCAACTTGCTGATGTGTGTCCTCGTACATCAATTTCAGAGTTCCGCTAATACATTATAAACCAAGAATATGTTTATTTGTTGTTCCAATGCGTCCTTTACCTTTCAGCCCCCACAAACATCAACAAAGCGATAACGAGGCTGTGACTCGAACGACTTGATCAGACAAGGTTTGTCAAGATCGGGCGATTTCTGGTAGAATATATTCCATGAATTCTCGAAAAGGTTTAAAAGTCAAAGACTGTTATAATGAGAGAAGAAATAGCATCAGCTGTTGTGTTTTTGACGCGTTTAGTTCGCCAGACCGGTAGCGTCTCGAACGAAAAGGTCGAGGAATTTTCTGGTTGTTTGTCCGCCATTTTGATAGAGAAGTTCAAAAACCATTGGTACCAAGATCACCCAACAAAGGGCCAGGGGTATCGATGTATTCGGATTAACCCCTTTGAACCCATTGACCCAGTCCTTGAGAGAGCAGCAGTCGACTGTGGATTGCAATATGCAGATTTGCAGCTTCCTTTTGAACTGACACTTTGGGTTGACCCTCATGATGTTTGCTGCAGGTAGGTTTTCACTTCTCCTTTATCAACAACATTGATATTTACACGTCTGTCTGCGTTTAATGTAAATGGACAAAAGGTAACGTGAAATCACTCATATTAAGTATTAAATTAGATACACCATATATACAGATAACATTAGTGTGTCTAGGCTACATTACATCAGTCATCATGTACATACATTTGTACATGTGCTTATTGTTGCTATTGACCCTTTCACTGTAACTGCAGTCCCATTGGCGTATTTAAGGAGGGGGGGTTGAACCCCCCCTTGAAAAATTAAAATATATATATCATCCGACCATCTATTTTCACGCACATCAATAATCACACATTCAGGTATCTTTTTCCCAATATTCTTCGGAATTTTTGCTATTGCCAGATAATTTTCAGACTAGCCAAATTTAACAATCAATAATGGATAAAAGCATGCTGATAATCGTAAGTTTTGGTGTGTTATGTTTACTTATAAACTTATTGTGTAAGAACTAAGTGCGCAAAAAATGGTGTCTCTAGGATATATATATATATATTATATATACATGTATATAATGGGGATTTGTTTTTGTTTAAAAAAAATCTGCTTGATGAAATGAAATAAAGTGTTTATATGCCTATATTTTTCATATTTGTTGCTTTAATATTGAGGCACACTTAAACTCCGTTTTTGAATTTATAATGCAAGTCTCTTTTCGACAGAATTTAAAAAGCAGAGTGTCTGCCCACAAGAAATTGAAATTTTAACTGTAAGTCAAAATCGAGAGTCAAACACCTGATCCTCAGACAAACACCTATAAAGTTCTTCATAAGGTTTTTGTCCGACAATCAGGTGTTTGACTCTCGATTTTAATTTACAGATAAAATTTCCAATTCTGGCTGTGTCTGTGGTCTGCCAGCCCTCCTCGTTGAATACTAGCCATAACTTGGTTCCAGAATTCCTGTAACACTAACTACGTTTAAATTTGCTAGTGTCCATTGAAGAGGTAGACGCTTCTGTTGAACTCGACCGAGAAAAGAAAATGTCATCATGTTCTGTTTTGAAAATTTCAAGTCGTATTTTTATACAGTAATCAACATGAGTTAGACACTCTAGATTATCGAAACTGAAAAGTCAAATTGGTTGTTGTAAAGCGCATTACAGATCATGATTTCGATAATGTAATTTCACAATGAAAACGGATAAACTTTTGATTTCTGGCTCAGGCAAAAAACTAGTCGCAATGTGGCAACTGAATTAGAATAAAGACTCCCCAAAACCTAAAATATGGTCGCATTTACAAGTGATTTGGTCGCATTGTAGAGAGCTGCCCAGACCCTTCACTTCTGTAGGCAAGCACCTTCGTCGCTCTTATTTTGTAATAATGAAAATTCTCACACACACACACACACACACCCTCTTAAAAAAAATCCTGGATCCACTCCTAAGTCCTGGAGTGACAAAATGATCAAACAGATTCTTGGAAAATGACCTAAAAAAACAATTAGTTATTATAATAGAGATGCTAGAGTTCCGGATTTTTCCGGATTTCCGGATTTTTAATACCCATCCGGAATCTTTCCGGATTTTGATTACTATTCCGGTTTTTAGTACGATTCCATATCGTTCAATTTCGGTAATTAGGCGCAATTTCGAGGTTTACCTGACGACATTTGCTATCTGTATTTTCATTCGATGACAGCATTTGAATTGACTAATCAGCATCAACGTTACATTGACTCATTGTCAAAGCGAGGTTGTTTACGAACACATGGTGATCGTAAAAGATTTAACTGTAAAAATGAGCGTTTTGGATCGTTCCGCTGATATTAAGAGGATCGACGAAGGAATAAGAAATAAGTTTCGGTGGTCATGGTTGGAGAATAAGGACAACATGGGCATATTCCTCACAGAATACGTCCGTAAGATCGATGTAAAGGGCCAATGTTTATGTATTGTTTGTAATGATCATATCAGGTATGGTACCGGGGGCAAAAAAGATCTGATGATGCACGCTAAATCTAAAAAGCATGTTGCAAATACGAATGCTAAAAATAACAATCAGACTCTTCCGGCTTCATTTTTTCAGCCTTCTTTAGAAAATAACGCTAGTACTGCAAATAGATCCAGTAATACTAACTTTGGTATTGGTGATGGGTAAAATTACACATGAGAAAACCATTATTTTTAAGTCCTTTGACATAGTCAAAAACACTAGTAAACATGCAGTCTATCAACAGGGTGTGGTGGAGGACCCCGACCTTTGTTGGATGAGTTAGTAATTTCAGGAATTTTTCAGATAGCCCACTGGTATCTCTATTATAACAACGTCTATGTTTTTGTGGGTAGGCCTACATGTATCTGTATCAAAGTTACAGGGCCACAGTTATTGTTAAAGGATCAAGTATTTTCATTATCCACAGTTACCAATCCTCATAGCAGGTATCAATTATGATGTCATTTGATTGTGCATTAAATAACAAAAATTTAGAAAAGTTATCAACTGTGACGTCATAAGTTTTTGTGAACAACGTTTTCTCACGTAAGTACATGACATCAGACTTTGCAAAATATGCCGGCAAATCAGATGAAAAATTGGTCGCTCTGATAAAATTTACGAACTCGCTGGACATGATTTCCACCTTAGTTTCCACTTTTAGTTTCTTTGAGCAGGGAGTAAAATTGGCTGCAGGATCCAGGGTTCATGCTGGGCCCCTAGAACAACATATCTAGGGGCTCAGGTTGAAATTTAGGTGCCCAGCTATTTCTTCAGATTCTTTCATACAAAAAAACTAAACCCAATTTCTCAATTTAAATCAAACTCAATTTCTCTATATTAGTGTATAGCTTTTATCGTGTTGCATGCAATTAAATGCTTTAATGCTATTCACACTTTTCATTATGTACATGTAAAAAATATATGCTGCATATTTGCATATTCTATGCATAAAAATCAAATGGATATGCAAACAAATTAAAATCCATGCGTGATATAAACATATATCAAAGGCAAATAAAAACTGAAGTGTAAATTATACACAATGGATCGAAAACTTGCTGAGAGAACATTGAGTTTACTTGTTCTGAATGGATTTTGGTCATAGTTAAAGTGTACATGTGTTAGTAATAATGCATTGTTTCCGACCAAAATGTGTGGACTTACATTGTATAGACAGTTAAGTACAAATTAATTATTAATGGTAATTTATTTCACAGCCAAGCTTTTATAGTTAAAGCAAGAAAGATGTACTCGTCCACTTGTCCTGGATAGGTGAACATTTCACTTTGGACAAGTACATTTAGTTAGGAGTGGGTACAGGTAATTTTTCTTTTAGATCTATAACATCTAACTTTTTAACTTTAAAACTGTCCATGAACATGGCACTTTCAAAATCCTTTTTTTCCATTTAAATTAACTATAGATCCCATGTCAAAGAAATAAAAAAAGGAACAAGTGATTTTTCCATTTTTTTTCTCGCCCTGATAGTAAAAATCAATGGCAATAGTAATTTGGCAATAGAATTGGAAAACACTCGCTTGACAGAAATTTTGTGGGTAAAATGCCCACTGGATTTAGGAATGATGGGTATTGCAGACATTTTGAAATAAAAAAAAAAAATTACTGGTCACTTGGATCAGTGAATAAAGGAATTTCACTGGTCAAAGAAAAGTTTTTACTGGTCTGTATATATAATGAAATGAAATGGAAAATTACTGGTAATTTGGACCGGTTATCAAATCGATTTCACCAGACTTTTGTAAAATTCATTGGTTTTTCTGGCAAGACCAGTGAATTTCAAAAACTGGTATTGTATTCAAGTGCTCTGAAATTTATCTGGAGCACTGTGTATGAACTGCACTGGCAAGTCTTCAGATGGAAACCATATCCGTTAAAAAAGAAAAGCTAAATGAATCACAATTTTTGTGTCTTAATTCTTACATGTATGAATTAAATTATCATAATTATTTTTTTCCCAATTTCAATTTTTTCTACTTGGCCCACTGTGACAGAAAATTCCCAATTGGAAGGGTACAGAGCCTTGTCCCAAAAAAGGTCTATTTATCCCTGCTTAACTTTATATTTGAGAAATCAAGAAGTTCAATGTAAAGATAATGTAAATGAAACTAGTATTTAAGCTCTAAATTTAGTGATAAATCTGATGTAGCAGTACATTGTACATAGGTTCAAAATTCTTTATTAGATACTGAAGCCCGGGATTTGGAGAGTAAATTTCTAAGTCCAATTGAGAAACTTCAAAGTCTGTACTGTAAATTTTTTTAATAAGTAATACAATTAAAGTAAATGAATGCAAGTCCCTCGGACATGGGGTATTTCTAAATGCCAAATCCCAAACTGAATTAACCAAGTCCTGGACTTCGGACTTGGGGAATTTTTAACCCCTGTTTGTAATGAATTTTTGGAATGTTGTGAAAGTAAAAAATTTAATGGTTTATCCGATATGGCAGTGAAGGTCCATAATTAATCTGATTATGTCTGTGATTACAGATTTGGAGAGAGTCGAGGCTCATTGTGCACATTAGCAGCTAGCAGTAAAGATGGAAACTTGGAAAATCGAGCTCATACAATTGACATTGATGAGCTCTTGTCCCAAGAAATTGAGCGCCACAATCAACAGGTATGTCTGGAACAGTTGATAAAGATAATATGAACAATGTCATCATGGCCATTGATGATATTAAATAATATGGGTAGGTAGGTTGGAAAATTATTTTATTTTATTGGAAATTTTTCTATCATTGTGCAGTCAAGTCATTTTCTGTACAAATTATAATGAAAATAATTGTAAATGAGGACACATTAGATATTTCTTAAATGTTTGAGACAGACATGAGAAGAGATAGGTTATTTGTGAAATTTAAATAAGTTTTCATTGTACAACAATTATCTATCGAAACTCAATGGTCATCTCATAGTATTTGTTCACTGGTTGCAAGTTAAACAGATTTGCCAATATTACATCAGAGGCTCAACTTGACCTCCCAACTATTGGCAATCAGTCATTCAGTGACATGGCAAGGCAGTGTTTATAATAAAGTGCATGGTGTAGTGACATATTTGACATTTTTGATATATTTCTAATGTAAATTAGAGAAATACATAGGGTAATGTTAAAGAAAACAGGTGTATAAATTTAATTGATTTCATTTTACTAGATTTGAAATCGTTTTTGTAAAATTATTACGTTTTGACAAATATTTTTAAAATAAAAAAATAACGGGAGGTAACACTTATGTAACTCTACACGATTTTATGTTTGCTATAACATTATTCCCTTCAGCTTTCATGAAAGGAGGAAACATATCAAACAAATTTACACAGGTGTTTCATAAATTGATTATCTTAGTAAAACATGTATCATACAAGATTTTTGGTTTCCTATTTTTATAAATAGTATTCGTAGAGAAAATACATGTGTCATTCTGGGATATAGCAGTAGCTTAGGCCGAACTTTATGTCCCGATTTTAAGCGATTTTTTGAGTGAGTAAAATCTGAATAAATCCCTTCAGAGATTCTGTCCTGCTGCTCAAGCCAGATAGAATCTCCAAAGTGATTAGGGTAAAATCCTGATTAAACCACCCCCCCCCCCTCCCTAAAAATCACTTAAAATCGGGACAGAAAGTTCGGTGTACTCATTTAAGCCCTAATACTGTAGATGGATTGGTAATATATTGAAGAATTACAAGAGGCTGTATTATGAATTTGCAGTTCCTTCATAGGCCCCTAGTGTCATGTTACTAACGTTCTGGCCATTATTTTACACTACTCGGATAAAGTACTGTTAATATACAATGTTACATTGGATAAATGATAGCGCCACGGTCAAAATATATACATGTATATTTTCAGAGATCGAGATAAAGTAATACTTATACTATATAAAGTTGTGACGGTAATCCAACGTTCCAGCAAGATCCTCAATTTAAAAAAAAAAAATTTGAAAATGGCAATAAAATTTTCTGAGTTGTGGTGATTTCCGTGGGTAGTGAGTGGGTAAACAGCAAATAACTTAATTTTATCTTAGGCCTCAGTGGTTGGTGATCTGAAGAAAATTCCTGCAATTCACACCATTATTATGATAAATGACATGAAATATTAACTATAGGCCTTTTTTCCTGTGTTCAGGTCCACTATAAATCTTCTGAGATAAATATTTTCTTGTTATTTAGATAGTGTTGATAGTATCTTTTGAGTTTAGGGATGGAATTTTACAGATGCCACATTTTTAAGGCCTACGTGTACTCTTATAATTTTGCTGTAAATATACATAGATCATATAGTTTAACTCGCCAAACCCGAAAATAAAGGTCACTTCTGTAAATCAGTGTTTTAAGCAAATTCAAATGTGTCTTTAGGGGTGAATGAGTTTATGACTATGCAAAGAAAAGACATTTGTTTAGTTTAATTTTGACAAACCATTTTTTAATTCTTTTTTTTTTTTGTGTGTGGGTTTTTTGTTTTTGTTTTTTTTTTTTGTGGTGTACAAGCTAAAAGTAATTTCCTGTATAATTTTAGGTGAACATTGTAACCACAAGAAGTAACACCAGTCATCAGTCAGGCTTTACTAAAGGACTTCATCATGGGAACACAGCAAACTATTACTCCAAACATCAACATAACTTCTTCAACAATCAACAATTCCAGAATACCCACAATCGCTTCCGTCCCCAAAATAAAAACCAGAGCAAAAAGCCACCACAGGTATGTTAAATAATGCCACATGTGTCTTACTTAGAGGTATATAAACAAACTGCATGTTTATATTTAGCTTGAGAACTAATTTGTTAACAGCAAATGATGCAGTCGCCTCTAAAAATCTTTATCTGTATTTGGAATATGTAGCAAAAATCGTTTGTTTGCTTTGATGTTGTTATATCTTGCCAAGAATTTATCATATACAGTCAAACTTGTCTATAAAGGCCACTCAATAGAACAGGCAAAACTAGCCATTCTAGACAGGTGGCCTTTATACAGAGTTTATTTTTTATTTAATATAAGAAGTAAAGGGGCATTAGCTGTGTTTACCAAAAAATATTTTGATTGTTTCTACTTTTACTACTTGTACTTGATGTACAATAAAGGATAAGATCTATACACAAGCATTAAAAAATCTTATATTTCTATATGTATTTTGTGAAATAAAGTCAGGTCCATTGTGGTATTCATATACAGATGATAAGGTTGAGTTAATCAATTTCAATTGAAAAGGTGCCAAACGTGAATTTCCCAAGCATTCTCAAAATATATAGGGATTTAAGAATTCTTATGTCTACATATAAATATCTCGCTTTTGCTATTGTATATCGACCCAGTAGTAGAGAATGGAAAATAAAATTTTTGAAAAAAAAACCCACTAATGCCCCTTAAAAAAAAAGTTATGTTTGAAGGGCCTTTATAGGCAAGTGCCCTTTAAACAAAGTTTATTTAATGCTAGTTTGACTATGTATCAACGACAGATAGATGAAGAGCCATAGATTTTGACATGTTGACACGGCATGATGTGACAAGTGCCAATTCAGTAAGAGTTCTTTATGTGCCACGCCTGTTTAACACAGGATCTTGGTTTGGAGTATTGTTCAAAAGACCCATGACTTTCACTCTTATGCTAATGGCAAGTGCTGATGTCTGGTACATGGAATCAAACTTTGATCTTCTTCCAGGTCAGTTGCTCTGCCTCTAAACCACTTTGAGCAGATGCAAACAAACTTAGAATAAAATTCAAACATTTGTTTCAAATAATATATGGGTGTGTTTTGAGTCACATGATAATTTTGTTTCTCTGTTTTATCCATGGCTGTTTAGCATGAAGAACAAGTGAATGGAGTTAGATTATCACCAGAACATGCAAACGAGGTACGTCAGCAGTTTATGGAACAGGTCAACAGTGTGGTCAAGGGTAAAGAACGTGCCAAAAAACCAGCTCAACCTAAGCCAAAGCTGCCAACTTCCAACTCTGATTCATCAAACACTGCCAATACCAATGCAACAGTTTCTAATAACAATGCTGTATCCACTAATATAAACAACACTCCAGTTGCCAATAACAACAACAACAACAGCAGTTCATTAAAAGTCAGTAACGGAAGTAGTGCTACTGTCAGCAGAAATGTTGCCAATGGCAGCAAGTCTCTGTCCCAGACAGCAGTGAGCAATGGATCAAAGCAGTCTCAGAAAGGCAAAAATGGACAAAACTCGACTCCAAATAATACAGCATCAAAACCAGGCAGCTACACTGGCGGAAAGAATTCTCACTGGAATAACAGGGCTAATGGTCAGGGAAAGTATTCACAGAAATCATATTAGTAATCTTGTTACATTCATAGAATCTCAATGATAGTTCATGACTGATTTGTTGACAAACTGCAATTAGATAAACTGCTAATTGATATTGTGGCATGCATCAAAACAAACCAAAGTTGTCTTTTTGTTTTCCACCATCAACAATAATAGATATTCAAATCTTAATATTAGATAAGTTATGTACTCTGTTTACTGTAAATTTCAATGATCTGAACTAGCATTTATGTGTTTTAAACTTCATAAAAGATAAAAAAAGACAGCACTCACTAGGTATGTTAAAGGAGTCTTGGGGTTGTTTTGATGTGTGACACTGTTGGCATATTTAGATAGTTGTAATATGCAGATTTTGCTCATTCAAGACTAAGGTATGAAATTACATCATTACAAGCAGGAAGGCTAAATGTATTTAATTTTTCCATTGTCATTTAAATTTTCCTGCTTAAAATATTCATTTCTAAATGATTTAGTTATTCATCCATATAGAGGGAATTTTTTTCCCCAGGCCATTTATAAAAAATTGTTGGTTTGCTGTTACACAACCTACTCGATTAAAACCTTGTGACTCAAATTTTTTTATTACCATTGCAAGAATTTTTTTTCCAACCAGTCTTTCGATATATTAACATTGCTTATATTGTAAATGCATATATGGTTTACAGTTTTCCAGAAAAAAATTCCTACCTATCTACTCATAGTAAAAAATCTGAGTCGGAGTTGCGTTAGACAAACCAACAATTTTTTAAGCATGGCCCCAGGTGTATTTTCCTTTGTCATTTATGACTGTAAGGAAATATGTATATACTCTGCACATGGGTTTTATATAAGACACAAATGCAACCTGTTAACTTGTTTTATTGAATGGTAAGCTTATTTTAATGATGAACTATTTTTTATTTGGAGGACAGATACTGTTGTATTTAAACACGATATATAAAGGGGAGATTACTATATTTAATATCAGAAAGTAGGTGATAAATGTATGTGGTGTCACTTCACACAGTTAGTTTAGAAATTCAATTAAAAACCAACATCTTTTGAGCAAGGAGCCAATTTTACTTAACAATTTATGACATGCAGAATTTTATAATCACTGTTTTTTCAGTTTAATTATATTCTCTGAAATACATTTGGATATTGGTGTTACGTGTCAGTTATGTGATTGGTTCTTACATGCAATTTGTTCTTTCATTTAGATTTTGCATGGAATAGAAAAGGGCCTTTCATATGTTAAACCTAGCTTTATTGTATATATTTTTTTTCCTGGAGTATAAAACTTTGATTATATAATTGAGTGCTTAAAATTGTGATCAGATGGCAGCATCCATTCCTTATGTATTAGCTCATTTACCATCATATCATTTTATTTATACAAATTGATATTTTATGATTGGTGAAACAAACATAATGTGTGTGTGATACAGTTGTTAACAACTGCTATTTCCTATGTAGTCCTCAGGGCAGGGCACCACCACCATGGAGAAAAATCTGTCAAAGCATTTGTCCCAGCATTAGCTAATTTATGCTCATAAATTTAAACATATTGATATTCTTGTGTGACAAATGACTTGAACATGGTTTTGTGGAATTATGTGTGGATGTCATTTTGTTTTTATGCATGTGGTTTATTTAATTGTAAGAGAAAGTCAATCCAATTAGCATTTGTCTATTATGCATTGGGCACTAAATTTGCTAATTAAGGATGTTAAATCCATATGGCTCTTTTTTCTTTCTTTGAAAATTTAACAAACTGGTGCAAGTCATTCTTTTGTTTGACAGCCTGACCAGGGTATAGCAAATTATATAACTATAACCACACCAATGTGTTGTAAATCAGGCCACATATCAAAATGTTTGTTGTAAATTGAGGTTCAGACATGTGGTATATTAAGTTTTTCATAAGAGCAAAAATGAGTAAGAAATGGATGTACATTATATTTTTCTTATTAGTTACAGAATTTAACATGAGTAGTGCAATTGTATCATTTTTATTTTTTTTTATTTTTCAATTTTTCTGATTTATTTAAATACTTGGTCAGTGGATAATTATGTTTATGTATAGCAGGTATAAATTTGATTGTACATTGTGATTGAATTGTAAATTTTCCCCACTCGTAAATGTTTTGTCTTTGATGTTTATTTGGCCTCACTGTTTTAATTGTTTATATTGTTTGAAAACCTTGAGCACTTAATACTTACTTCTGTCACTGTAAAAAACATGTTGCACACCTAAGTTGGCAGACATAAGAGAAAGTATCGTACATGATAAAGAAGATGATAGTCACATGCTAGTTTTTTTTTAAAAATCAAATATTTTGTTTATTACTTTGTTAATCAAGCAGTGTGTACATTCTTGCAACAACAAAAAAATCAATGTGAACATACATTTGATGGTGAAGGGACCAAAAGCGTATAGTACGGTTATTCATTTACCATATTTGACCTAATAATCACCTAGGGCTCTGATAAATTAGGAAAAAAGAATTGGTACTTGTTGGAACTAAGAGTCACCAGTAAGATCTGTGTATGAGGTATGTTACATATGATTATATATTAATAATCCTTTTGATAAATTTTGGATTGGTGTCGTGAAGGACAAAAAAAGCAGTGGACCACATGTGAGTTTTCTACAACAGTTATTTTTGTAGACACAGAAGTTGTTTAGTATAGAAAAAATTATGTATAAAAAAAATGATTAAATCTGAACTGCAGGTTGAGGGGCACATATTGGGTAGAATACAGTTTTAAAAATTCTTTTTTGTCATGAAATTTCATTGCTGTGAAGTTCACTGATTGGCAGTTTTGTTATTGATGTTCAGCTGATTTTGTAAGCAAACTAAAATGAAAGACAAGTGAAATAGACTTAGTTAAACATTTACTCGAGATACATGGGCACCAGTTTGAAGAATTAGGAACGTAATATTTTGTTTTGTGTTTGCCAACTTTTATTACTAACACACATAGATTGTGCAAATCCTATGATTATTTTTTTCTTTTTATTATTATTATTTTTTTTTTGTGATATTAATTATTCAGGGAACAAGGTTACAGATATTTGAATTATTTTGTGTTTACATGAGAAGTGCTTAAACTGCTTTAGCATTAATTGTATATATTTGCCAGTGTATGTATACGGTCTGTTCCAGAAGTATGTATAAAATCGCGAGTTGTAAATTTGAAATGTGATAAAGGTTGTCGTGTACTTGCCACCATTAATTACACAGGAACGGGAATATTGTGCCTTGGTCTCGGATGATGTCAGGCTTTTCAACAGATTTATTGTTTAAATGTGACCCTTTGTATACAGGATTACAAGTTTACTATGCCTAAAATATGGTCTACATGAACAGGTGCTTTCTGTATAACCTGAATGGCAGATTAAGTTTGCTGTCTAATAGCACATGCAAATGCAGCTAAATCTTGTTACAAACCCAGTGTGATACCTGTTATCAGGTAGTAGTGTTTGTAGATACTTCGTTAGTCTGTACATTTTACTAGATATCTATTTAGATTTTCAATTTTACTTTATTTATTTAAATTAATTAAATTAGTTTGTGATTATTATTTTTTTCTGTGAGTAGACTGGGGATAAAAACTTCAATTATTAATAAAATGAAAAGTTTTGATGATACAGCATTAATGATTTCTGTGATTTCAAATATATCTACAGTTAGGCTTGCAGCAAACTCATTTCTGCAGATCCAAATGTAAAATTCTGCTTTGTATTTCTGGTTGCCTTTGTGACTTGTCCTCATGACGTGTTGCTACAATGTCAATGACCAATTTTGAGTCGTGTTTATGGGTCTGTTTACTGAGAAAAAATTACTTGGAAATTTTAAATTTGCAGTACACCTATATGAGTCTTGTTGAATATGGGCAAAATTGGAAATCTGCAATGTGTAGTATTTCATTTCTGAATCATTAGTTTGATTTTTGACTGAGGTTCATTATGAAAGTAGGTATGTTATGTTAGTTATATATAAATTTTTTTATAGTTATTAATTTTAAGTATGAATTAAAATTCAACTCTTTAATATTTATAGTTTTTTCCCCTTTTTAACTGCTTTATTCTGGGGTGGGGATGATCAATGTATATAGGAATTATGGTATGAAACAGAAGCTAGACAGAAAGAAACATGAATCAAGAATTGTTTTACAGGATCAACATACCTGTCAGGTTGATGATACACATGCTAATTAACACGATTTAGATGCCAGGTTTTAGAAAATTGGTGATCAGCATTTATATATTATAATACAGGTGGCACTGGTAGTATTATTTCCATAGTTTATGAATATGGAGTTGTATAGATATGGAGATGAATTAGTAAGTTTTTGTGTGTTACAATATGTGTAGAGATGGTTGACCTTCAGAGAAAACAAATTTCAACTTGGTCAGGGAAGAAGGGTGGGCAAGTATTAATACTTTTTATGAAATAGACCGTTTTGTTGATTGAGTCTTACTATGCTCCATTAATGAAAACAGTATTTTTTTGCTTTTATTTGCTGAGTTCTATCAACAGTTGGATAACTGACTATATTTGGTGTTTGTAGCTTTGTAGAATTTTTTAGATTATTAATTTATCTTCGGTGTTTGTGATAGATTGACATCCTATAAGATGTTGGCTGCTGTGAGTTTGGGGATCATCTCTTCGATAATTTTTTTTATATTTCCATAAATTTTTTCTTCCAGTTTAAAATCAGAAATCTCAATCTCATATGGAATGTGATTTTTTTCAAGGGACGTGTTCCTTAAACTATTTGAAGGTATAATCAAATTCATCTAAAAGATTACATTTTCATATTGAGGATCAAAATTTTATTTTATGTATCATGAATTTGAATAATGATTTCTCTTTATTATTCGTTTGTGCATCTTGAAAGTGTAGATGAAACATGATAAGAGATTTTGATATTATTTAAAGATTTTGATTTTAGAATTTCTACCTTCTATGCCACTGTAAACGTGGAAATTTATGAATTGGGGTTATTTACTCTAAATACGCAATTCAGAGTTTTTCATATAAATTACTTTGTGTACCAATCTCTCATTTGTGTTAAAAATTACCATTTGATAAAGGACATCTTACAGTAAGTTGTGACATCACTTAAAAAAAAAATTTGCGCATATTTTGCAATTGAAAATCAGGTAATTAACAAGACAGGGAAATATCTATCTTTACTCATTATTGCTATATGATATTAGTATTACCATGATAATTCTATTTGAACGTAATATTATGCACACTTCTGAAAGATGAAGGTAAATAGTTGTATGAAACTTGACACAAAAGTTCACAGGTACAACACATTAATTTTCATTTTCAAATTTTTTTTTTCATAAAGATAACTATAATTGTAATAATTGTTGGACATTAAAACTTGACCTTTTTTTTTGTTAATAAATATTCTTATGAATAAAGTTTCCTTCAATGTTTAAAGAGTGTAGATAATCCCTTTAATTTATGAATTGAGTAGATTTTTTAAATAATTTTTTTGTCATAATTTATGTCACTATAAATCTAATGAGCCTCTGAAAGTTTAGCATTATTGTTTGAGCATGAGTTGTTGACCTCATATCATTTATCACTTGTATTAAGGTATCCAATATTTGCCTAATCATATAATGAATCCCTGAAAAACATTTGTCATCAATTTACAATGGTGCATTTGAATTCCATGGTGATCTCCAGAATTATGTTATTGTGCAATATGGCAAGATCGAAAGGCCTGATATAACTGGTTCAAATTGTGATTTTATTTTTGTTGTATGGGATGAGTGTGTGTGTTTTTGTACTAATATGATGTTTAAAGTATGTAGGAATGGACAGTTCAGAAGTTTGATACAAGAACCAGGTAGATTTATTTGTTGCAGGGAGTTACTTTGTGATATTTTGTAAGATAATACATTGTGCAGATATTGAAGTTTGGCCAATGTTTGTGTAATAACCTTGTGATCACCCTGCTTACTGGCATATATTTGAATGTAGACATAGTACTTAAAGCTTAGTTAAGTATGAATCATTGAAATTCAAAACCATTATAAGTGATGGAATACATAAAACTTCGCCCATTACCACTTGTAGCATATATAACATCAACATCGATTGCGTTTCTATTTTATGAATCCTGGTTTATATTTCACTGTTTTGGTTATTACAAACCTATACAAATTCTAGTCCCACTGATACATAGAACATAAGGCAACAGTTAATCCTACTTGTTAAAAAGCTTATGTAGTCCCTTTGTACTTACAATGAATAAGTTCACATGTCCTCAAATGTTTGTTATATTCATTATACTATTCAATCGCCCATTATTTACTTATAAATATTCATGTATTCCTTACATCACAATATTACATTCTGTCTCATTGTTCAAAGTTACATGATTTTGATCCATGTTAGTATTATGCCAGTAAGCACATTAGATCTTGAAAAAATTCATTTGAATCATTGTTGACCCCATGTTAACATCAAATGTGAATCTACCTGGATCTTGATTGACGTGAATGATTTGGTGCTAAGTTTACCTGTTGTGTAGTGTGTGCAACTTGGCGAGAGCCACAATGTCTGGGAGAGAGAGTGCACAATGTTAAATGAAAGCCATATTAATCAGTATTGCCTCATCAAAGATTATGAAAAAAAAATATTGAGGGGGGGGGGGAAATGAAACAAAAAACTTTCAGTGGTATCAGAGGATGTTGTTGTTTACCCCAATTATGTGGAAATGGAATAACCCAAGTCTGGGTATGCCATTAGATTTTATTAGCTTTGAAATAGTAAAGGAAACGTACAACTTGTAAAATAGTTGAATGGTTCTTTTATTATTACTTAATTTAAACCAGACTCTCGCACCTCTGTGAGCAAATTGTGAATATTAAAAATTTCTAACTCATTAACTTCCTACATTTGAGGCATTTCAAATGTATGAATCCAAATTTGGGGGAATGTGTGAAAGTGCTAGTGTGATGAAGCAGCCAGTGATGTGTCTCAAGGTAGATAACTTTTCATGCAGAAAACAGGAGCAATTTCACATACTATAATTCCCCATACTTTTAAGATATGAACCTGGTATTGTCATTATTTATTTGCATCTGTAGTAGCAAACATCAACATGGAACAAATTAGTTGATCTCAAATGGTCTCAAGTTTAATTTTTTTTAATGTTTTGAACATGTTCATTTCTCTTCAAAACTTGATGGATCCAAGAAACCATGTTCATTTATCAAGGCAATTTTTTGTCTGAGACAGCTTTCAGTTGCAACATTTTATCGTTGACTAAATGTATGTCGCGCTCGGTGCAATTGTATATTGAAAACTTCACATGTACTGCTGTATTAACAAGTCCAAAGAGATCTGGTTTATTAAAGTTTTTATTATATATTTAAAAATTAAATTTGTTGTTTTATGTTTATCTGTTAAGGACAGATCACATGCTCCTTAATTACATATATTTATATAAAATGTTCTTGCCCCGTGACTTGTTTAATGGTGGAAAATAGAGGTAAACTACCTGTCCATTTTTTCAGATAGAGTTTTCCTTGATATTGTATGAAAAAACACAAAAATGCATATATAGAAAGTAAAATTATATGTGTTTTCTACAAATTGCAAATGTAGACAAGAGATTGGATAAGGAATAAAATATTTTTTCAGTTCATGTTTCCAGGCATTTGAAAGATTTCACTACAGAAAAATATTTTTCCTCCTCATATCTGATTGAGTTACCTCTCTTTGATACATGTGACTGAAATGTTCATTTTTGATACCTTGTAATTTATAATAAATAACTAGAACCAATTTTAAAAATCACTTATTTGTTTAAACATTAAATATAACATAATGTTGATCTCATTATTTAGACTTCAGAAAATAATGAAAGAATGAACTTAATATACCTTTATCTGGAATTATTTTGGAATTATTTAAACAAGCTCTATCATGTGGGAGGTAGAAAAACAAATTGGGAGAAAAATGGAAGATACATGTGATCTGCCCTTAATTAGTGATATATATATATATATATATATATATATATATATATATATATATATAACATGCTGTGATTTCTAATAGACAATATATTTGTAATGTTTGGAGACGTCTTTCAACAAACTTGGCATTCATATGGGAACCATTTGTGCCCCTTTACTGGCACCTGTTCCTTTATTCATACGAAGCAGACTTAATTAAAAAAAACTGATGAATCAAAAGAACAAAAAGCTAGCGGTGTCCTTTAATTTGACATATAGGTATATAGACGACGCTTCATATATATGTCAATGCGATATATCCAAGTGAACTAGAAATTAAAGATACAACAGAATCAAGCACACACGCTTCATACTTAGATATTTTACTTACTATAGACACAGACGGGAAATTGGCAACTAAGTTATACGACGAATTCGGCTTTCCCATCGTAAATTTTCCACATTTAAGTAGTAATATCCCACAGTCGCCCACATGTGGAGTTATATTTCACAAATGATCCGATATGCCAAGGCGTCATACACAGTGTTTGTCCATTTTGCCGGATTTGTATCTGTGTCCTGGACATCCTAAAGATTAATACTTTGGTATCTGAGATGCTATATATATATATATATATATATATATATCTTCTTTGCAAGGAGATTCTTTTGCTGTGTTATTCCCTATCGATCAGACTGTCGGTTCGCCATGTCCCAGATAAACACATATTAGCCAACATTATTTAGGTCTCTAACTCCAGTCAACACAGAATGGGAACGTCACCAGTATGTATTTCATAGATTCACACTCGTGGTTCAGACCCATGGTACACCTTTTTGCTAAATGTCTGAATTACAAACTCTGATATTGGATTCGAAGGCATACAATGTAGACGCAGTTTCTCACTGTGGAAAGGAATGCTAGCCTAAGCATTTCCTCCATTTTGCATTCTTAATGTGGAATTGTTGAGTAAAGTAGAAAAGTCGTATGTTTTGATACTGTGAATTCGAGAAAAATTGTGTGACTTCAAATTTTCTAAAAATTGTTTAGTATTTTTAATTATCCACATCTGATTTGCACCGATTCTGGAATAAGCAACTGTACAGTATTGCTAAAGTTTCTTCTTAACGGCTCTCAGTATCTTGGTAAGGAGTAAAGATAGATAAAGGTTTGGTAGAATATTTACTGGATTCTGCTATGTACTTTTTTTATGTGGGGTCTTGTGAAGTTGAGGTATCCAACATAAATATGGTAGCTCAAAATTAGTATCGGTTGTAGGTACATCAAAAGGGCGATGTACGGATACGTGATTTTGAAGGATCTCGTCCTCTGAAAGTGGGCTACGTTTGTATGTATGATTACCAGAATTCATATTAAACCCAAGTTCTTCTAATATACAATTGTAACAATATGAGGTACGGGAGAAAATACTTTATACGAAATTATATAAATGATGATATTGATGTGCCTTGGAATAATAAATGTTGTGTACATACATGTAATTTGGAAATACGGGCAGCTAAAGTAAGTGATTTTGTAATTCGGCTACATAAATAATGTTGATAGTTATTTAGGTATAATTATAAAAGTGAATAATAGAAATTCCAAATTCCAAATTGAAATCAGCTTTGATAATTAAATATACTGTTTCGGATAATCAACTTGTCAACATTTTTACAACTTAGAGCATCAATTGCAGCTGCGAAGTTATAAATGTCAACTTCTGTCATCATCATCCTTGGTAAACAATGGATTGCAATGTTAAATAATATAATGTATTAAAATTATACTAATTTTGGTGGAGTTAAAAGATTATTAAAGATTAGGTTTTGATCGATTTTGATAAAATAATTGCCAGTAATTCTATAATTGTATGTTGCACAGATGTATAGAAGCTTCTGGAATTTTGGTGTTTGCCTATAAAAGCATCAAGGTTTCAAAAGTAAGTGTGACCGATTTGAAAGCAATATAGAGAACGCCACTGCTCTCTGTTACATTGTTACCAATGCTGCATCTCTAAATAAAACACTATACGATCATCGCTGTTATTGATATCTGTAATAAGGGAGAAGGTTACAGGTATCGATTTGGCGCCGTTCAGACCTGGATTTAAAAGTAAGACTTTTACTTCTCTTAGTATACTATGATTTGACCATAACTTATGAAATATTTCTTTTGACAAATTCTAAAAACTTTTATTGGATAAAATTTCAAAAGTCTATATTCTGAAACTTAATTCGAATTGTTTAAAACATAACTAAAACTCAAAACTTATTTTTGGCAATATCATTAAAACTTTAACAAAATCAGTTAAACATAAAACATAACATTTCGAAATAAAACTCTAATTATAAAAAAAATACTTGACTATTACATTTATCTAAAATGGCAGATAGTAGTAGTAAAATTAAATTAAGTAGCCTTGCTACAGCATAAGATGACATAGAAGATGAAATATATAATAAAGAAATAGATGAAGCTAAACGAAAAAGTCTAAACCAATCAGAAAACCCATCAGAAGTCAGAACTGAATCAGAAAGCGGGTATTACAAGATAGCAGGGGGGTTAGGACCGAAAACAAACATGATAGTGAGGACAAAGAAATGTTTGAGAAAATAATGAAACAGTTTTTAAATATGGCTAGTGTAATGTTCTTATCTGAAATATCAGTTTGTCATCCTGACCTATTCTAATGTAGCCACTGCAATGGTCATACACAGTTTAATGTTTATTTGATAATGTTTAATGTTGACAGCTCTGTGGCTATCGAAGTTATGTTGAAGGTAAATAGTTTTGGTTAGTTAGAAATAAAGCATGTAATAGGACAGACGTTCTGGTGTTTATCTGTGTATGCTTAGAGCATGTTCTATTAAGACTAATAGAGACATTACATTGGCGACGAGGATTCTAAAAAAATCACTCAGAAATTTGAAAAAAAAAATATGGCCAAAGCACTGCAAGTAAATAGTATTAGTCATTTTGATGTCAGTGGAGATCAAACTAGTGTTTCACAAAGATGGATTAAGTGGACAAAATTGTTTGACATATATCTCACTGCATCAGGAGTCACAGAAAAAGCACAAAAACGCGCTTTATTTTTACACTCAGCAGGAAGTGAGGTGCAAGACATTTTCGATACCATTCCCGATTCAGGTGACGATTTAGAGACAGCAAAAAACAAAATTAAACGAGTACTTTTTGCCAAAACGAAACATTGTTTTTGAAAGACACATGTTCAGAAGTGCTTCACAAACGGAGTCGGAGACTACAGATGCATTTGTGACACGACTGCGCAAACTTGCTCTGACTTGCGAATTTGAAAACGTTGATGATAATATTCGGGATCAAATAGTTGAAAAGTGTAAATCGGTAAAACTTCGAAAAAGATTATTAAAAGAACAAGATTTAACACTGAAAAATGTCACAGATATCGCTCGAGCAGTTGAAATAGTAGATCAGCAAGCAGCGATGTTCAGATCAGAAGAGAAACTGTTAAATACGGATATGAATGCAGTGCAACGGAAAATAAGTTACAAGCAAAAGGGTAACAATAAAAATGATACCACTTGTTTTCGATGTGGAAGGAAGGGCCATATTGCGAAAGACTGCATAGTAGCCAGAGATAAAATATGCAATAAATGCGGGAAAAAGGGACATTTCGCAAAAAATGTGTGGATCACATGTAGATAAACGAGCACAACACCAGAATCAGAGATTCAGGAGACAGTCAAATGTACGCTCAGTGGAAGAATCACTATCAGATAATGAATGTGCATTCGCAGTTGACAAGAAGAATACAACTGGAATGGTAAATGTCCATATAAATGGAGTTAAAGTAAACATGCTGATAGATTCTGGAGCGAGTTGCAATATTGTAAGTACAAAGGTATGGAAAGCAGTTAAGGCAACCAGTAAACAGAAACAACTAAACCAGCAGCAAAAGAAAGCTATATGCATATGGATGCAAAACACCGCTACAAATAAAAGGAACATTTGTTGCGACTGTTAAATTCGGCAAAATTGAAATGAGAGAAACTTTTTCAGTTCTAGACGGTGATCATGTAGCATTACTTGGGAGAGATACCGCGATAGCGCTTGGTGTTCTACGCATTGGAACCGATGACGACAATGTTAATATTGTACATAATGAAATGGATAAAATTATCACCGATAGAAAGAGAATTTTTGCTGGAATTGGTAAACTAAAGGACTATCAGCTGAAAATACATGTAGACGACTCGGTAATGCCGGTAGCACAACCTGTGAGACGACTTCCATTCAACGTCAGGAAAGACGTACGAAAAAAGTTGGATGAACTTGAACGACTCGATATAATTGAGAAAGTTAACAATCCGTCAGCTTGGGTATCGCCATTAGTTGTTGTTCCTAAGAAAAACAACGAAATTCGCATTTGTGTAGATATGCGTCGTGCAAATACAGCAGTGAAACGTGAACGGCATCCAATCCCAACAGTAGACGAAACTGTTGGAAGATATGAATGGGAGCAAGGTGTTCTCGAAACTTGATTTGCGATGGGGGTATCATCAAATTGAGCTAGATGAGGAGTCGAGGGAAAATAACTACATTCGCGACTCATGATGGCTTGTACCGTTACAAACGTTTAATGTTTGGTATATCATCTGCATCAGAAATATATCAAAGGGTGATCGGTCAAGTATTACAAGGCTGTGAGGGCGTACGTAATTTTTCAGACGACATAATTATTTATGGGAAGGATCAAGCTGATCACGACAGAAAATTAGCAAAAGTGCTTGACAAATTGCTTGAGAAAGGCATAACATTAAATCGTGAAAAATGCAAATTTGGTCTGTCAAAAATCACGTTTCTCGGACATATCGTATCTTCTGAGGGGGGTAGTCAGCCGGATCAGGATAAAGTTGATGCAATAGTGAGGACTAGAACACCAAACAACAGTTCAGAAGTAAGAAGTTTCCTTGGGACTAGCAAATTATTGCGGTAGATTCATACCTAACTTCTCCACAATAGCTACACCATTACGCGAACTAACTAGGAAAAATGTTAGTTGGAGATGGACCAAGAGACATCAGGATGCATTTGACATGCTGAAAAAAGCATTAATAAGCGCCGATACTTTGGCATATTACAATCCTAAGGCAGACACTATAGTTGTTGTAGATGCAAGTCCTGTTGGTCTAGGTGCTATACTGACACAGAAGCAACCCGATGGATCTTACAAACCTGTAGCGTATGCTAGTAGATCATTGACAGATGTCGAAAAGAGGTATTCACAAACAGAACGCGAGGCACTTGCAGTAGTTTTTGGTTGTGAAAAAATTTCATATTTACATATATGGAATGAATTTTGAGATTGTAACGGATCATAAACCGTTAACATACATTTACTCGACAAAGTCAAAACCGCCAGCAAGAATCGAACGTTGGATTATGAGACTGCAAAGATACAAGTTCAAAATTACATATACTCCAGGTCCGAAAAATGCTGCAGATGTACTTTCGAGATTATGCCAGAACTCTAGGAGTCAACAATGTAACGTAGCAGATGAATACGCGAATTACATTGCAGAAAACGCTGTACCGAGAGCGTTAACTATTGAGGAAATTAAAAAGAAATCGTCAGAGGATCGCGAAATTACCGGAATAATGAGATGGATCAATACAGGTAAAGGAATACTAAGTGGACGTATCAAACCGATAGCATCGGAACTATCTGTAGTGAATGGCATAGTACTGAGAGGATCTAGCATATTGATGCCAAAATCACTTCAGAAAAATACTATTCGCTTAGCACATGAGGGACATCAAGGAATAGTCCGTACAAAACAGCGACTTCGTGAAAAAGTTTGGTGGCCAGGTATAGACACTGAAGCCGAAAATATGTAAAATCATGCACACAGTGTCAGTTACTTGTCAATAATCAAAGACCAGAGCCAATACGACCGACAAAACTACCGAATGGGCCATGGCAAGAACTAGCTATAGATCTAATGGGACCATTTCCATCAGGAGAACATTTATTAGTAGTTGTTGATTATTATTCAAGATTCCAAGAGGTCGCAATTATGAGGAAGATCACTAGTGAAATGATCATAACTCATTTGGGAAAATATGTTCGCGAGGCATGGAATACCGTATAGTGTACGTAGTGACAATGGTCCACAATTTGTATCAAAAGAATTCAAACAGTATTTGTGTCTTAACGGAATTAAGCACATACGTACAACTCCATATTGGCCTCAAGGAAATGGTGAGGTAGAGCGTCAGAATCGCACTTTGTTAAAGGCAATACGCGCCGCGAATGCAGAGGGGAAAGACTGGAAAAAAGGAATTAACATATTTTTTGTTAGCATATAGGTCTACTCCTCATGCAACAACAGGAAAGAGTCCAGCAGAACTGTTATATAATCGCAAAATTCGTACTAAAATGCCAGAAATTGCACAAGAAACAAAAGATGATAAAGTGAGAGAATATGATGCGAAACAAAAGGATAAATATAAGCAAAATGCAGATCAGAACCGAAAAGCTGTTGAAACAGATATTGTAGTAGGTGATACAGTTGTACAACGTACACCAGAGAAAACAAACTGTCAACTAATTTCGCGCCAGAAAAATTACGTGTGAAGGAGAAAAATCGTAATGCAGTGACATTAGAGAGTGAAAATGGTACTTTGATAAAACGTAATTGCTCAGCTGTTAAGAAATATGTTACTTCAGATGAGACTGTTCAAGGTCAAGGTGATGAAATAGAAAATAATGATATAAACAATGACCATACTAAAACAACTCTTACAAAGTACGCCAGACCGTTACGTGTTCGGAGATCACCTCAATATTTGAATGATTATGTGCAGAAATGAACTTGTACATTAATAGTTTAATAGTTTAATTATAGAACATTTGGTTCAGTAATACTAGATGTGTAGACTGTAAATACGTGTGTTCATTTAGATCTGTTATAGTGTTAAACGTGCAAGTAATTGTAGTCCGATTCATTCATTCATAGATACTGGACATTTGAAACATGACTCTGTTTTGGTCAATTAATTAATTCTTAAGTTTGTTATCAATCTAAGGTGAAGAGGGATGTAATGTTCTTATCTGAAATATCAGTTTGTCATCCTGACCTATTCTAATGTAGCCACTGCAATGGTCATACACAGTTTAATGTTTATTTTGATAATGTTTAATGTTGACAGACTCTGTGGCTATCGAAGTTATGTTAAAGGTAAATAGTTTTGGTTAGTTAGAAATAAAGCATGTAATAGGACAGACGTTCTGGTGTTTATCTGTGTATGCTTAGAGCATGTTCTATTAAGACTAATAGAGACATTACAGCTAGTGCTATGGCAGTACCCATACATCAAGTAATCAAAAATTTCTCGGGTAAACCGGCAGATTTCAAGGCGTGGATTTCAGACATTGAAAGATATGCTAATTTAGTAGAATTAGATATACAGAAAATGCCGGGTGTAGCATTGGTAACATGTTCAGGGGCAGTGGCAGATTTCATTAGGAGATATTTGGTTGAACAAAAAAGTAATGAAAATTTACCTAGTTGGGGGGACCTCAAGAAATTGTTAAAAGATAAGTTCGGGGAAGTAACAAATAGGAGACAGGCGTTAACAAAATTACGAAATTTACAACAGAAAGCAGATGAATCAGTTCAAATGTTTGGCGAAAGAATAACTCAGGCATCTGAAGATGTTTATACATCAGAACAAAGAAAAAACAAAAACACAAAAGACTTAATTGAACAGCAACTGATAGATATTTTTTGTAAGGGTCTCACATTTGACTATCTAAAAATGAAATTAATTAGGGAAGAACCAGCAACTTTAGATGCCGCTGTTAAAAACAGCAACACGTGAGCAAAATATCAGGGATCAATTTCATTGACTTTAGAATCGCAAAATGTGTTCAGATTAAAAACAGAAAAAGATGATAGAGATATTCAGCCAATGGAAGTTGATCATTTGAGAAATAAATTATGTAAGAATTGCATGAGGAAAGGTCATACCACTCCAAATTGTCCCAGAAACATAGATGTAAATGCCGCGGACGAATCAGACAGTGACAGTGACGATGATACACAAATATTCCCCATAGATAAGAAAGTAAACAGGTCAAGTTCAAAGATGTAATGAAAAACAAGCAGCAAAATCAACAAATGTTTCGGCCAAAACATCAAATGCAAATGCAAAAAATAATCAAGTAGGTCAGAATAGGCAAAATCAACAATCAGTACCGGATTGGGTGTTAGGTGCAGAATGTTGGGTATGTCACATGATTGGTCACCTCAAAAGAAATTGCCCTAATCGCAAAATCAATCCACGAAATTGGGTACCGTATTGGCAATATCATCAGGGACCACCATCTAATCGTGGCAGGGGTAGAACAAATTATAACAATTATCAAGATAGACAAAATTTCAATCCTCGAACTCAACAATTTGCACATAATAACTATCAAAATAGGCAAAACTACAACCTCCACCTCCACAATTTACCTACCAACATGCTCAGCCAAATGATCAAACGTTAGCACTAACAGTGCCACCTCAGATGCTAGCACTTCCGGCACCCCAAATGCAAGATCATATATCTCAATCAAATAAGCAATTAGCGCTCCCTGCACCACCTGTAGTAAGTGAACAAAATTCGGAAACTCACACCCAGCGAATAGGACAACAATGGTCTCAATATAGGGAACATAGGGAACAGGAAAACTAATAGGCTCTTCTTATAAGGAAGCCGGTAAGAAGAGCTGTAGTAACAAATTAGGAAAAAGTAGGGTAGATAAATCAAATAATAAATTTGACAAGTTCATGTGTATTATGGATTCAAAAACAAAAATTTAGAACATTAGTAGATACAGGAGCAGAAGTTTCATTAATTAGTAAAAAGTGCTTCCAAAATCTTCCAATCAAGGTTAAGGTTATTAATGAAAAACCAAATCTCAGGGCAGTGAATGGTCAGTCACTTAATGTTATAGGTGCAGTAAATATTAAATTTACGATGAATAAAGTGACCATGAATCACAAGTTTTATGTCACCGATGGTTTGAATAGAAACTTTATCCTTGGTAGGGACTGGTTAAGAACAGAATGGAGTTAAGATTATACTTTGATTTAGGTTGCTTGAGAATAGGGAGAACCTATGTCAAATTTGAAGATGACACTCACATAACAATCATAGTAAGAGTATCAAAAACAACTACATTAAGACCACAGAGTAAGACAATATGTTTTATTAGGACAAATAGAGCATTTAACAGGAGAAATAAAGAAAATTTTGAAATCTCAAGTATCAAAGATGGATGTCTTTTAGATGACCCAGGACTTGTAGTTCAAGAATCAATAGGAAAAATAACGGGAAATAGAAACATTCCAGTATTAGTAGTTAATCAAACAAATAAATTTTATAGGCTAAAAAGAGGTCAAGTGTTAGGGAAGGTTAGAGCTTTAGAAATAGATGAGATACAAGTAGAATCAACAGCCTTAAGTCCAGAAAACACAGTAGGAAAAGAATTAGAAATAAATGTAGGTGTAGGTGTTTCGGACCTTGTGTCAAAAGGAAAAATAAAGATAATAAATGGTCAAGTGATAGGGGAAAGGAGGAGTTGAGTCTTCCAAATCTTTCACCCATGAGTCAGAACCTTCAACCACACCAGAAAACACAGTGAATCAGAACCAAACAGTCAGCCAATTACAAGCACAAGGACTACAGATAATGACATTATTAGTTACATACAAGACCGTGTTAGTCAACGTACAAGAGACACAGCAGGCATACATAATGAAAACCAGGACATACGAACTGAACAACAATCACACGCCTATCCAGACATAAAACTATGCAGAATGTATCTCAAGGACAAATATAACATGGACATAATAACTGAAAACAATCAGATCAATAACAGCAAAGATAAAAGCCAAGATAACAGCAAAGAAAGCAGAGGAACAAAAATAATGAAAACAGATAAAAGGAACAAGTTTGAAAAAACTGTACCCAGAATTGAAATCATGTGAAACATTTAAAAACGGTAACAATGAGGAAAATGACAATACAGAAAACAAATTGTACCAGAATCAAAAAGAGGAAACAGATGATGTAAATCAAGAAAAACTAGCCGACGGAAGATCGTCGATAGAAGATATCGAGATTGATGATACCAATTGGTTTCAATCGAGAAACCCGATCAACAAGACTGTTGGACAAAACTAGTTTTCATTATACAAAGTAACTGAGAGAAAAGAAATTCGACTCACTGGAGAATGGAAATAATTAATATTTTATATTGCAATAATCACAGTGAGATGTGAATATACATAAATAAATATAATCCAGGAGGAGTCGGGGAGTTTTATTCAAATATAAAAATCTCAGATACCAAAGTATAAATCAATAGGATGTCCAGGACATAGATACAAATCCCGTAAAAATGGACAAACACGGACCTCTGGAAACCAAGAGGTGGGATCAGGTGCCATGGAGGAGTAAGCATCCCCTGTCGACCGGTCACACCCGCCGTGAGTCCACAGTCAAGTCCAATGAAACACGTGAGGAGTGTATCCTCGTCACAATTGGTACAGACGTCTCAACAACCGCCAACGAAAGGGCAACTCAACATTTCACTTAGTGAAACAGAGTAGTCGCAAACAAGACTATTATACCGACCATAAAATTTGCGGAATGTTGACATTAAACGCAGTTTTCGATATCCCTGTGTCAATAATTTGTCAGTGAGTAGTTTACCTCTGTATATGAAATCTTAATATGTTGTGCACGCCCTGGCATATCGGATCATTTGTGAAATATAAACTCCATATGCAGGTGACTGAGGGATATTACTACTTAAGTGTGGAAGATTTACGATGGGAAAGCCGAAATCGTCGCGTTTATCGTATAGCTTAGTTGCTAATTTCCCGTCTGTGTTTATATTAAGTAAAATGTCTAAGTATGAAGCGTGTGTACTTGATTCTGTTGTATCTTTAATTTATAGTTAGGACATTTTCCTTGGAAACAGATTTTTGTGCACAGGACGGAGGACTTTCCGTGAACATTTATTACAAGACGGAGGATTTTCCGTGAAAAATTATTACAAGACGGAGGATTTTCCGTGGACATTTAATTACAAGACGGAGGACTTTCCGTGAACATATAATTCCAGTAATTTTGAAGATAAACTGTAAATAAACATTGCTCATAAACATTACCTTGACTAAATATGTGAATCAGTGCATGAGGTTCACATGTATTATTATATGCATATATTTAGCTTTTGCTTTTATTTCTGACGATAATTAGTAATAAGAGAGGAATGAACTTTGAATAATTGATATGAACATTGTGAAACGAACGTTGAATGATTATTGAAATCAAATTCAAAGGCATGAATTGTACATAAAAGAAATTGTTAAATATCCAAGTCAAGATAGCCAGGTCACGATATATAATATAAAATTGATATAATATGAATTGATTATGTAAAAATCCAGGTCAAATTGTATTTAAACAATCCAAGTCACACCAATGGGGAATTTTATAAAACGTAAACGTTAATTATTATAATTTTTAAAAAGTATTTATGTAAATGAAATTTTTACAATTAGTAAAAATTTCAGGGGATAAGGACGTTTGTAACAATATGAGGTACGGGAGAAAATACTTTATACGAAATTATATAAATGATGATATTGGTGTGCCTTGGAATAATAAATGTTGTGTATATACATGTAATTTGGAAATACAGGCAGCTAAAGAAGTGATTTTGTAATTCGGCTACATAAATAATGTTGATAGTTATTTAGGTATACTTATAAAAGTGAATAATAGAAATTCCAAATTCCAAATTGAAATCAGATTTGATAATTAAATATACTGTTTCGGATAATCAACTTGTCAACATTTTTACAACTTAGAGCATCAATTGCAGCTGCGAAGTTATAAATGTCAACTTCTGTCATCATCATCCTTGGTAAACAATGGATTGCAATGTTAAATAATATAATGTATTAAAATTATACTGATTTTGGTGGAGTTAAAAGATTATTAAAGATTAGGTTTTGATCGATTTTGATAAAATAATTGCCAGTAATTCTATAATTGTATGTTGCACAGATGTATAGAAGCTTCTGGAATTTTGGTGTTTGCCTATAAAAGCATCAAAAGTAAGTGTGACCGATTTGAAAGCAATATAGAGAACGCCACTGCTCTCTGTTACATTGTTACCAATGCTGCATCTCTAAATAAAACACTATACGATCATCGCTGTTATTGATATCTGTAATAAGGGAGAAGGTTACACAATTATAGTAACGTGCATTAAAACTGAACTACGAAGATAAAAAGCTTTTGAACTTTAAAACTCTAAAAATGTTTTGAAACATTCACACTTCATATCTCCATACAGCTGATATATCATTTATTATTTGAGGCTTTTTCTGGTAGGGCCAGTGCATATTGTTCATGCAATCTATCCATCTCGGGTACCACTTCCGGTTCACTAAATACAGAGGTATAATGTGTTTTCATAGTTCCTTTAAGTTTTCTAATACGAGATTTTATTAACCCTCATATAGCTTTTAACCATTCAGACTAAGTGTCTGGTTGATGTCTGGGCACTGCACAACCCGTTTGTAATTGCAATGCTTGGATGTGATACTTGGTGTATAGTTATATGAAATGCAAGGCGTGGTCTTCAATTTAAAATATTGCGGAACATAGTACTTAACTTTTTGTGATTTAGAACATTGCTCATGTTTAACGCGTCTACACCTTTATTGGTAAATTTAAGTTTAAGGAGGAGACTTTTTAGTTTAGAACAGTTGTCGTTTATAACGCGTGTAGGTTTGAACAGTCTGTGATAAGCAGTGTCCATTATAACGGAGTTCAGAGCGTATTCTGGGGTTTGAAGAATCCATTTAGGGGTTCATTCTTGCTTCCTGAAAAAGTTCATTAAAAAGTGTACAAGGAATTGAATAAATTTTGCTGCGTATGTGATGAAGATCCAACTTGTTTGTTAACGTAAGGTAAAAGAGATTAAAAAAGTGACATTATGTATGTTGGGTCTGTTGTATGAACGATGTCCATGAAGTTCAATCACATTCACATTACTACACTGTGGACTTGATAAATTGCCTACACTTTTAATATTGTCATTACATCCAAAAGGATATGCAGTGCCAAGTGTCTTATCCAGTATTCTACACGTTGTCTAGGGAAGGGGGTAATTAAGGTGGGATTGTTAGCCCGGTGGTATATCTTTTCAATTATACGCACTCTCATAGACAAAACGGAATGGTCAGGAGACTTGAAATGTCGATAGAGTATTTGCTTACTCTCATTCTTTATCTGCAATAATAAATTTAACTCAGGTGACCGATAAGCCCCGTTATGCCTCTTGTTGTTGATAAAAATGAGTATCGGGAAGTAAATGAAAGATCAATTTCCGAGAAAGTTATTGCTAAAAAAATCAGGTACGACGGGAAGTAACGGGTTCGCTTATGATAAAGATAGGCTTTAACCCTTGTTGAATACAGAAACGAGATGTAGTTTGAAGCCTGTTTATCTCCAATGCTCATCTTCCCAAGTCAGGGGTTTCCGATCCACTCCGTTACTCACACACGTTTGGGGAACGACGTGGATCAGAAAAAATTGACTTGGGAAGATGTTAATCCTCGACTTTTCATCCTATATGATTGTCTACTCCTCTTATAAAAGGTTATAAATAATATCTGTATCTGGAATTTGCCAATCTATCTGTCTGTCTGTGTTTGTCAGCCTATCTTTCTGTGTGTCTAGTATCTACAGGGCCTGTCTGTAGGTTAGTTCATTTGTTCATTGCATGGATTACTTTGAGATACAAGGTCAGTTTTAATTTTATCTGTAAAGTATTTTTTCAATGAAGGGTGCATTATCCTGGTTCGATGACGGAAATAACATCTGATTCAACTGCCGTTACAGGATCCCACAACACTTAGTGACATAGACTCGTCATTGTCAAATGCCATCCAATGGGACCTCTAATTTAGTGCAGTGCAACAAAAAGCTATTAAAGTTGACATTTCAATTTTGACAAGCGTAGAATCAACATGAATATTTTTTCGGTTGGAGCTTTATTAATTGTTTGTTTTGCTTTTTCGGAGTTCTGGTAAGTACAATAGTATTATATTACATACCATTAAGATCGACATCATAATAAACCATGTTTAATCGAACTGTAATCTAGAAATCTTTTTTGTATCAACGAATTTAAGAGAGAGAGAGAGAGAGAGAGAGAGAGAGAGAGAGAGAGAGAGAGAGAGAGAGAGAGAGAGAGAGAGAGAGAGAGAGAGAGAGAGAGAGAGAGAGACAGACACAGAGAGAGAGAGAGAGAGAGAGAGAGAGAGAGAGAGAGAGAGAGAGAGAGAGAGAGAGAGAGAGAGAGAGAGAGAGAGAGGGGAGACTAGTTCAAGATTCATTATTAGAAATAAAATTTCAGTGATGGACAGTTGGTTTCCAGTGGATCACGTCGCCACGCCGAACTGAGCGAAGAGGAAGAATCGGGTTCTGGGGAGGTTGATTCTGTTAACATTATAATTGAAGAGAACGAGTCGGACTTCAGTGGTAAGTACCTCAAAGAATATAGGTCTTAGACTGCGTTTATAAAATTGAATTTGTCATTGTATTATCATTTATTTTTGTTGCATAGCTATTGATTAAAAAGGCCAGAATCTTTGTGGAAACATTCCGGATTCAGGGATAGTAAACAAACATGGATCATGTGTCAATAATTTGTCAATGCGAAATATCCAAGCGAACTAGGAATCTAAGATACAACAGAATCAAGCACACACGCTTCATACTTAGACATTTTACTTACTATAGACACAGACTGGAAATTGGCAACTAAGCTATACGACAAACGCGACGATTTCGGCTTTCCAATCGTTAATTTTCCACTTTTAAGTACTACTATCCCACAATAACCCGCATATGGAGTTTATATTTCACAAATGATCCGATATGCCAAGGCATGTGCAACATATGAAGATTTCATACACAGAGGTAAACTACTCACTGACAAATTATTGACACAAGGATATCGAAAACCGCGTTTAATGTCAACGTTCCGCAAATTTTACGGTCGGTATAATAGTCTTGTTTACGATTACTCTGTTTCACTAAGTGAAATGTTGAGTTGCCTTGTCATTGGCGGTTGTTGAGACATCTGTACCAATTGTGACGAGGATTCACTCCTCACGTATTTCATTGGACTTGACTCTGGACTCACGGCGGATGTGACCGGTCGAAAGGGGATGCTTACTTCTCCATGGCACCTGATCCACCTGTTGGTTTCCAGAGGTCAATTGATAAACATTGCATACATGCAATCAATCAAATTATTCACTCTAACTTTCAAGGAAAGTTCAAAAGGTACAGTACATTACAGACAGATCGTAAATATCAACTGGTTATAAATATTACCTAATAAGTACATCGATATTGTAGACCCGTAAATGTAACGGTAACAAGCTACAGAGCTATGTCACTTTTGAACTATTGTGTGTGTGTTTGTGTGTGTTGGTTTTGAAATGCCATGTGATAAGTAATCGCTTTTTACATTTACATTTGCTATTTCCTGTCGAAATAAATGCTACGTTTGTCATTAATCATTTGTTTATAAATGATGGAAATTGGAGAAGACTGACGCTATCCCTACTAATTACATGTATATCGGCAAGTAAAAAAGCCTGACATGAGAATGAAGCTTTGTTCAAGACAAAAAAATACCACAATCACAAACCCTGACCTCTGACCTTTGGAGAATCCGGGGGCGCATGATATTTAAAATTCCTAGTTTTCTCACCCAGATCGTTAATGATAGTAGATGAGGTAAAAAGAACATAGATCGAGATATGTCCTCTGCAACAAAAATGATTTTTGTGGATAAATGAAGTGTATTTTAATTCGTTTGTTTGTTTGTTTGTTTATTGTTGTTTGACGTCCCACTTAAGAATCTTTCACTCATATGGAAACGTCATCAAATGCCGTTGAAGGGATTCGAATTTTGGCCTATGTTCGGCACTTTCGGCCATTGAGCAGTGAGGGTCCTTTAACGTGCCGACACCTACTGCGACACGGGACCTCGAGCTTTACTGTCTCATCCGAAGGACAGGAAACCAACCTGCCACCGGCTGGACTCGAACTCACGACCTCACGATCAAGAGTCGAGCACGCTACCGACTGAGTCAGGTTTTAATTCGTACATGAATATATCTTTCGTAGCCATACTCCATACTTTGCAATTAACCTTAACCAAGTACTAAAACCTATATTTTGCATTATATTTGTGTGGTTTACTAATTATAATACTAGTAGTGAAATCTACTCATTTCTTATTTGGAAATTTTTAGAACTTGTTTTGTTTTAACCTTGTAACTAGTTATTTAGATTCTGCAAACAGTTCTTGTTTATACGTGCATATTCTAAATGATCCGGTGTGCTAGACTTGTTTAACGACACACACACACACACACACACACACACACACACACACACACACACACACACACACACACACACACACACACACACACACACACACTGTAAAGCTATGTTTAATATTGTAAACGTGGGAATTTACTCGAGGGGGTATTTCACTTTAAATAAGCGATAGAGTTTCTCGTAGAAATCTATCGTGCAAAGTATGGTTTGTTTGCTGGGAAACTCAGACTATGTTCAAGCAGACTGAAATAATGATTTTACATTAACAATGATATAACGTTCTATATCTTTATTGTCCGGAATCCAGGTCTAAAGTGACATAATTATAATGACAATCATCTAAATAAAAAAATAATTACAATTTCAACCTGAAAGGTAAAAGTTCATTAAAATATAATTATAAAAGATGATTTTGATAATTAATTGCTTTCTGAATAAATAAAATATTTGAGATCAACAAGTTCACATATATTTCAAAGATGAATTTATTTGTAATTTTCATTTTAACAATTTTTATATAATAAGATGCTTTACCTGACATATTTTACATAACAATGATATAAAGTTTTATATCTTTTTTGTCCGGAGTCCTGGTCTAAAGTGACTCTTTACTCGGACCTGAAGCGTCTTCAATAAAATATAGATCTTTGCTATTAACCAATAAAATTTCATTAAAAGGGTTACGAAATTTATCATACTAGCGTATGAATGTAAAATGTAAAGTTTCATAGGCAGAGAGCTTAAGCTACAATGAGGTCGAATAATTATGTTGACACCATGTATATGTGGATTAAATGCGTACCATTGAATAAGATCATTTTAAACGTAAACAGTTAATCATTCTAATTTCAGAACATTTACATAAACGTACTCATGAGAATATCGAAGAATGTTATATTTTTACTTATTTGGTTATCTTTAAAATACAAATATTTCAATTTAACTTAATATAAAAAATCTTATGACACAGATGAATATATCGGCATGATGAATCCTCCGCGCAAACCAGTCCCACAGTTGCATTGGTCACAGTTAGGTGTGGAATCGCGTAAAATACACCTACGCGTATGATTTGCATAAAAAATAGCGTAATTAACAACACGCAGAAATATCAATGTTAACAATATTGATATCAGTGAAGTAACAATATAATAAAATGTTTTTCATTAAGTATGAACATAAGTTAGAGCTGAATTTCAAATAAAACATCAAGTGTATATGGCATATGTGTCAAATATGAGTATTGAGAGTATTGCATATTCTCCCATAGAGACTTTGTACGGGTACAAAAGTTTTAAGATGACGAATCATATTCATATTGTTTACTTGTGATACATAAGCAGGATGACTTATTACGCATGACTGTAAGAGTCTGTGGAGTTACATTAGATGACAATCAAGATTATGCTGTCAATTATCAATCATTCAATCTTAGCCACTTGTGTATTCTCGTACCTACAAAATTCTGAAAACATGTTTAGTACAATCATTTTTCTAAGTGTTTCCGAAACATTTTACTCCAACAGTCACGTGATAGTAGCGTCTTTGAATTTAACCATATTTAACAACGTGGAGGCTACGCATTGTTTTATGACTCCATCTGCAAATATTCATATACAGAAACATGGAGATTGCGTTTTACTGTTGTTTGTCAATAATGCGCTTGTAAAAGCTAAACAATTGAAATAATAAAAAGATACTGATTTTATATTTCAGATACTGGTTTCCATGACGATGAAGATATAAATGAAGAAGAAAACGAAAACAAAGTAGTGAAAAGTTTGGGTGGTCAGACTTTGACTTACGTCGTTGTACCTGTATTGGCTGCTTTGGTCATTATAATTTTTGTGGTGGCAACAGTTGTTGTCATTTTGATCAAACGTACGTATAGAGTGCAAGTTTACACTGTTTTGGAGTGATCATTTCCTATTCATTAATTCAGTACGGATATTGGATTCCCCTTTGTTAGTATCTTGTTCCACCTAATCGGTTTTTTTTCTCGTTTTGTATCTTATTTTCTAGTTTTTCTTTTGCCTATTTTATTTATGTTTGTCTTTAGTGTTTACTGATATAAAACGTAGATAGCAAAGATTTATTCGGGAAAAAAATCTTAAACAACACACAGATAAAGAGAACATTGAACAAACCGGACACCCTTGGCGAGTCAGCAGTCAAACTGAATTACAACAATTTTGCATTACATTTTTTTATTTTCGTAAATTGGGTACATTGATTGTCCCGAGTGAATTTCCAGGATTTATAAACTCAAGAAATAAAAGTCTAGTGATACAGACGATACTAAAATAACCCAAATTAGCATTCCATCAAACTTAAATCAGCTCGACTGAAGAGCCTTGCCTCTGGTGACCTACAACATTGGGAATCCCAAATATTACAGGAAATTAATCATTACGGAAAGATGTACCTACGCGTAAGTGCGGAAATAAGAAATACACTTCCACTAGTACTTAGCTTTGTGTGAAGTAAGATGGTCATGTTTTCCCCACAAACATTTCTATCAAGTACTCAACGTGTTCTTTATCTAGAGGCGTACGTCCGACTCTGCCATTGAGTAAGTACAAGTAAAACTATTTCAAAGTACAACACACACCAATTAAGGTGCGTACAGTTTGACGAATTGACGAGTAACAAAAGATTGTTAGTTAGTATACTGTTTATTCAAGTTATAGCAAATTTGTTTTTTCTCGTTTTCAGTTATCAATACAAAATAATTTTGACAATCCTTTATCATTTAGATTTATGAAAACATGTTTTAAAGTATTTGTAAATAGAAAAGAAAATAATCATATGCATAGTTGCTATTATAAACATTATGCATGTGGCTACACAGTAATATATATTTCCCCAAATTCACACCTAAAATAGAAACCTAACAAGACAATAAAGAAAATAAAATTCCCAAATGAGATTGATACACAGATGTCATTATATATTTGACATATAAAGACACCACACACACTTAGGAATTCTTGTTGGAAGTCTAGATATATAGAACTTATTTGCCATATTGTCCACAATAGAACATACATTGTGAACAATGGACAAACACGGACTTCCGTGGGATCAGGATTTTGTAGTAGTGAAGCCCCTCTGGTGATCTGTTACACAAGCTGTGAGTCGGCTGCAAACTACAAAACAATTTCCTAAGATCTGGGATATGAGAATGATGCCTTTGACTTAAAGGGCAAAATTAGTAACTGATATGACTGTTTTTTGAGTAAATTAGCAAATTAATGAACTACTCAATTGTTTCATTGTGATCAACTTCCAAAAACTACTTCCCGGGTTTGCTGGGACAAACAATCGGTTGAATGAACAAGTGGTGCAATACGCCAAGATTGTGGCAGCGTATGTTTTCTAGATTCAGATGGTATATAAATTGAAAAGGATATCCTCATTTGGGTTGCCAACCATATTCTAATACTTATAATATTTAGAAACTTGACAATTGTTAGTCTATATAAAGATTTGGAGACTTTAACTGTTATTTCTTCATAGAACATCATAAATAGATAGATTCAAAAATTGTCCTTTATTTCTATCTTTTAATCTTTCTAATCAACTTTTACATTTTGCTGTTTACAGGAAAACAGAGAAAAATGAGGTAAGTAAACTTATTAAAATGTCGATGTTAACTGTCCAGTTCAACTTCTTTGTCCGAATCATTATGGTTGTCAGGTGGTTTTGGCTAGATGTAATCTTTCGGATCCAGTTGTTAATCTACTGGTTAAATTTTAACCCTCGGTTTAATATCGTAACCAAGGATTAAATTGTAACCCAGGTTTTAAATTTTGTCACTCAATAATTGGTTTAATTTAACTTTGTTTAAACGATCGGTTTAATGTGGTAAATTTAGTCAAGGTTTGAAGCTCGGGTACATATTTTAACAATTAATGATTATGATTTCAAAATGGGCGAAAAATTGGCACTGTTATCAAAATTTATCTCTCAGCTACCAGATTTAAGCGAGGGTTATATTTAAGCGGTAGTTAAATTTAATTAATAGTTGCACAAATTGCACACCACATGGTGGTTATGTCTACTTAGATAGCCAAAGGGCAGGTCCATGAAGATATAGTTGTGTCACATTTTAGATTGTTTTGTAGACAAGTGCTTCTTTATCCTTTTACGTCACATCGAAAATGTTTCAGTTATACGTAAATGGTTAGTTTTTGATTGCGAAGAAGAAGTCCCATTTACAATGTACCCGGGGACAGACAACTCGTAAATTGGCAAACTTACATCTAAAGTCTGGATCATAAGCCGGACTCAAACCTGCGGTGACTAAAAGGTGCGATACCTCAAGGTTTATAGCGCATCCTCTTCAACCGCTCAGCCACATAAACTCTGTTTACATGTGGATCATAGTTTTTTCATCAAGAAAACATATTTACATCATCTCACAGTTAAAGAGAAATACCTAAGACGTCAATATAATGACTAAGACATTTGAAATAAATCCGGTAAATTAAAATTATGTAGTAGTAGTAGTAGTAGTAGTAGTACAGTAGTAGTAGTAGTAGTAGTAGTAGCAGCAGCAGCAGCAGTAGTAGTAGTAGTAGTAGTAGTAGTAGTAGTAGTAGTAGTAGTTCTACTAGTACTAATGATAGGAGTGGTGGTAGTGGTGTTAATAATAGCAGTATTAGTTATTGATAATAGTAATACGAGTAGTAGTAATTACATTTAATAGTTATTATAGTAATACATGTAGTAGATCTAATTTAAAGTAATACACATTTGTTCTGAAGTGCACAGACGGGGAATTTATTTTCTTAAATACAAGACGATTTATCCACTATTGTAGAAAAGATGAGTCGACGTGTAACAGCTACGAACAGCCATTGTACAAAGATATCTCATACTGTATCAACAAAACAAATCAAATCCAGAATGATGGTATGTATATTTATCCGGTTTTCATTTGTAATTTGAACCATTTATATCCAGAATAATTCATATTGCTTATCCAGTTATTGTACAGGGGGGATAACTGGCGGTGTTAAAAGTTTGAGATTAAGTTTTTGATAATATAATAGGAATACGTAATATATTATGGACCGTCTTTGCAGGATCTTATATAAATTTAAGCCACTCTGCGAATGTGATCATTTCTGGAAATTGAAAAACGGTTTATACTAAACTGGAATATTACAAAAAATATTATTTTTTAGATTACTTGAATGTAAGTTCATGAACATGTTAACTTGCCAACATATGTATTAGGATTTACCGAGTGTACTGGGTATGGCAAGCAGCCACTAGAATAGAATGACATGGTTCACACAAACACCTTTACAAGCAGTTTACGCGTGCTTGAATAAAGTATTGTCATTCAATTTAGAAAGCACATTTTGCAGAAAACAATTCATTGCAAGTGTACCTGGAATTTTTAGTAATTCTTCTAATCACAAGATTTAAGGGGGTCATTAGATCAGAAATGTAAGTAATCCAGGGAACTAGAATAAATTAACGATTTACAGTGGAACCATGCTATTAACAACACCTAACTGACTTACTCAGAGTGATATGATTACTCATTTATTACTTTTTAAAGTAATTTTCAAACGAGGCTGAAAATTAATGGTCTAAAATACGAGGTGTTCTTTAGCTAGATTCCATTGTATTTACCAGTATATAACCATGAAAGATATATCGTTTATTTTTTACCAGTTTGTCATGTTTGGAAGTCTAATACAGTATTTCAGACTTTGACAAGTGAATTTAACTCATGGAATCAGAAACTAATATTAGAAAACATTTCTTCTCTTTTTAGATGTGGAGAAACAATAAAATGCACTGTGGACAATAGGCGGCAGTAAAACAAAGAAAGAAAAGATATCTATAAATAAAAAAAATATTCATTTACATACATGGGGTCCGTTTTATGAAGGGTCCCAAGTCTTAGGACCACACTTACGACTTCTGACCGTTTTACAAAGTATTAGGACGTGATTCACAGCTCTTGTATTTACGACAACTTAAAGGCAGCGCACAGACTTTATTTAATTTGGAGTCATATTTTATCTTTGTAAATGTAGCGAGCATAAATATATATTTACCTATCGGAATTCGATGTGTGTTTTGGTGATATTGTTATGTAGCAAATTGTTTGGTTAGCGCCTTGAAGTATCATTAATATTTCATAAATTGTCAGAAAGTTGGTCATAATATCATTTGTGTTGGATAACGCATGGTAATCATTTGATGACATGATCATTACTATACGGACTCATACATATATTATAGGGTGTTGAAATGATTTAAGTTCAACAAGGAAAGAACTGAAGTACATGTATTTACTCAAATTTTAGTACCACATTCAAAATGTTTCCCCTTTCTAAGAGGATAGATATGATCTTGAAAGCGTTTTCTCATCGTTAACATTCTACTAGTCAAATAGTCAGAAGTTAAGCTCAATGTTTTACCAGTGACAAGGGACCACAATAGTTTTAATCTGATTCTTTTTCACGTTTCTCAATTATTTCAAGTAAGAGAAATGTTAGGTCTTTGAACATTCATTTCTTGTCCTACTAAGTGGTGGTTCCAATATTACACAGAAAATACCGATAAAATTACATACAACAGTCAGGTGATTTAACCAGATAACGTCTGGAAACTTCCGAAAACAGAGATTTAAGTTATAATTGTTGTGATCTAGATATTATTGATTAATCTTAGAAAACATTTCTTCTCTTTTTTAGATCTAGATATTATTGAAGACAGACTTTGTGACCTATTACTTAAAACCATTTTGTTATTGAGGATCTGAACATTTTACAGTTATGATTTTATGATGTTATTGTTTTGTTTATTGTTTTATTTCACTCAAATTTACAAGTCTACCAAGGTAAAGTGGCACATCCGGGTTCTGACAAAAACAAAACATTAATCTATTTTCCAAAAATATGAATGCACTTGTCAGGTCAAACATGACTCCATGCATTACTGTAGCTCACATGTCAAGTAACACAAGACTCCATGTATTACTGTAGCTCACATGTCATGTAAAACTTGAGTCCATGTATTACTGTAGTTCACCCGTCGGGTAAAACTTGACTCCATGTATTACTGTAGCTCTAATATTTTGTGCCGAAAACAAGTACGTTACCCCTGTATTGACCAGATTGTCAAAGGCTAATTACACTATACTATACTTTTACTCAATTTAGACTCCTTGTGTATATAAACATGTCCCTTTTTATTTTGGTAGAGCTATGAATAACCTTTATAGGTGCCCTTTCACATGTTATTAGGTCGTAAGGTCCAAATAGGCTTTTTATCTAAACTTTATTTAAAGGGGCATTAGCTATGTTTACCAAAAACAATTGTTTCGATTTTTTCTAATTTTACTACTTGTACTTGATGTAATAAGGTCATCCCCAGTGTGGTATTCATACAAATCGTAAGGTTGGGTTAATCAATTGCAATTGAAAAAGTGCCAAACCTGGGTTTCTCAAGCAATTTTCACAAAATATATAGGAATTTAAGAATTTATATGTCTGTGTATATCTCTTTTTTGTTATTGTATATCAATCTACACAGTAAAACTGGAAAGAATTTTAAAACAAACACACACAGCTAATGCCTCTTTAAGATAATCAGTTCATGGGAACAACATAAGTACATCTACTGAAATAAATGTAGATAATTAAAATCATTAGCCTGTACATTTCTCAGCACGAATTTACAAGTGTCGTAGGGACGCAATTTCTAACCGTGAAGTGAATTATATTTTTCACTTAATGGTTTGTTTGTTTGTTTATTGTTGCTTAACGTCCCACTCAAGAATCTTTCACTCATATGGAAATGTCACCAAATGCTGATAAAGGGCTTCAAATTTTGGCCTATGCTCGGCACTTACGGCCATTGAGCAGTGAGGGTTATTTAACGTGCCGACATCTACTGTGACACAGGACCTCGGTGTTTACTATCTTATCCGAAGGACATCTCTGTCGTCGGCTGGACTCGAACTCACGACCTCACGAGTCGAGAGCGCTACCGACTGAGTCAGTTAACGGAATATGCCATAAGTTTAAGAACAAACTTCATTTTCCATTACTTCCTTTATGAAACGATTGTTTTGAAATAATTTCAAGTGGTTCAGTTTTAGGTCTATTTTCTTAAAATTTCCTACAATTATATTTAAAATACATGTACATATAGATTAACCACATGACATTATATTTGAAACTGATTGTTAATTAGAAAAGTACATACATTCACTCTTGCTTGATCAATTTTGCAACATCATTTCTTCTTTTTTTCTAAATAATTTACACCTATATGGATTAAGCTCTGAGAGAATGAAATTTGAATAAATGGTAGAAAAAATATACGCAGGAGAAGAGAATAATAATACAAAAGACAGTTTTACATAGAAAGTAATGGGAAACTTATATTTGTTCATAAACGTATTGCGCTGTATATCATGTTAAACATGATAGTATTGTGAAAGGACACATTTAAAAGAATGTACAGGGTGTTTGAAGTTAGGAGACAATACTGTTTGTGTATGCTACATTTATTTTTCTTGGTGCATGAAAAACATCGTTATGTTATATATTGTATAACCAGTATTTTCTGCGGTTCTCCAATTTTTGCAATTTTTTGCGATTGTATTGAAATCGCAAAAATTGAAAACGCAAAATGTAATACTGTATCCACCAAAGCCACGACCAAGTTTATTAATGTACATGAAGAAGCCACTCAATTTTTACCGACTCGTCGTAATGCAGTTTCACTTTCAGTGTATTTGAGTGTAATAAAATTAAGTGGTAAAATATGAAGGCATCAGTAAATAAACCGAAAAATATGACCTCTGACTACCGAAATCGCGAAAATATTGTACCGCAGATATAACCCGTTATACGGTATCGCTTTGTCACAACTGCATTGTAACGGAAACCATTTGTAAGATGTGTCTATATTGGATTTAGATTTGCAAAGTTGTGTGTTACAACTTCCTAAAAATATATCGATACTTGAAGTGTTACATGATCATATATTTAGAGGTCATTCTACACAAACTGAGTTATAGTTGAAACTATAAATTCAGAACAAATGTTATATTTAGCAATTATAATATCGATTTAGAAGAAATCTTATATTTGGCAATCATAAGTTGATTTAAAACATCATTTATTTGACTTTATAGATTAGTGATCCTGGGTGTGTTTTAATTGTTTTTTTCTTTATATAATAGTATTAGTTTTGAACTAAGCTTGTCTAACGAGTTTGCTCATTTCACGGAAATGTGACTGTGTAATGATGAAAAAGCAACTACATATATTACTTATTACCTAGAAATTTTCGCTCCCGTTTAATTTTCGTCCTTAAATGGAAAGACGAATTCAAAATGAAATTTTCAAGTAAAGAAATGAAGTACGGACATATGCCATCCATGAGACTATAGGGATTTAGCTCGAATATATGACTGGGTAAATGTTTTCTGTTGTAAAATAACGAAAATTATCAGAGTCCAAAATTTCGAGGTATACAGTGTAAAAAAGCAAAGGTGTTTTTTTGCAGAAAGATCTAATATGTTGTTGTGTTCAGAGTTATGTGTAAAAATAAAAGATTCAAATGTTGTTATTCTTATGTTCTTTATACAATAAAAATATTGATACCCAAAGGTGCAATAGTCACAAAATCATTTTCGTAATATTTTCATAATATTTTGGAAGCCTTTTACACTGGTTTAACTTACTTGATCTCAACATGTAAAAATAGAGAACACATAGGGTTTTTGCAATTGCTTTGCTTGTGACAAACGTGAGGATTTCAATTTCCATATCACGAACTTCTCGTTCCCAAGTATTAATATCCCATCTTCTCCTGTTTATGGAGTTTTCATTTCACAACGTATACGTTATGCCAGGACATGCCCCTCTTATGAATGGTTTATTCTGAGAGCCAACGACTCGCCAATAAACTACTCACATAGTGATACGCTGTTGAACGCTTGAAATCGTCCCCAAGGAAGTTTTATGGTCGATACTGGGATTTTGTTAAACAATGTGAAGTCCCCCTCTCAAGAATGTTTGAAGGAGGTTTCCGTGTAGCGGTTTCAACTAGTGTGGCATGCTAATAGCTGACGCTGACCCCTTTCGGATTCGCAGATGTTCTTCGTGTTGAGACCTTTTTATATCAAATTTTTCGTATTCTAATGGACTTGAGAGTTTCTATTATCCATGGGCACTTCTTCGTTTTCTCTTAGTCCTAAATTTTGGCTGCTGGATTTCCTTTCTCTTTGACATCTTGGCATATAAACATTATCATATATACGGAATTCAACTTGTATTTTCATTCCTGTGTAGCCAAAAGTTAAAAAATACAGGTGTAAAACTACACTTCTGTATTTTATTTGTTGTTTTATGCCACACTCAACAATTTTTCAGTTATACGTCGGTGACCAGTTTTTAATGTCCGAGGAGAGAAACTGGGTACAAGTACCCAGGAAAAGACCACCGGGCTTCTGCATCTGAACTGGCAAAACGTTTGCATATAAATCAGCTTAGGTTCAAGGCGGACATCAAACCTGCGTTGACTAGAGGTGAGAGACTTCATGGTTTAAGAGCTATGCTCTAACCACTCGGCCAAGGAAGCCCAAACCCTTCTGTAACTTATGATAGACAAATGTGTTTAAACGCAATTGATTGCAGTCACCAGTTTTAGTTAAGTTTCATAAGTATAGACTTTGCCTTGGACTTTTATCAATATACCGAGAATTCTTGGACACACCATGTCTACAATATTTCAGTTACATAATTTTAAAACAATCCAAATGTTCAGACAAAGGCAATATAATCTAGATGAATTTAAAAGTCCGGTTCAATACCAGTAATTTTTTTCTTGTGAAAGGAACACTTCACTTTCAAATCACCATGTATGTTGCAATTTCAGGTTTCCATAAGATATGTATGAATATTTATTTCTTTTACATGTTTTATTCATTTTCATTTTGCATTTATTCAAAACAGATAACAAAGGAAAGGCTTAACAATAATTTATTTTTATATTCTTCATGACTATGGAATATTTTCTATCAAATGCATAATTTGGTAACTTTTTTGTACTAAATTGTTTACAATTCAATAACAGTGTTCCAGCTAGAAATTTGGGAGATTGGTTTTCCCAGAGAAAAGATCCATATGTAAGAATGTCTTTACATACCAATAAAATATCACAAATATTTTCTATAGTCCTATCTTTGCATTTATTGATGTAAATTGGTATGGAAATATGAAAAGTCACATATGCCATTTTATTATTTTTTCTGTTGGTTTTACAAATATGTGACAGGGCAGGTAGGGTAACTTGTAAAAAAGGGCAATGTGTGTCAAAATTGGTGCTGAGCTAAAAACAAAATCAGGACGAGAGAATTGCTAGAACCTTTTAGTTGGAACACTGGGACATAGTATCTGGTATAACATTCAACTAAGTGACTTCTATAAAATGCAACCTGGATAATCAGGACAGTTTAAAAGCAGTTCTTAAAAACATTTTTGAGTTGATCTGTTCCATTCCGTCATGGTTCGTCACAACAGAATGCAGTTTCAAAGAGAAAAATAGGACATAGTTACTTGTGTTCAGCTTTTATCGTATGTATATGATCTGGAATATGAATGTCATGCAGTAATACCGTATTCAACCCATTAAGCACCCATCTTCCTATAAGTGCCTCTCTGCCTTTTTACGATCTACAATTTTTAACAAGGCAATGTGGACCCGAAAAACTGTAAGTAATAGTTTTTCTGTCGCCCCCCCCCCACCTAGCAAAAGAAGTATGTGGATAGGTGTCCCCATTCACAACTACAAAAACTTTACCACTTTGCCTTATAAAATTTATCTGTTTAACATCAATTTAACTATTAATTGATCCATGAAGATGGATCCCCTTTTTCCTAATTTTTGAAGCACACTGGGCACTTAATGGGTTGAATATGGTAGGTGTCAAATTCGAAAAGCAGCCAACATGAAAGTGATGACACTAATCATCATCTATAAGAGAGAACATTTATTTAAACTGTATTCCTGGCAGATCAACTAAAACAAGACGTCGATGAATGTCATCAAATTAAATATTACAAGATTAGAAGTGACATTGACTGACTTTCTGCTGAAGTACAAACCATTCAGATAAAATTGAACGGAAAGGAACCATTCGAAAATGGGCTATTCTAACTGAAACCCAAAGCCATCTTAGGAGCAATACTGAACCATGAGTAAAATTTATCTGACCTTTTACTATTAATGATTCAACTAGATTACTTTATTTATTATAAACTTTTCAGAAAATTATAAGTGACAGTGTTATGTGTCTAGTTAAATTATATCTTATCTATAACCTCTTTTCTGTGAAAAGCAACTATTTCATAACACACAAACATAAATTTCCATCTTGGAACAAACAAGGTTGCGAGTCTTTTATCCATTTGTTACATTATTGATTTTATGACAAAACTCATTTTCATGGATTTCTTTTTTTTAATATTCCATTTTTACCTTCATATTTCTATATTCATAAGTTTTATGTAATTCTAATAGTTGAAATTACTGATGGATTTATTCTACAAATTGCAAAATATACTACCTAAAAATTAATTTAAAGGGGCATTAGCTGTCTTTACACGAAATTATTTCAAAATTTTCTTTTTTTTTATATTTTGCGAAAATAAGGTCAGTCCAGTGTGGTATTCATATACAAATACAAGAAATAGTAAGGTTATGTGAATAAATTACAATTGAACAATTGCCAAACCTGGGTTTCTCAAGCAATTTTCACAAAATATATAGGAATTTTAGAATTTTTTTGCCTCTGTATATCTCCTTTTATCAATCTAAGGAGTAAAAAACAAAACAAAACAAAAATAACAACACAAAATTATGGAAACAAACACTGCTAAGGCTCCTTTAAAATACTCTCAACAAACTACAAACATGATCATGCTTTGAAAACTTATTGTTTATGTACATAAAACTGAAAAAAAAGATGAAGACTAAACTGTAAGCCTTTGTCTCTCACACATGACTAAAATACATGAAATATGAAAAATAAAATTAAACAACATAAAACAATTTGTTTAATAATCAGTGTAGTTTTCCATTAATACAGAAATAACACTACTTTTTGTGAGTTGATATTTATAAGTTGTTTAGTAGGTTGTTATATAAGTCATGAATTCAAATCTTTTTCATACATGGTCAATGCTGATCGAGTTCTTTATCTGTTTGAAAAACTGTGACAAGGCCTCGTTTTCAAAGGGGCAGTAACTGTGTTTGCCAAAATTTTCCCTTGTTTTTTTTACTACTTAGATTAATCAAAGATATACACAGGCATAAAAAATCTTATATTCCTATATATTTAGTGAAACTAATGTCAAACCCAGTGTCGTATGCACATACAAATAGTAGGTCAAATTCATCATTTGCATTGCCAAATTGTGTTTCTCAAGCAATTTTCACAAAATATACAGGAATTTAAGAATTTTTATGCTATGTATATATATATTGTTTGTTACTGTACATCAATGTAAGTTGTAAAACTTGAGTTTCAAAACAAACAAACACAGTGACCTCCATTTTTAATTAACAAATTCTGGCTCATTTTGTTCGATTGACTTGTGGAATTGAAACAGGCACAACAATTTAAGTGTCACAGAGGGTTGAACTTTTCTTGCTGCCTGCATGGTGACACCTACTGTGAGTCCAATAGATCTTTTCAAAACTGTGCCATTCGGAAATGGTTCGTAATTAATAACTAGCATGCAGTATATACCCTACATACCTTCCAGTTAAAGAGTTTTACACATAGTTGACTAGGAATATGCATTACGTACAATGGAAGTAGACAGATTTGAGAAGTAGCCTAAAGGAAGGGCATGACACTTGTCAACTTTACCAGAGAGAACATTTACCGTAACTTTTTCTCAAATTACCCGAAACAAGATATCATTAAATGTCGTCGGTGTAAACATTACGATACCAGAAATTACCTAGGTCACATTTCTGTTGACATCACATGATCTTAGTTCGAACTATTCCACAAAACTTAACAGAATGGGACAACTTGGAAAAGGCCTATTATCCAAACAGGAAAGGGGACATAACTCCTGCTAACATTAGTAAATAAGTAAGTCAACATTTAAATAGAAGAATATGGTGTTGGAAATTTTGACATAGAAATAAAAAAAAACAATTGTCTTCACTGGATCAAAGTGAAAGTTAATGTAGAAAGGTCAAAGTATAGTTAAACTAAAATATATAAATCATGCAACAAAAATCTATGATATTCAAAAAACTAAAATATATAAACCATACAACAAAAAATCTATGATATTTACAAAACTAAATTATATAAATCGTATAACAAAAAATCTATGATATTTACAAAACTAAAATATATAAATCATACAGCAAAAAATCAATGATATTTAGAGAACTAAAATATATAAATCGTACAACAAAAATCAATGATTGATATTTACAAAGTTCATCAGATATTAAAATTTCATAAAAAATGTTAAGATTTTTACAACCTTTGTTTAAATAAATGTCATTCTAAAAAAACTCCAACCATAATAAAACTGAAATATATTTAACAAACAGCAATAACCAATGTTTAATACTTACAGGGTAAATAAAATACCAAATGTGATAAAATTGTAAAAGATTTGGTGACGATTGATGAAACATTTTGATTTGGCACATCTGACTTAGTGGTAAAATATCATAAACAATACTAAAGTGCACTTGTACTTAACATAATATCAACAGTCTGAAGGTTTTGAAAGACAAGGTCTTTGTTAAATCTGGAATCATCAAAACAGTATTATCATCTCTTCAAATCATGAAATTTAATGTTCATAAAGTATTTAGGTAACTTTAATGAAATCAAAAGAATTCAATTGTAATTTTACAAAGAAAACTGTCATGTATCAATGCTTCATTTGGTGTGATTATATGTAAATTTGAATTCTAGCTAAATTTATAAAAGAACAATCTTCATGATTTCAGTATGTATAAAGGCCTTAGGCCAACAAAAATTAATATCAAAAATAAGATGAGGGAGGGGGAAATTTCCAAATATTTGATGCCAGAGGGACATTTAAATTTTTTTCTCTCTGTTACATGTGATATCAAAATTATTTGTTTTGATAAATACATGAAAAGAATAAAGAAATCTGTATAAAATGACAATTTCTACTTTGCTGATCTTTATATCAAAAGTTTCGGTCTTTCTTATTTTGCTGATGCTGGTCAACACATCATGGTCTGAGAATTTGGAGAGAAAGCTTCAGTCATTGGGACCTAGTAATCTATCTTGCAATACCTTGTGCAGTTCTCCAAAGGTGCAGCTCTCGCTATAATTGTATAAAACTGTTCATGTCAATCATGGCAAAAAAACACTTCCCGCACACCTTATCTGAACTGAAATCATGGTGAACCATTTGACTTTTTTTTTTCTAAATCCTTGGTCACTGAAGACATATTGAAATATATATAAATATATATAAATATATATAAACAAACTTTTCAATGATCCAATTTTGGTGGTGTCTAAAACACTAATCGGCCAAGAATCCAAATAATTCATAAACCAACATAGGTTTTTTTGTGACTTTTTTGGGGTGAAGACATTGTTATATTTTGATGTTTTCAATAAAAATTGAGTGGTGGAAGAGTTCAAATTGGATGCGAGCAGGCCCGAGAAACAAAAAATTAATTTTATTTGCCCTAACACAAACATTTAAAGAAAACTTTATTTTATTCCCGAAGACTTGCAAAGTTTAATTAACAACAAATTCAGCATATATAAAACTAAGCATTTTGTTAGTAAAATAAGTCCATTAAGTAAGTCAAATAAATCTCACATTTTTCTACTTTGACATATGTAAGTGTTTTTCTCTGTGTAATCCACCCCTTAGTTTATCTATTTTACGATTATTATCTGAATGTTTTTGTTTCAGAATATTCTGTTCTACAACCATCTGTTTCTTTTCATCTTCTAAATTCACTTCTTTCTCTCCATCTTTATCGGAATCAATTTCTATGGTGCTTATTCTTATACGCAGTTCCATATTTTCCCTTTCTAATTCTTCTATCCTCCTCAAACACTCTTTAAATTCAACTTGTGCTGTAAGATGTATTGGTGTTTCTGTAAATTGCGAAGAAAAAAATGATCAATCAGAATAAATGTTACTTTATAGTAGTGTAAAATTCTAGGGCAGAATAGCCATTTTTTTCAGTAAGCTATTCAAAGACATAATTAACACAATGGAACCCGTCTTGAAAGACCACTCTCAGGAATTAGCACCTGTCTTCACATTCTGAAAACCACATGGTTAAATATGTTGTTGTTGTATTATTGTTTAATGTCCCACTCAAGAATCTTTCACTGATATGGAGACATCCCTAAATGCTGGTGAAGGGCTTCAAGTATTGGTCTATGCTTGGCACTTACAGCCATTAAACAGTGAAGGTTCTTTAACATGCAAACACCTACTGTGACACGGGACCTTGATTTTTACTGTCTCATCCGAAGGACAGGAAAAGTCAGCTGCCTCCACCTAGGTTCGAATCTGCAACCCTGTGGTTGCGAATTGAGCACTCTACTGCAGAGCAACGATGACTGTCCACATTTTAGTGGCCAGGGTGGGGGGGGGGGGGTGCTGGTGCCCCCTTAAGACAGGTTCCACTGAATTAACATCAATTATTCAAAGATAATTGTGATTAATTCAAAAAGCTAAACCAAAATGCCTAAGATTACATTTCAGATAGTCAATGAGAATCTTGACAATTTTCAAGATATTTCTGATACTTCCAAATTTTTATCCACAATTTTCCAGAATAAAAAAATAAGAACCAAATTTTGAAACTATTTTTATTTTAATGTTCAGAAAAAAAAAATGAAACTGATCTATTTTCAAGATTACTTTCCTTTTCCTGGTAAAAATCAGCTTGATCATTCTGTAAAAGGGATATCTTTTCTCAGTAAAAATGCATGAATATTTATTTTCTTTACTGTACAAACTGACGTAAAGAAGAAAGATGTCAAATATCTTTTCTTCTTGTTCTACTCACCCTTTTCTCCAAATGGAAAAAGAGGCATATAGGTCTTTCCGCCACAGTGACCTATAAAAATATGCTTTTCACTATGACCATGGACATGACCTTTTGGATACATTCTAATCTCTTCCACATGTGACTTTGCAAGGGATATAACATGAACCACAACATGGAACTTCCTGGCGACGGCATAAATCATGAATGGATTTTCAAGATGCATTGTAACATAGGCTCGCCAATTATGTTCAGCTTCAGGACAAACAGTATGCATCTACAAATACATTGAAATCTTGTTATCTCAAAATTCACAGAACCATCACAATAAAATCAAGATATCAATAAAACTGACATAACCTAAATTTTCAATTCACATATTTTCTGTCATTCAAGACCTGTAAATAGGAGGTATTTGTCATGTTATTTGCAGGTATAGAGATAATAAATTACCATGTATTTGCTCATAAAATTTACAGGTAAATCGAGAGCCATCATGGCTCCGCAATAGAGTGCTCAATTCACAACTAGAGGGTCGCAGATGTGAGCCTTGGTGGATATGGCTGGCTTTTTCTGTCCTTCAGATGCGACTGTAAAAACCGAGGTCCCATGTCACAGTAGGTGTGGCATGGTAAAGAACTCTCACTGTTTAGTGGCCATAAGTATGGTGACATCTCCATATGAGTGAAAGATTCTTGAGTGGGATGTTAAACAACAAACAACTACTACTTTGGTTCAGTTTAGGTGATTTCAACAGTATCATTTCCAGTTTATACAAAAATATTTTAAAGCTGCATTAAGTCTGTGTGCTTTCATCCTAAAATTATACAAAGTTAGCTGAGCTTGAGTATTTAGTAAATTAAATGACAAGGGCCCCATTGATGTAAAAACTTACCTTTATATTAAACATTAAATAAAATAAATATTGTTTTTTATGAATAACTTTAATAGAAAAATATGGCCACTATAAATAACTTACATTAAAAGTTGGTCTGTGGTCATGTAGGTATTGTGACAATACTTTCTTTAGATTCTCCTTCTGAAGGTGATAGTTTAAAGCATCTTCAACAGACCCCGACAGAGGTCCTAGAGGACCACTACTGATGCATTTAAAAAGATGGTGTTCAAAATCTGTCCTACATTCGGACAGTGATCTGTTTACATGGTGACCAGAACTGTGTTTGTGCAGTTGACCAGTCTGAACCACTTTGTCACTATTACCAGAGGAGTGTCTGAAAATAGATAAGTGTATATTTGTAAAACAAATACTCATGGGTGTCATATACAATGAAACCTGTCTTGAAAGACCACCCATTTTGCCATTGAAATGTGGTCTTACAAGGGAGGTTGTCTCAAAAGAGGTTTTATTTAAAGGCTTATTGAACAGTGGTTCTGGGAATATGGTCTCCAAAGACAGATGTTTTTTCTATGAAAGTGGACTCTCCATAAAGCTGTTTTTACAACAGGGTCTCTCCAGACATCTGTTTTTTTATGACAGCAGTCCCTAGAGACAGCTAGTCTCTCAAGACAGGTGGCCTTTTATGACACCAGTCTCTCAAGACAGGTGATCTTTTACGACAGTGGTCTCTCAAGACAGGTGGTCTTTAGTGATAGCAGTCTCTCAATACAGGTGGTCTCTCAAGACAGGTGGTCTTTTACAACAGCAGTCTTTCAAGACAGGTGGTCTCTCAAGAGAGGTCATCTCTCAAGACAGGTGGTCTTTTACAACAGCAGTCTTTCAAGACAGGTGGTCTTTTATGACAATGGTCTCTCAAGAGAGGTCATCTCTCAAGACAGGTGGTCTTTCAGGACAGCGGTCTCTCAAGATTCCACTGTATGAGATATGGGCAGAAATCTTACATCAATGATTAATGAGTTGACCAATGCACGGAAGGTACAGCAGTTGCTTTACCTGTTATAGTACATGAAGATATCTAGATTAAGACAGACACAGGTCAGGGGGGAAGGTTCATTTTCTATCAAAATGTTACAGGAATTTAAATATTTAACATTATTGTCTAGTGAAAAACAGACACCTGTCTCCAATGATCAAAATGAAGTGCTCATTAATTATCTTAATTCTGCTACATTGATATTAATTCTTCAATTGCTTAGTAAAATCTAAAATTTCAATGAAAAAAAATTGTAAAATGTTGATTTTAAATGAATCTTCATATCTTTGTGACAAAACTTATTGCCAAGTAGTTTGTAATATAGTTCCATTGTTACACATACCCATGAATCTGAATTCCTTTGTCTGCTCGATTTGGCACATGACTTGATGAATGATCATCTAGCTTTTGAGAGTTATGTCCCTTGGATAAATGGCCTGGCTCATGTCTGATCATGGCTTCAGGATGTTGTCTGTGGGAGTCATTTTTTTGCTGTGTTGATGAGGAATACTTTGGAGACTTTTGTAAATTAGAGCTGGAAGAACTATGTCCTGATGCACTCAATTCTTTTTCCAAAGAATACAAAATACTGAAAGCTACCGTTGTTTCATAATTTTCCAGCTCCACCTTTTCTTTCTCTGCAATATATTTTGATATTGATTTTTTGTTTTACGCCATACTCAACAATCTTTCAGTCATATGATGGCGTCCAGTTTTTATTGGTGGAGGAGAAACCCTGGTTACCTGGGTAAAGACCACCAACCTTCCGCAAAAAACTGGCAAACTTTCCCATTTAATTCGAAATGACCCTAGCGGGATTCGAACCAGATGTGAGAGGCCTTGTGATTTAAAGCGCAATGCTCTAACCACTCGGCCACGGAGGCCCCTTCTCTGCAATACAAGTCATAAATCTAATATAATTATGCCAAATCTATCTATCTATCTAATTTTCTGTTTAGCCATCCATCTGTTTAGCTTCAATCTATTGTAAATTTAAATTTGTAAACTGTTATTTTGGGAGAGATGAACTGTTACATAAACTTTTGAGGGGATCTGTCTCTGAATTCTCATATCCAGTGAACATTTGTAAAGAAAGTTTGTGTTTTTTGTTGAAGCATATAACTGTGCAAATATCAAAAGGGCCTCTGTGGCTTAGTGGTTAGAGCATCACACTTTAAACCAAGAAGCCTTTCACCTCCAATCAGTAAGGGTTCAAGTCCCCCTGGAACCTAAGCTGATTTTGTGAGAACGTTTTCAAGCTTACTTGTAGAAAGTTGGTAGTCTCTTCCTGGGTATATTGAAACCAAGTTCTCTATTCCACCCAACTGGCCAACACCATATGATTGAAAAATAGTTGAGTGTGGCATAAAACAACATACAAATTCAAATGACCTTCAGAAACGCCTTCTAAATCATCTATAACCTTCAGAATCAGCATTCTATATCATCTATAACATTCAGTATCAGCATTTAAAATCATCTATAATCATCAGAATCAGCCTCTAAATCATCTATAACCTTCAGAATCAACCTTCTAAATCATCTATAACCTTCAGAATCAACCTTCTAAATCATCTATAACCTTCAGAATCAACCTTCTAAATCATCTGTAACCTTCAGAATCAGCCTCTCAATCATCTATAACCTTCAGAATCAGCATTCTATATTATCTATAACCTTCAGAATCAACCTTCTAAATCATCTATAACCTTCAGAATCAGCATTCTATATTATCTATAACCTTCAGAATCAACCTTCTAAATCATCTGTAACCTTCAGAATCAGCCATTCTATGTCACCTATAATCTTCTGAATCAGCATTCTATATAATCTATAGCCTGCAAAATCAGCATTCTATATCATCTATAACCTTCAGTATAAGCATTCCAAATCATCTATAACCTTCAGAATCAGCATTCTATATTATCTATAATCTTCTGAATCAGCATTCTATATAATCTATAACCTTCTGAATCAGCCATTCTACATCATTTATACTATTCTGAATCAGCATTGTATATCATTTATAACCTTCTGAATCAGCCATTCTACATCATCTATACTATTCTGAATCAGCATTGTATATCATTTATAACCTTCTTAATCAGCCATTTTACATCATCTATACTATTCTGAATCAGCATTGTATATCATTTATAACCTTCTGAATCAGCACTCTACATCATCTTTAACCATCTGAATCAGCTTTCTATACCATCTATAACCTGCAGAATCAGCATTCTATATAATCTATAACCTGCAGAATCAGCTTCCTATATCATCTATAACCTGCAGAATCAGCTTCCTATATCATCTATAACCTGCAGAATCAGCTTTATATATCATCTATAACCTGCAGAATCAGCTTCCTATATCATCTATAACATGCAGAATCAGCTTCCTATACCATCTATAACCTGCAGAATCAGCTTTCTATATCATCTATAACCTGCAGAATCAGCTTCCTATATCATCTATAACCTGCAGAATCAGCTTCCTATATCATCTATAACATGCAGAATCAGCTTCCTATACCATCTATAACCTGCAGAATCAGCATTCTATATCATCTATAACCTGCAGAATCAGCTTTCTATATCATCTATAACATGCAGAATCAGCATTCTACTTCATCTATAACATGCAGAATCAGCTTCCTATATCATCTATAACCTGCAGAATCAGCTTCCTATATCATCTATAACCTGCAGAATCAGCATTCTACTTCATCTATAACCTGCAGAATCAGCATTCTATATCATCTATTACCTGCAGAATCAGCATTCTACTTCATCTATAACCTGCAGAATCAGCTTTCTATATCATCTATAACCTGCAGAATCAGCTTTCTGTATGATCTTATCTATAACCTTCAGTTATGTGTCAAATGGAATTAGACTGAATTAGACTTTAAGGGATTAAGGGAGTAGCATCTTGTCATGGTAAAAATATTTTCTAAGATCAAATCTAAACAACACTAAAACATTTTGTAAATTTATGAATATGACAACAGGTACTAATTTGACATATGGTGGATAAATGGAAACTTGAAAAGACTGACTACAACACACATATATATATATATATATATATATATATATATATATATATATATATATATATATATATATATATATATATATAACATGTAGGGGATGAATTGACACTTCATTGGACTGCTTACAACATATATATAACCTGGTGAATGGAAACTTTATAGGACTGATTACAAGTTACAACAGACATATAGCATGTTGGGGATGAATGGACACGTTACCAGTCTGATGACCACAGATAAATAACATGTAAAGGATGAATGGACACTTTACCAGACTGATTACAACAGATAAATAACATGTAAAGGATGAATGGACACTTTACCACACTGATTACAACAGACACTTTATTCAACTGATTACAAGACATAGCATGTAGGGGATCATGGACATTTATTGGAATGATTTCAACAGACATAAAACATGTACAGGATTAATAGACACTTAATTGGACAGATCACAACAAATTATACAATGAAGTGGAGATGTGCTTAAAGTTACATTTCATCCACAACATATGGTTGATGACAGGGCTCTTAGATAGATTGATTTTATTAGAGACAGTTGTACTGGTTGATTGGAAATTTATACACACTCATTCCTGTAGAAAGTGTAGTGGATGGGTAGACACATGAACTGATTTATTATCACATGTAATATGACATGACTCAGAGATGTCAATAAATGCTCAAGCACTCACCATGGCAACCAAATTCTGTCTGTCAACTCCTGAAATCATGTACTTGGCAACTGTAATGTTCTGATTGTATATTTGGTTTCAGTTTTTTGTTTTGAGTTAATTATAACATTTGCAAATGTTTAAAATAAAACAATTCTTTGAACTTTAGGATTAGGACTCATAATTTTCAATATGGACACCTTAAATCTTTTACCTCACTTTCCATAGATTTCCATCATGTAGTGTGTAGGCTACTTGTGTGTGGTAAAAATTATTTTAACTTTGGGGACTCGAAATACATATTGGACACCTGGACAGAAAGATTATTATAGGGGCAAAACATAAAGAGGTTAGAAAAAGTGCAATATCAGGGAGATTACTTTGTTGTAGTGAAAAATTTGCACAAAGGTACTAACACACTGGAAATGATACACTAGATACTTACCAATATCTATCTATCATTCTTGTCTCTGTAGCTGTGTTAGATCAATAAAATATACAATGACTCTTGTGTTATATAATGGACAGTTGTAAAAGTTTGTACATTATAAGACATACAGTTCACAGAATGGAAAATAAATCTGAACAAATTCGTTAATTTGGAACTGCAATGCTAGCACTGCAATCTAGGACTACAATGCTAGAGGTATAATTCAGAACTGCAATGCAAGTATTTTAATTTGGCACTGCAATGCTAGTGGTGTAAAAAGGAAATGAAATGTCTGTATAATTTGACAATGTAATGGTAATAGTGCAATTTAGAACTGCAATGCTAATGGTGAAATTTAGAACTCAATGCTCATGGTGTAATTTGAAATGCAATGCTAAAGGTGTAATTTAGAACTGCAATGTTAATGGTGTAATTTAGAACTGCAATGCTAATGGTGCACTTTAGAACTGCAATGCTAATGGTGTAATTTAGAACTGCAATGTTAGTCACAAAATATAGAATTGCAATGCTAATGATGCAATTTAGAACTGCAATGCTAATGGTGTAATTTAGAACAGCAATGCTAAGAGTGCAATTTAGAATTATAATGCTAATGTGTAATTCAGAACTGCAGTGCTCCTGGTGTAATTCAGGACTGCAATGTTAATGGTGTAATTTAGAATGGCAATGCTAATGGTGCAGTTTAGAACAGCAATGCTAATGGTGTGTAATTCAGAACTGCAATGCTAATGATGTAATTCAGAGAACCGCAACACTAATGGTGTAATTCAGAACTGCAATGCTAATGGTGTACTTCAGAGAACCGCAACGCTTATGGTGTAATTCAGAACTGCAATGTTAATGGTGTAATTTAGAACTATTATAAAAGTCTTTGATTCTGTACTTATTCTCACCAATGTCAGTGGCAGGGATCAATATAATCAATAAAATTGGTTGTCTGGGCAACTAACAAATGCAACTTTAGATTAAATCCTGATGCCTGTCTGGTCCCTGACTGAAAGTGAATCTGTCCACCAATAAAATAAGAAATTGCTCAGCCTTAGTACTTATACATTGTCCACCCTTTAGTAATAAAAATACTAACTTTACCCAAAAGAAACATTGCTATAGCTTTGTATGGTGGCCACCTGATTCTAAAGACTACATTTAGATATGACTAAAATGTTTTACTAGTAACTGATGTTTCATACCTCATCAGTAAAAAGTTAGCCCAAATCAATGCTGACTAAATTGAGCTAAAGTCCATGCTGACTAGAAGTAAGCTTAAAACCATGCTGACTAGAAATGAGCCCAAATTCAAGCTGATTAAGTTGAGCTCCAGTCCATGCTGACTAAAAGTGAGCTCAAGTCCATGTTGACCAAAAGCGAGCTTTAGTCCATCCTGACCAAAAGTAGACTCAAGTCCATGCAGACTAGAAGTGACCTCAAGTCAATGCTGACTAGAATCGAGCTCAACTCCATGCTGACTAGAAGAGAGCTCAAGTCCATGCTGACTAGAAGTAAGCTAAAGTCCATGCTGACTAGAAGTGAGCTAAAGTCCATGCTGACTAGAAGTGAGCTAAAGTCCATCCTGACTAGAAGTAAGCTAAAGTCCATGCTGACTAGAAGTGAGCTAAAGTCCATGCTGACTAGAAGTGAGCTAAAGTCAATGCTGACTAGAAGCCAGCTCAAGTCCATGCAGACTAGAAGAGAAGTCAATGCTGACTAGAAGCCAGCTCAACTCCATGCTGACTAGAAGTGAGCTAAAGACCATGCTGACTAGAAGTGAGCTCAAGTCCATGCTGACTAGAAGTGAGCTCAAGTCCATGCTGACTAGAAGTGAGCTAAAGACCATGCTGACTAGAAGTGAGCTCAAGTCCATGCTGACTAGAAGAGAGCTCAAGTCCATGCTGACTAGAAGAGAGCTCAAGTCCATGCTGACTAGAAGAGAGCTCAAGTCCATGCTGACTAGAAGTGAGCTCAAGTCCATGCTGACTAGAAGTGAGCTCAAGTCCATGCTGACTAGAAGTGAGCTAAAGACCATGCTGACTAGAAGTGAGCTAAAGTCCATGCTGACTAGAAGAGAAGTCAATGCTGACTAGAAGCCAGCTCAATTCCATGCTGACTAGAAGAGAGCTCAAGTCCATGCTGACTAGAAGTAAGCTCAAGTCCATGCTGACTAGAAGTGAGCTCAAGTCCATGCTGACTAGAAGTGAGCTAAAGTCCATCCTGACTAGAAGTGAGCTCAAGTCCATGCTGACTAGAAGTGAGCTAAAGTCCATGCTGACTAGAAGCCAGCTCAAGTCAATGCAGACTAGAAGAGAAGTCAATGCTGACTAGAAGAGAGCTCAAGTCCATGCTGACTAGAAGTAAGCTCAAGTCCATGCTGACTAGAAGTGAGCTCAAGTCCATGCTGACTAGAAGTGAGCTAAAGTCCATGCTGACTAGAAGCCAGCTCAAGTCAATGCAGACTAGAAGAGAAGTCAATGCTGACTAGAAGCCAGCTCAATTCCATGCTGACTAGAAGAGAGCTCAAGTTCATGCTGACTAGAAGTGAGCTCAAGTCCATGCTGACTAGAAGAGAGCTCAAGTCCATGCTGACTAGAAGTGAGCTAAAGTCCATGCTGACTAGAAGCCAGCTCGAGTCAATGCAGACTAGAAGAGAAGTCAATGCTGACTAGAAGCCAGCTCAATTCCATGCTGACTAGAAGAGAGCTCAAGTTCATGCTGACTAGAAGAGAGCTCAAGTCCATGCTGACTAGAAGAGAGATCAAGTCCATGCTGACTGGAGGTGAACATAAAACTGTGATTTACAGTGCAATGTTCTGAACCACTGGACATGAAATGTGCAGTTATTACATTAATATGTTAATAAACGTGATATATACATGTTAATTATACAAATATTTCCATGAAATTAATAATTTGTGTAAATAGTAGTCATAAATTGGCAGTAGTGAATATGCTTTAATTAAATGAACAATGTTGTACATATTAATACTTAAACAGAAAAATAAATGCTACAGTAGTGAAAGATAAGATAAATGGTGATTAAAGCGATATAAGCTGTCACAATGCTTATTTTTGTCCCCTGACATATAGTCGAAAATATGATAAAATTTGTGTTCAAATACATTATCAAACACGTAAAACATTTTGTAAAAGATCTTCTTTTCTAAGTTATTTGTTTTATTAGAATTTAAGTTTTTCTGTACCTTAAAAAATCCAACTGTATTTCTGTCTGCAAAGACCTTTCAGATAAACTCTTTCGCCACATCAAATGTACTTCTTAATTCGGTCAGGGGGTTTCGGTCCTTTACACACTCGGACTATCTTAAAGTCAGCCGATTTTAAGTGTTTTATATTCATTTTCAAAATACAGGACGTGATTTTTATTGGAAAGTGCATGTATTATGTAAAATATATGCTTTTCAATGCTGTTTTAAATACCTGAAAAAAAACGGATGAATATATGATTAAATATATTGGGTCACTAAAAGAATTTTTTCCGATCTATAAATGTTACCCTGAATGCTGATGTTGACAAAATCAAAACAATATAACTGTGAAACGTATGCGTACCTCGTGTTTTACAATCATGCCACCATGTCCTGTGGAATTGGGCAGTTCATGATCATATGTGTCAAGAATGATAAAGCCGAGAATGTGATGGGACGAGTTAAAAATGGGTCGAGATCACCCGATATATACCTGGCATGTGGACAATTTCAGAAACGAATGTTTTGAAAGGACGAAAAAGAAAAACTTCTCCTGATTTAGGTATGAAATGATGATGTATGAAAATAAACGCAAATGGTAATAAGAATAGAATGTATATTAACTGCAAATAGCACGTGTTTATTGGTTACTCGGTAATCTTCGTAAAAAATTACCGAAAGTTAATTTGCAATGCTCAAAGTATGGCGGACAAAAATTACGGGTTACATTTACACATGCATTTGTTATTCTAACCACCAGATGGGCTCTTTGGAATATATATGAGATAGAATATCACTTAAAATGGTGATGTAAAATTTTTCACCTACAACGGCTCATATTGCTTTAACCTGTGGCTGACTACTTAGAGCTTTTGTCACATGAAAAAATGGTACATGTGATAGTGTAAATAATCAGAATATGTGATATAGGAACTGAAAAATTACATCACTGTCAATGTTATGATTTTTTGGTTCTTATCCAATAAAATCTACCATCAAAAGATGACTCATTGCTTACCTATGACCAGTTTATCACATGCAGATGACAACACACCTGTAATGCCCTTGTTTTAGGGAAATATTATGAACTGATAGCTGAGCATCACAGGGGTACAATTTAAAGAGTGATAACTCCAGCCAGGCTAAAATTAGGGATAAATGACCAATAAAACTAGACCACATGCTTATTATAAAATAATTAGATTTTTGACCATGTGATTGAATAATTCCAATCATATTTACTATTACAATTTGATTTTGACAACGTGACTGAATTAATTCAATCATATTTACTGTTACGATAATAATTTTACCTTTTATTTTCATCTTCTCATTCAGCCAATCTAGTATTTCATCTTTCACCAAGTAATCTTTAGGTTTGATGTTTGTTTTTATCCAGTTAAACAGATCAAGGCAGTTGTGACTGCTGTGGTACTTTAGTTCCCATTTCACTGGATCCAAATGTTTACAACTTTGTAATTGATCACCCAATGACTTTGCTAAGACCAAGCTTGTATGTTCTCTTCCCGAGGACAAAAAAGAAAATATGTGTTCCAGAACTTTTACAACCTGGGTGTAATGCAAGACTCCTTCTTCCATTATGTGATTAAAGTGTACCAAAAATCTTGGTGATCCTGAGAGGAACTGTGAAACTGAAGAAAAAAAATGACCTAATAAATGAAAGATTAAATAGGAATCATAAAAATGTTTGTCATTCAATCTTACATCTAGATGTATATACAAATGTATTTTACTAGATATAATATAATTGGTACAGTTTTGGTAAACAAGTGTCCACGGGGCTATAAAGTGCTAATGTTGCAAAGTTAGTCAATTATGCAACTTTGGCATAATGCACCTAATATTTTCATTTTTGTTAGATGTCTGTGACCTTCATGTTTGACTGAATGACCTTAAAACTCTGTTACAATGATTCTTAGCAAAAGTTGAAATTAATCAGGTACAATCATTATTTTTAAATACTCATGTCTGTGGAATCGCACATACTTTCTTGACAAAATGGTTATCTCCGTAAAACAAGAGACCCAAGGGCCCCTAAGGTGCTCATCTGGCAAAATTGGTCAACAATGCAGAGGAAGTAACAAGGATACCACAAAGGCTGTACATAATATGCCCATTATGGGTCCATGAGTGTTTATTACTCTATATATAACTTGCGAGAAATTTTGCTTTTCAAACTTGTCAACCTTCTCATAAAGTTTCAAATTAATCCATTGAAAATAACTCAAGTTATTTAGCAAAACTGTTTCTGCAAATACTCATTGGGCCATAACTCCATAAATATCAGGCAAAAGTTTTTGGTTATCTAACTTGTCTGAGGTTTTATGGAAAAAAATCTTCTCATAAAGTTTCAAATCAATCCGTTGAAAATTACTCAAGTTATTGAGCGGAAACTGATACATGTATGTGCCTGCCCGCTTGAAAACATAATACTACCAGTCTTCCACTGGCGTATAAAAAATATCTAAAACTTGATAAAAAAACTGATATATTCTGTTTACTTAGGTGCCTGCAACCTTGACTTTTGACCCTATGACCTTGAAACACTGACACAATGATCTTCAGATTATTCCTTATGACCTCTAATATATCTTTGTATCCAAAAAGTCTATCAGTTTTGAGTTTATAAGCCCATTAGACACCCTCGTTTAGGACTTGTTCATGAAGATTTCAATTTCAAACTTTGTAGATATTGGCTTTACAATAATGTAGATATTGGCTTTACTATAATGTAGATACATGTATTGGCTTTACTATAATGTAGATACATGTATTGGCTTTACAATAATGTAGATACATGTATTGGCTTTACAATAATGTAGATACATGTATTGGCTTTACAATAATTTAGATACATGTATTGGCTTTACAATAATGTAGATACATGTATTGGCTTTACAATAATGTAGATATTGGCTTTACTATAATGTAGATACATGTATTGGCTTTACAATAATGTAGATACATGTATTGGCTTTACAATAATGTAGATACATGTATTGGCTTTACTATAATGTAGATACATGTATTGGCTTTACAATAATGTAGATACATGTATTGGCTTTACTATAATGTAGATACATGTATTGGTTTTACTATAATGTAGATACATGTATTGGCTTTACAATAATGTAGATACATGTATTGGTTTTACAATAATGTAGATACATGTATTGGCTTTACTATAATGTAGATACATGTATTGGTTTTACAATAATGTAGATACATGTATTGGTTTTACAATAATGTAGATACATGTATTGGCTTTACAATAATGTAGATACATGTATTGGTTTTACTATAATGTAGATACATGTATTGGTTTTACAATAATGTAGATACATGTATTGGTTTTACTATAATGTAGATACATGTATTGGTTTTACAATAATGTAGATACATGTATTGGCTTTACTATAATGTAGATACATGTATTGGTTTTACAATAATGTAGATACATGTATTGGCTTTACAATAATGTAGATACATGTATTGGTTTTACAATAATGTAGATACATGTATTGGCTTTACAATAATGTAGATACATGTATTGGCTTTACAATAATGTAGATACATGTATTGGTTTTACAATAATGTAGATACATGTATTGGCTTTACAATAATGTAGATACATGTATTGGTTTTACAATAATGTAGATACATGTATTGGCTTTACTATAATGTAGATACATGTATTGGTTTTACTATAATGTAGATACATGTATTGGTTTTACAATAATGTAGATACATGTATTGGTTTTACAATAATGTAGATACATGTATTGGTTTTACAATAATGTAGATACATGTATTGGCTTTACAATAATGTAGATACATGTATTGGCTTTACTATAATGTAGATACATGTATTGGTTTTACAATAATGTAGATACATGTATTGGCTTTACTATAATGTAGATACATGTATTGGCTTTACTATAATGTAGATACATGTATTGGTTTTACAATAATGTAGATACATGTATTGGCTTTACTATAATGTAGATACATGTATTGGTTTTACAATAATGTAGATACATGTATTGGCTTTACTATAATGTAGATACATGTATTGGTTTTACAATAATGTAGATACATGTATTGGCTTTACAATAATGTAGATACATGTATTGGCTTTACTATAATGTAGATACATGTATTGGTTTTACAATAATGTAGATACATGTATTGGCTTTACAATAATGTAGATACATGTATTGGCTTTACTATAATGTAGATATTGGCTTTACAATAATATAGATACATGTATTGGCTTTACAATAATGTAGATACATGTATTGGCTTTACAATAATGTAGATATTGGCTTAGATACAATAACAATAATGTAGATACATGTATTGGCTTTACAATAATGTAGATACATGTATTGGCTTTACAATAATGTAGATACATGTATTGGCTTTACAATAATGTAGATACATGTATTGGTTTTACAATAATGTAGATACATGTATTGGCTTTACAATAATGTAGATACATGTATTGGCTTTACAATAATGTAGATACATGTATTGGCTTTACAATAATGTAGATACATGTATTGGCTTTACAATAATGTAGATACATGTATTGGCTTTACAATAATGTAGATACATGTATTGGTTTTACAATAATGTAGATACATGTATTGGCTTTACTATAATGTAGATACATGTATTGGCTTTACTATAATGTAGATACATGTATTGGTTTTACTATAATGTAGATACATGTATTGGCTTTACTATAATGTAGATACATGTATTGGCTTTACAATAATGTAGATACATGTATTGGCTTTACTATAATGTAGATACATGTATTGGCTTTACTATAATGTAGATACATGTATTGGCTTTACTATAATGTAGATACATGTATTGGCTTTACTATAATGTAGATACATGTATTGGCTTTACAATAATGTAGATACATGTATTGGCTTTACAATAATGTAGATACATGTATTGGCTTTACTATAATGTAGATACATGTATTGGCTTTACTATAATGTAGATACATGTATTGGCTTTACTATAATGTAGATACATGTATTGGCTTTACAATAATATAGATACATGTATTGGCTTTACTATAATGTAGATACATGTATTGGCTTTACTATAATGTAGATACATGTATTGGCTTTACTATAATGTAGATACATGTATTGGCTTTACAATAATGTAGATACATGTATTGGTTTTACAATAATGTAGATACATGTATTGGCTTTACAATAATGTAGATACATGTATTGGCTTTACAATAATGTAGATACATGTATTGGCTTTACAATAATGTAGTAGATACTTTTACATGTAGATTGCTTTACAATAATGTAGATACATGTATTGGCTTTACAATAATGTAGTAGTATTACATGTATACATGGCTTTACAATAATGTAGATACATGTATTGGCTTTACTATAATGTAGATATTGGCTTTACAATAATATAGATACATGTATTGGCTTTACAATAATGTAGATACATGTATTGGCTTTACTATAATGTAGATACATGTATTGGCTTTACTATAATGTAGATACATGTATTGGTTTTACAATAATGTAGATACATGTATTGGCTTTACTATAATGTAGATACATGTATTGGTTTTACAATAATGTAGATACATGTATTGGCTTTACTATAATGTAGATACATGTATTGGTTTTACAATAATGTAGATACATGTATTGGCTTTACTATAATGTAGATACATGTATTGGTTTTACAATAATGTAGATACATGTATTGGCTTTACAATAATGTAGATACATGTATTGGCTTTACAATAATGTAGATACATGTATTGGCTTTACAATAATGTAGATACATGTATTGGTTTTACAATAATGTAGATACATGTATTGGCTTTACTATAATGTAGATATTGGCTTTACAATAATATAGATACATGTATTGGCTTTACAATAATGTAGATACATGTATTGGCTTTACTATAATGTAGATACATGTATTGGCTTTACTATAATGTAGATACATGTATTGGTTTTACAATAATGTAGATACATGTATTGGCTTTACTATAATGTAGATACATGTATTGGTTTTACAATAATGTAGATACATGTATTGGCTTTACTATAATGTAGATACATGTATTGGTTTTACAATAATGTAGATACATGTATTGGCTTTACTATAATGTAGATACATGTATTGGTTTTACAATAATGTAGATACATGTATTGGCTTTACAATAATGTAGATACATGTATTGGCTTTACAATAATGTATTATGGTTCTTAGTACCTTGCAGAGGAACTTGTATACAAAAAATCATCTCCCTAGAATCATGCAATCTGAAGTTATGGTCCGGAAATGAGACGGACCGACAGACAGACGTACATCCTGCGTGACAGTTATATCCCCCCCCCCCCCCCCAATTTTTTTTTTTTTTTTGGGGGGGGGGGGGGGATAAAAATGTCACAACTGCCTAATTGAGTTTCTGTCAGACAGAGTCCCTACACTGAAAATTAAACAATCCATTTTATCATGCTGACCAAGAACCAGCATCGACAAAGACCAAAAAATAAATTTACTAAACATCCAGGTTCTCCCTTGTTGGAATCACTTGAAAAAAGAAGAGTAAAGGAAATTGGGTGCTGATCCATTTGAGATAGTGATATTCTTTTCAGACTTAGTGAGGCTAATATGATTAGATGTATGAAACATTGACTTTGAAATGAATGACAGGCTGGCAAGAACTCTCTGTTGATTACATGATGCTGGAATTTTTTCCATTTACAAAAGTATTACTTTTATTTGTATAAATTAGTGCACTCATATTTTAGTGCTCTGAGGTTTATTAATACATGTATTAGCACAATCTTCAAATCACACAATATATTTTTAAATTAGCAATAATATTCTTGAGGTACAGGTTTTCCAGGTGTATTAAACATTCTAACTGACCAATCATAGGCAACAACAGGTGTTATACTGTACTAGTAAATTGTATTCAAAATTGTTTTCTTCCAGTTCTACATCGTTTTTTATCTCCGTATACCTGTCGACAGTTAAAATGCCTGGAAGTCTGAAACAATGCCTGAAAAAAATTGATAGATTCACCGCCACCTTTTTCAAATCTGTCAGACCCCCATAAGGCAAATAATTTGGAGGAAAAAGTAAATATTGTCTCCACAAATGACGATAAATTGTAAACATGGTTACACTGGAAACTGACAGAAAGCACATACTTCATTTAGGGATTTATAGTTACATGTAAATGTACAACAGTGAGAAATGGGCAAAGGAGTTGGAAATTAAAAACTGTACACCTTGGTAAAGAAGAAATAAAAATACAAATGTACCATACAAAATTGTAAGTCCAACCAAAATTATCCAATTTATAAAATCATCTACTGATGACATGGGACACCATCAGATTAGAAAACCACACAAAAAAGATACCTAAGAAGACAATGAGGAGGAGGTTAACTCTAACAGCCCTTTGCTTACCAGTGAACCATTATTTTGCCATCATTATCAATACCATAGAGGAAACAGAGGTACATGTAATGACCCAAAAGGACAGAAATTTGAGCTAGAAAAGTTTTAGTTTTAGTTTAAACATATTTACATGAGTCATGTATTTGTAAATTATGTAGCAAATGATTGGGATCAAATTTTCAAAATTATTAACTCTCTGTCAGTGTACATGTAGATTTGGAAAGTGAGTTGGAAAGTCTGGCAAGGTATGTTTAAGAAAATAATGGTGTAATGCATGTACCACAATCTGACCTTACAATGTATGTAATTAAGTGTCACTTTGCACCTAGAGACATGGGCAAGACAGCCATGAAATCTGTCTGTGACTTATATAAAAAAGGAGTTTGAATTGCAGTGACAAGATATCAAGACATTGATGCTATCATCCATGCTTCATCAGATTCCATAGAAGAAAACAAATTAAAAAGCCCTAAACCAAAGAGAAAATTGAAACTCAACTAGTCAACTTCTAAAAATCTGGAAAAAAAAAAGAAAAAACAAAAACAAACAGAGATGTCAGTAACCTGGGGATTTAAAGACAAATCGATCACCAGTAACTACAGGCAAATTTTGGGTTGGGAAATCAACAAAAGAGCATAAAGGAACAATAGAAATTGTGAAGAAAATTTGTTCAGATACCAGTACATTGTATAATGAACTACACATGTACACACAGGCTAATTGCCAACAAAACATGATGATCTAAAAAGACATGATACGGTACTGAAGAAAGTTATTAATTACTTATCATAGAGGTAGTTTAATTACTTATCATAGAGGTAGTTTAATTACTTATCATAGAGGTAGTTTAATTAATTATCATAGAGGTAGTTTAATTACTTATCATAGAGGTAGTTTAAAATCTGAATTGTCATAATAATTGATATTACATCAACATTACATCTTTGTCTTTTAAATAAGTGTAAAACCCATTCAGGACAATTTGGTCAATTGCTGACCAGTACAGTTTAAAAGACTATCAAGATGATAAAAAGAAACAAGAGGCCCATGGGCCTTAACGGTCACCTAAGTATGCACATTTTTTGGTCTTTAGAAATCATTGTGTCAGCTATGTGCTCTTTATACTTCATAATAGCTGATGGATATATTGATTTAACTATCACACAATACTGACAAGTTTCAATCCTTTTATAGGATAGTACGTTTAATCATATAACAGTGAGATGTGATTTTGATATATCCAGAGTAGATACACAAAAATAAAAACATCAATTACTTTTTGTGCCTTACGAACTAAAATGTTCACAATTATGGTAAAGTGTTTTGCTCTTTCTAATCATGCGTTAAGTCTTTATAATGCACATTAGTGAAGATTTTGAACAATTATGTTTATTTCCACAATATAACCATTTTGGCACTGTCCTTCCCAAACCACCCCCATCTTTTCATGTAACACAGTCCATCTAGGTGATCAGAGAAACTTTAGTTTCACCAGACATCCAAAATATTGTAATATACAACTTGTCTAGTTATGATTTAGGGGTGGGGATTTCAACAATTTTTTAGATAATTGAAGATTTCTGAAATAAGGAGGCAGTTTTTCAGATAACTGAATATTTCTGAAATTATGGGGTGGGGAATGAGCTGGGATTCCCCAAAATACATCCATACAACTTTGTCTTGTCATGGATAACAAGAGGATATATGGTTTAGGGTTGGGAAGCTCAAATATTTATGATATAATTGAATATTTCTGAAATAAGAGGGTGTGACCCTTGGGATCCCCAAAATATCACCATAAAGCTTGTCTTGTCATGAGGAATAAGTAAATATATGGTTTAGGGTGGGAACCTCAACGGGTTTTGAGATAATTGAAGATTTCTAAAATAAGAGGGTGGGGATGACCCAGAGGGCCTCCAAAATATCACCATTAAACTGGTCTTGTCATGAGGAATTAGAAAATATCTGAAAAAAAACGGGTGGGGAATAACCCTGGGTATCCCCAATATATCACCATAAAACGTCTCTTGTCATAAGGAATAAGAAAATATATGGTTTAGGGATTGGGATCTCAATGGTATTTCAGATAATTGAAGATTTCTGAAATAACAGGGTGGGGATAGACCCTGGGGATCCACAAAATATCACCAGAGAACTAGTCTTGTCATGAGGAACACGAAAATATATGGTTTAGGGATAAGGACCTCAACAGTTTTTGAGATAATTGAAAATTTCTGAAATTGCTTCATGCTCTTTCTAACCATGTATTCAGTTTTCCTGTAAGATGTGCAGGAGTTAAGAAGATTTTTGAAGATTTGGCTATTTTTAATATTTAGTAAATTTAGCCCTGCCCTAGGGGCAGAACCCATGCCCTCAGGGTAATGAATTTTGCAATTTTGGTAGAGGGCTTCATGCTTTTTCTAACCATTCAGTTTTCTTGTAAAATGTGCAGGATTCGAGCAGAAGTGTATTGAAGATTTGGCTATTTTTACTATATAGTAAATTTAGCCCTGTCCTAGGGACAAAACCCATGCCTTCAGGGTCATGAATTTTGCAATTTTGGTAGACAGCTTCATGCTCTTTCTAACCATGTATTCAGTTTTCCTGTAAGATGTGCAGGAGTTAAGAAGATTTTTGAAGATTTGGCAATTTTTACTGTATAGTCAATTTAGCCCTGCCCTTGGGCCAGAACCCATGCCCTCAGGGTCATGAATTTGCAATTTTGGTAGTGCAACTCTAGGACATTGCAACCATATAAAGCATTTGTTTCAGTAATATACCCCAGTAGAATGGAAGATTTTTAAAAATTACCCTATTTTTCATGGTTTTTACCTCCTCCTTAGAGCCCCATAGGGGTGGGAACCATGAATTTTGCAATTTTTATGCCCCTTCAGATATTGATGCTAGTGACCAAGTCTGGTTGGAATTGGTCCAGAGGTTTATGAGAAAAAGCTAAAATTGTGAAAAAGTTTAACAGATGACGCACAACGACAGGCAAAACACGATCGCAAAAGGTCACCATGAGCTTTGCTCAGGTGACCTAAAAACTGGTATTCTCAGATTCCTGGTATGCAGGTGACAGAACCTTTGGTTGCCTCTGGTCTTTGTGTCAATAGGTTCGTTCGTTGAAATACCATCAACTGAATTGTTACCGATCGGAGGCTACAAATGGTGAGTGAATGCTACCAGTGTTGACCGATGGTTGCTAAATTGTGCCGGCAGTGCCCCGAAGGTACCGACGATATTTGAACGGATATCAGTATAACTGGCAACCTTCTGCGACTTCTGGGACTTTTGGTATCGTTGGTAAAACCGGATATAAGAAACATCATGGATGATCTACGTCGAAAAATAGTAGTTTCTGGCATTTTTAGAAGTGTACAAATAAACATTTTTTAGAGAAACTTGACTTCAGGGAAAATCTGCGGTGTTTATGGCTTTTTTTCCATATCGATATTATAAATCTAAAACATGTATTGCATAGCGAAATATTGAGAAAGGTTTTAATTTTTAAAAAAATGGTTACAAAAAGCATCTACTGTATTAGGTATCTAAAACTGAAATACCAGAATTTCAAACAATGCTCCTTTAAAAATTTGCGGGACCTATACGTATTTCTTTGAAATGATGTTATTGAATCAAGTTTATACTTTGCTATCTGAGATTTTTTATATTGTATTTATATTATACTTACTTTCTGATGCAAGTTTTACACCCTTTTCTGTCAGTAAAATATTATGTTGTTTGCCTTTTATATCGATTAATACTGCGAAAAAAAAACAGATATTTTTTCCCCCATGTTGGTGTGACTTAATCATGAAGCTACCGAAGATGCCCAAGGTATAAGGTGCTGGCAGGTTTGGCTACCAACAAAACTAAGTTGCATATTTGTTCAGCTGCTCTCGGTAACCATCGGTGTCTTTCGGGAACCATCGGTGACTTTTGTCGTCTATGGTAACCAGCGGTATTATTCCCAACACACCTAACTGCAATGAGGTGTAATTGTAAGTATGCTGCTGTTGCCATTAGAGAACAGTACAAGTCTGATCTTGAGACGCTTGAACTATAATGGCTCCATGAAAAGCTCTGAAATCATCCGAGTTATGCTTCCTGGATGACGGTCATGGAAGTTCCAGGTGGCAATATGTGCAACACTCCTTTGCAATTTCTCAAACTGATGTACAGTACAAACATGGTGTTTATTCTGTCAAACACTCTACTTGGTGTAGAGTGAAACACGGTACGGTACGGTGATTTTTGGTGTGCAACACCAGAAAAACACTATCACTCCGTGAAAAATAGTGTAAAGGATTATCTATCGACATGAATGACTTGACACTTCAATATGCAATAAAAATCGTCCGTGCGTAACAAGCTTACCTCGGCAGTTAATCTCCTGAGTGTTAACTTTTTGGGCATCCTGTTTTTTAAAGGGCAGTGCCAGTATTTACGTTTAAGTCACACAAAGAAGTTATATTCTAAAGACAAAAATAATAATTTATTTATTGAGCAATTTGATCAGACAAAATGAGACTTAAATTGAAATTTATTACAGATATAATAATCGTAATATATCGCCGGTTCATCTGGGATCAAGTTGCTGGCAATAGTATATCAGCATTTGTTCTACATGTATATAAATATCTGTAAAACTTGACTAAAACGAGTTTTTAAATCGTAGTAGCATGCCAGTAATCATAAATGACGTCGACGACCAGTTAAATAACACTGACGCAATTAAAAGGTGATCCATGTCAATTCCATTTTTTGTCATTTCCGAATGTCTTAAAATCATTTACTTAAAAATTATTGACTTTTGAAAATAAAAATAAGGGCAGATATGCATCTTTATAGATGTGGTTACATAAATTTAAAAAATCTATTTTAAAAAAGATGCATCATTTTACACCTGATTTTTTTTATCCCTCTTATGATATTGAGGGAGATAACTTGTATACTTCTTTTGCACTCGTGTATTCAGCCACATACTCGAAGATACACGTGTATGTGAATCAACTATCACCACAATTATACAATGTTACTATTTCTTTTTAATGTTTGATAAAATAGTAAGTCTGAAATACCGGACTGTATTACTTTTTAAAATAATTTATTACATGTACACGGTCGTACTGGACTGGTGTCAATTTCAGGTGAGCACTGAAAGTTTTAGAGTCATGTTTCTGTCAGTCGTATTTTGAATAAAATAAACAATGTAAAATCTAGTTGAAGTTAACAGTTAAAAATATTAAGCTATTTGTCAACATTTTCGATTTTGTGAGAGAGAGAGAGAGAGAGAGAGAGATTTACGTATTACTACACCACTGTGACACCTATGAAATACATGATAATTGTGTAATTTCTGTCGGAAATCAAATGTGAGTAAAGTTAATCTGAGAAGTTCTTTTTCAAGACTGATCAACAGTTACTATCAAGGTCAAAGTTTGGCATGCAGCCAACGATGATCGGAACATCAAGCGTCCTTGGTCTGCTTGGGATAATTTAGCAAATCAATTTCAAAGCTCTCAGAAAAGAAGTTGTTGTAACTTTCAGTGTTTCATATCATCGTTTTAGTAGTAGTGAAGGGCAGAGTTTATGTATATGCATGCATGGGTACAACTGAACTTGACATCACCGAAGCGACTCTGATATTCTGTCTAACAAGACATGGATTTACATCTTGTTTATTAGCTGTAGGGTGCGAGGCTGTAGTAATAGTTAATCAATCTAGGCACCCCCATGGAGAAGTTTAATCCAAAACGCTTCAGCTGACGGTGTCACACGGAGTTTCTCGATGTCAAAGAAATATGCCGCCATAGTGTAGAGTGAAATTTTGCGTATGTTTACACTATACTGAGAAAGAGAATCACGGTGTTTTTTGGTGTTTTTTGTCATCATTTTCGCGGTGTAGAGCGTTTGACAGAATAAACACCACGTTTGTACTGTACATGTACATGTTTGCTGTTTCATGGGTCTCATGCAGCACACGCATTCAAGGGTCTGTTGCAAAAATCTTTGGTATGCTTCAGATGTCACCAAAGTTTTGCATCTCCTCACATACCCTCCGAGTGTCTTATCTGCCTTAGTTGTAACGCTGTTGTTGTGGCTATCCCATGTAAGGTTTTTACTACTAACACTAATGGTTACTCCTAGGTTTTTGCTGGAGTCTGTCAAATCAAGACGGAGCCCATGTATCCTGATGTTGGCAGTGATGGGTTTTAGCTTCTTGGTAACTTGTATCACCACATACAGTGAAACCTGTATATAGAGGCCACCCAAGGGACCAGAAAATATTGACCTTTATGTGCAGGTGACCCTTATACACAGGTTCAATTTAGCTGAAGTATGCAGTCAAGGGACATTAAAAAACTGGCCTTTATAAACAGGTAATCCTTATATAGAGGTGGCCGCTATAGCAGGTTTTACTGTACTTCTCTGGGTGAAACATCATCGATATCTGCCAGTCCTCCTTCCATCTCACAAGAGATGAATGTGACTGGGTTGTAAAGGAGGCAATCATCTGCGTCTGTGATGTCCGTTCTTGTGGATCATTATTGTGCATGTACAGGAGAAATAGCAATGGGCCCAGTACTGTACCCTGGTGAAAAACAGATACGGTAACACTGGTGCTGTTCATGACTTGTGACCTTCCAGTAATACTTGTCAAGTCCTTTCGGAGAGTAGTGCCTCGTATGCTGTAGTATATCTTGTTTAGTTTGTGTGCTAGGCGCTGACAGTGGACTTAGTAAAAAATGCCTTGGACTTTGAGAAGTCCAGTAGAATAATATCAACAGTCAACTTGACCTCTCTCTCTAACTCTAACGTAGAAAAAAAAAACTGTTTCACATGATCACTTTGAACATATGTTCTAAAGCAGTTATGCCAAAACAAGGTGGATAATGGTTTTAATTGGTCAAATCAACAGTATAAAAACAGGTCAATTTACCAGTACTGTAGCTTAAATTTGTTTTGGGCCGACTTGACATGTCATGTTACAATGAAAGTTGGGCGAGTTCTCCCATTGAAAGTGACAATGTCAATTTACCTGTACTTCTTCTATTGGCCGAGTTTTGATATGTGCCGAGAATTATACGGTCGAAACTGAGATGGGACGAGTTTGTAATAGACAATGACATGTAATTCCTAAAAAACAGATCTAGGCCTACAGTGCAAATCCGTTTCATTTTTTTGTACAAACACAAATACAGTGCAATTCCATTTCTACACAAAAATATAATCCTGTGGTTATCCAGAGAGTGGATCAAATTACCAGAAGATATGGCATAAGATCATCTGAGTTACATAAAATACAAAAATCAAGTAAAATACCCAGAAAACACTGACTCTGTGATCAGATTAAAATCTTCTGTGTCATTTCTTATGCAGGCACACCGTAAAAAAAAAAGAGTCCTGTCAATGGGAGACAACTCGAAAATTAAACTGGTTGTAGGGGTTGTCTCAATGATTTGTTATCAAAACGATACTAAAAGAGGTGTAAACCAAACATTTTTAGAATCTTATTTGATATTGATTGCTTGAAAGTAAATCAAAAAAATAAAAAGAATAAGGTGTCGTATGTTTGAGCACTAGGATCCTTATCCTCAAGGTAGACGTGGCAATTTCAATCTAATTTATTTTGAAACGATCCCTTGAAAAAAAAAGTCATGGGACCTTGTTTCTAAATAAAGACCGGTACTTATATTTCGTCCAATGAAAAGGCTCAATGTAATTCAGTGCGTAAGGAATAACGGCACATGACTTACAGTTTATCATGGCAATACTAAAAGTTTTAAACTTTGTTCTCTTGATAAAAGTTATTTTGTTATCAGTGAGTGAGATAACGGTAGCTCAGACGGGTGACCCGTGCATAAAAACTGACACATGTAGATGTGAATCGAAAGATGGATACTTAGACCTAACACCTTTACAATCGGTAGGAAAACAGCCAAGGTAAGATACAGTTACACTTACAGCTGCAACGAAGAAGCCTTTTTTAGAAGGTATTGAAGAAGGAGACAGAAAAATAGTAAAATACCTTCTTCGTTGCAGCTGTAACTAAGGTTTACCCCAAAAGTACCCGAAAGACGGGCAGCACGATTTACCCAAAAAGACCAAAAAAACATCCAAAATGACCCAAAAACACACAAAAACATTTAAAACGTAACAATTTTAGCAATCTTATTATAATATGATGAATATTTTTTATGACTGTAGATGTTTTTGACTTTGATAATTCTGTTTTATCCAATTTCACGATGTATTTCTGAAACCATGATATATATAGTCAGCATGACATTTTAAAATGTGTCAGAATGTTACTTATATGGGACGGTAAAGACGTTTAATACATATGAAATCATCATTTTCCACATTACGTAGAATTTTTATAATATAAATTTGACATAAAATATGAAAAATATTTCAGGAATCGTGAAAGCAAATAATTGAAGAAGACCGGTTGGGCTCTTCATTTTGCTAAATGACAGTGTCCGTAAGTTCCATGAGAAGTGATAAATGTTGATTTTTTTTTAATTTCTAGCTGTCTATGAAATATTTATACAGAAGAAAATGCATTTAAAATGATTATTGATGCAAATTTATTTCGATTTAATTGTTTTTGGATGTTTTTTGGGTCTTTTTGGGTAGTTTTTGTTTTTTGGGTAAATCGTGCCGCCGCCCGAAAGACCCCAAAACACCTCAAAACACCCAAAATACAATTATATCGAAATAAATTTGCTTCACTAATAATTTTTAATGCATTTTCTTCTGTATAAATATTTCATAGACAACTAAAAATTAAAAAATAATCAACATTTATCAATTCTCACAAAACTTACTGACAGACACAGTCATATAGTAAAATGAAGAGCCAAATCGGTCTTCTTCAATTATTTGTTTTCACAATTCCTGAGGTATTCTTCATATATTGTGTCAAATTTATATTATACAAATTCTGTGGAAATGATGATTACATATGTATTAAACATCTTTACTGTGCCATATAAGTAACATTCTGGAACACGCTGACTATAATACATCGTGAAATTGGATAAAACAGCATTATCAAAGTCAAAAAGACAAAAACACCTACTCCTAGTCATAAAAATTATTCATTATATCATAATAAATTGCTAAAATTGTTACTTTTTAAATGTTTTTATGTGGGTTTTTTTGGTAAATCGTGCTGCCTGTGTCAGGATGTTTCGCCCCGATTACCATTTTGTGCTGGGATAATTTGCATCGGGATGTTTCGCCATTATTTATGGAGCTAAACATCCCTAGACATTTTGCTTTACATGATATAATGATATTTGTTGTTATTATTAGACGTCTTGCTTCATAAAATATTTCCAAATTTCATTGCTTATTTTGATATAATTTTCTAATTTGTAATTTTAAAAATTTGACAATTTTAAAGCGATATGAGCTGTCATAGGTGAAAAATTTTACATGCCCATTTTATGTGATATTCTATCTCGTATATATTGCAAAGAGACCATCTAGTGGTTAGAATAACAAACGCATTTGTAAAATTGCAAGTCTTGCCAAACGTAACCCGTAAAATCAGTTATTTTTTGTCTACCATACTTTGAGCATTGCAAATTAACTTTCGTTAATTTTTTACAAAGATTTATACCCAAGGACCAATAAACACATGCTATTTGCAGTTAATATACATTCTATTCTTATTACCCTTTGCGTTTATTTTCGTACATTGTACATCATCATCTCATACCTAAATCAGGAGAATTTGTCTTTTTCGTTGTTTCAAAACATTCGTTTCTGAAATTGTCCACATGCCAGGTATATCGGGTGATCTCGACCCATTTTTAACTTGTCCCATTGCATTCTCGGTTTTATCATTCTTGACACATGATCATGAACTGCCCAACTCCACTAGACATGGCGGCACGATTGTAAAACATGAGGTACGCATACTTTTCAGAGTTACATTTTGTTTTGATTTTGTCAATGTCAGCATTTAGGGTAACATTAAAGATCCGAAAAATTTCTTTTAGTGACCTGATATGTTTATTCATACATTTACCAGATTTTCTTCAGGTATTTAAAATAGCATTGAAAAGCATATGTTTTACATAATACATGCACTTTCCAATAAAAATCATGTCCTGTATTTTAAAAATAAACACAAAACACATAAAAATTGGCTGACTTTAACATACTCCGAGAGCGTAAAGGACCGAGATCCCCTGACCGAATTACAAAGTACATTTGATATGGCGAAAGAGTTTATCTCATACGGAAATACAGCTGGATTTTTTAATTTATGAGAAAACTTAAAATTCTAATAAAACAAATAACTTCGAAAAGAAGATCTTCTTCAATGTTTCACATGTTTGATAATGTATTTGAACACATATTTTAAATCATATTTTATATCATATTCTCGACTATATGTTATGATCAGGGAACAGAAATCATCATTGTGACAGTTTACAATGTATATCGCTTTAAACAAAAATGAAAGTTAAATATCACTATATACATGTACTAAACCAAAAAGGGAAGTTTTCATCACCAAAAATAATTTTTCAGTACTTTTAATAATTTCAAAATCAAAATTCAAATATTTAATGGAACTTTGTTTAACAGTGAAAATACTCAAATGCTATTGAAATACAAATGTACAGTAAGGAATGGCTTCACAATATATATATATATATATATATATTGTAAATTCACATCTTGACACTATTTTTTTTCCTTTCGGTAACTCTACGAAGATGAAAGAGATATCAACCGGTCACCAAGCATGGGTTCAGTAATTATCATACCAAAATTATTACCGTCAGCCATTTAATTTTAATCAGGAAAGTTAATTAGTATTTACTCATGTTTAATTTCTTTTAACATTAAATTACTAGAAATCACCACTTACTGTGCTAATAACACTTCAAATGAAATGCTTAATATATCAAAAATGATTACAAAAGATCAACATTAAAAAAAAAGAAAATACCCCCACAGAAAAATAAACAATAAATTTCAAACTAAAACATAACATAAAATATATAAGTTACTGTATATACATGTATATTTATCATACTATAGGTGCGAAATATCCCAGAGCGAATCAGTAATCGGGAAGAAAGGTCCCACATTTCCATAATAGACTGGTCTTTAACAATGGAAAAAGCATACCATTTGGATATCCAGGGGTGAAAGGGTTAAGAAAACAATAGAACTCGGCAACATTTAGTTTAACATTAGAAATTTTATTGAAATGCGATAAAAATGGCTTTAATTTTTTTGTAAAGAGTGGTTTAATTTTATATGAAATACATGTATCTACAGGCACTTGTTTCTATCAATGGGAGTGGCCCATTGATAGAAACAAATGCCTGTGGAAATACCAAATAATAGAAATATATAGGCTGGTATATTGGATAAAAAGCACTCTAGAGTAAACAGATCTAATTCAGACTTGCCAACCTTGAAATTTTTCATGGAGATTTTTCAGTCTCATGGGGGCGACTCAAAATTTTAGTAAGAATTAATAGGAGAATTTAATTTTTTCATGGGAGAGATATGCATTTTTCTTCAGGAAATTATCAAAATTTTACATAAAAAATAGGAAGTCTTTTTATGGGGAGACTTAACAAGTATGCTAATTCTCTCGTCTAGGTAACAAATGGTTTTGGAATCACACTAGGAGTGTGTCCCACTCACTGTCAGACATAACAGGGTTAATCACGTGATTGTCACATGATCACTTCTGTGAGTGGATAAAAATGTTCAGCTATGGGCCATACCGACAAAACCTGAAGATTCTGTGAAAAAAAACCAGATTCTTTCTTTTGCCTTAACTACATGTATATAAATGATGTTGATAAAAAAATTGTCGGGTCTGTAGGGCAGTCACCCAGACGTTTTATTTTGGGGAAGTGACCACTTGTCTTTCATCAACTTCTGGTTGCCATGACACAAATGTGATCTCCTCGAGTGATGGCTATTTCAGGCACTGTAGGATAATGATTACAAATAATATATCACTCTCAGACAGGAATAATGATATATCAGAGAATAATTATAATGTAAATGTATCACTATCAGAGGGTCGGACGAATTAACGAAACAGACTACAATTACCTAAAAAAACACCACAATTACTGGAGCAAGATACAAATGTTGTACTATATATTTAAAATGTATTTTGTATCATAATTTAAGTATAATTATGGCTTAATTCTGAATGAATTTCCCAAACTAGACCGAAACAGACTAGATACAATTACCGAAACAAGACTGACCTCTTTTGATAATTGTAGTGTGTTTCGGTCTTGTTTCAGGGATTCATTCGTTAAATTTAATCAATAATTATAGTACATAAGTCATGTTACAAAATACATTTTAAATAATTATTTAAACATTTTGTATCTTGTTATGGTCATCAATGTGCCTTTGTGGTGTGTTTCGGTATTGTTTCTGTCTGTTTCGGTAACTGTAGTGTGTTTTGGTCTTGACTCTTGTTTTGGAAATTTATTCAGAATTAATCCATAAATACTCATAAATTAGGCTACCAATTACATTTTTTAAATATTTGACAAAATATATTACGACATTTGTATCTTGCTTTACTAATTTAAGTGTGTTTTGGCAATTTAAGTCTGTTTCGGTAAATCACCTTACTGCTGTTAGACACTCACAGGCCTAGGAATAATGACGTATCAGAGAATAATTATTATATATCACTCTCAGACAGGAATAATGATGTATGATCAGAGAATAATTATTATGTATAACTGTCAGACAGGAATAATGATGTATTAGACAGGAATGATGATGTATCCTGGTACCTTATATAAATATGTACATGTAGCATCCCCATGTGAAGCTGCATAAAGTTTGCGAATGAAAGGTGGCTAGGACTTGGTGCCATAGGGGCCCCAAAACAGGCAAAAGGGGCATATTGTACATATTTAACAATCATCTCATGAGCTCAGAGTTTTTTAAATTCACCGGTCTTACCAGAAAAACTGGTAAATTTTACAAAAGTTTGGTGAAATCTATCTGATTAACTGGTCCAAATGGCCGATATTTTTCCATTTCATTTCAATTGTGTATATATATACAAATCAGTAAAAAAATTTCTTTGACCAGTGAAATTCCTTTATTCACTGGTCTGGTTTACCAGTAATTTTTTTTTATTTCAAAATGTCTGTGAACCAATGATCAGATGGATCACTTTAAAATTTTGTATGCATGATTGTTAAGTAGATACATGTACGGTACATGTATCTACAAAGTTTGCGAACGAAAATTAAATCTGTCCATAAACAAATGAGCCACTAGGGGACGCTTTACTCCTTTAGTAAGGCAGGATACAATTTTATTACAAATTGTTTAATAACTCAAAACTGATCGACTTTTTGTATACAAAGATATATGAGAAATTAAAGTTGTCAGGAATTATATAAGATCAAAGGTCAAGGTCACAGGCACCTGATTAACGGAAAATAAAAGTTTTTTTGGTATAATTTTTTACTACTTCTCCAGAACCATATGGCCAATTTGAACCTAAGTTTACAGGAAGTATAACCATACACAATGAAGACCGATATAACTAATCTACCTTTTATACATGTACCTCAGCTGTGAGACAATTACAAATATGTCAGCTGTTTGGGGATATGAAGTGGGAATGTTTCCAAAAAAAAATTTTCAACACACATTTTTTTTATTAAAAGTTCAAAAGCTTTTTACCTTCATAGTTCAGCTTTAATGACTCAAAACTGATTAACATTTTGTATACAAAGATATATGAGAAAGTTGTTAAGAATTAACTAAGGATCATTTTGACAATTTCAAGGCTGTTGGATCAAAGGTCATGGTCACAGGCACCTAAGTAAACAGATAATATAAGATTTTTTTCAAATTTTAGACATTTTTGACTTTTTCTCAAGAACCAGTGGACTAATTTTAACCAAACTAAACAGGAAATTTTTGTCAGGTGACCGTTAAGTCTCCTTAATATGAAAAATTGCTTGAAGATAACATTTTTCTTTATTTTGAAATTCCTGTGTCCTATAGCCATACTCCAGAGATGACCTACATGTAAGAAAACCTCTGTAATTAAGTAAAAATTACTTGATATTCGTTGTTAATTAAAATAACCCCCACCTAAACCAGCAAAATCAATATTAATTCTGACAATACTACATGTAAATTAATATCTAAAATAAATGCTTTAATCAGTCACTGCTTCTTTGTAATAAATCATATCAAATGCATCAAAACTGAAATATTTAAATTTTTCATCTTTGTCATTAAACAACAACTTACATGTACATGTAGATATAAAGCAAGGAGTTTTCAGTCTAGTAACATAAAATCTTAATTTGAATTCTAGCAAGTCAATTTCCTCACTGCTTGTCCCTGTAGGACAAGTGAAGAATTTTATGGTTGTTGATTTCAAGATAAGTTACATTTACCGGTATCTCATACTGAGTTCTGCTTTTATTTTGTGATGTATACATTGTATTTAGTTTGATTGTAAATTACTGGAGGAGTCCTATTTTTTAAAATTTTTCCTTGACAGATTTGAAGTCAAGGATCCATTATCATCATACACATACACGTGGAGTCCTTGTGTCAATAGTCCTGTAGCATGTGGCGTGATTACAAGTGATGTTGCAGTAAGTAGTTCTGTGGTATGGTTATGAGCCACATTGCAGTAAGTATTTCTGTGGCATGGTTATGAGCCACATTGCAGTAAATAGTTTTGTGGCATGATTGAGAGAGATGTTGCAGTAAGTAGTTCTGTGGCCTGGTTATGAGCCACATTGCAGACATCACACAAATGATCCTTGTGTACCCTAGATGTGCCTACTATAATATAATACTAAGGTCGGTCTGACCTACTTTCTGTAAACTAGATCAAGGTCACTGAAAATCATTTCCAGAGCAGAACTCCTGAACTACATTGTGGATTGGAACCATACTTTTTGGGTACCAGAGCTGGTCTGACCTGATTTCTGGAAACTAGATCAGTCACTGAAAAATTGTTTCCAGAGCAGAACTCCTAAATTGATGGGTGGATTGGAACCATACTTGGGTCAAATGACCCCCATGTACCCTAGATGTGCCTTTTTTGGTTATAGGGTCTGTCTATTCCAATTTCTGGAAAGTAGGACAAATTCACTGAAAAATCATTTCCGGAGCAGAACTCCTAACTGCTACATGTGTATGTTACTGCAGACAAGAAACTTAGCTTCTCGAAGCGCTCTTGTTTTTGTATCTAGGTGAGATTTGTATAGGTCAGATTTTTTTTCTTTTTTTATTTTGGTATAGGTCAGTTTATTTGTCATGCAGAGAGAATGTAATAGGTTTGTCAAACAGATTTAAGTTCAGAATGTATTCATTTAATAAACAACCTACTTTTACTTCTTTTAGGCTGTCATGCAGATTTAAGTTCAGAATATGTATTCACAATCATGTAATAAGGGACCTACTTTTACTTCTTTTAGGCTGTCATGCAGATTTAAGTTCAGAATATGTATTCATGTAATAAGGGACCTACTTTTACTTCTTTTAGGCTGTCATGCAGATTTAAATTCAGAATATTTATTCATGTAATAAGGGACCTACTTTTACTTCTTTTAGGCTGTCATGCAGATTTAAGTTCAGAATATGTATTCATGTAATAAGGGACCTACTTTTACTTCTTTTAGGCTGTCATGCAGATTTAAGTTCAGAATATGTATTCATGTAATAAGGGAACTACTTTAACTTCTTTTAGGCATGTCAAACATTCAACTTTTGACTATTTATACTAGTCATGCAGATAGAATGTAATAAGTGAGCTACTTTTACTGCTTTTAGGCTTGTCAAACAGAATCAAGTACGGGCTATTTGATTGGACGTCAGAGCACAGGAGACTTTTCCGGAGAAGCAGGAAAAAATCTGAAGTTAATTTACACAAATTATGATGCGTCTATTGTTAAACAGAGGTAAAACTGGTTAAAACATTGAACATCATATGAATAGCATTTAAAGGGGTAAATGTTTGATAACTTAACACCAGCACAAAATCATTCATTAAAGTCATAATATAAATGCTGTTTGATACAATATGACCTTATTGTACTCAGTTGTAGTATTGCAACTTGTAATGGCATGTAATATCTCTCACTGCAGTAAACGAAATGGACATTATGACGAATTACCAAAATGAAGTTTTACTTTGTACACAATTGCCTGGTACAAATCTAACGAAAACAGCCTTTTTATAGCTACGGTACCAGTAAATCATTGTTAAAGAGATTTTTAAGTGTTCATGATATAGTTAGATGTGATCTGAATGTAATGTTATCTAATTTTATCAATTAACTGTTGTGATATTGGCCTAATATGGGATTTTCTGCCCAAACAATATGAAATTCAAACTCAGTCAATATTTCAAATTAAGCCAATATAAAAATAAAAAATTATGTTAATATTGAAAAACTCAGCTAATATTGAAGTTGCATGGCCAAACCAAAATTCAGTGATAGTGGCCGACATTTTTTTCAAATCAAATGGTACAGGCATCTTTTCCACAATCCACAGGTCTAGTTGGATTTCTTATTGGCAAAGTTAATTAATTTTTAATGTGTTTCGAATAGTGTTTTGCGCCACACTCAACAATTTTTTCAGTTATTTGGTGGTGGCCAGTTTCTGTTGGTGGAGGAGAGAACCTGCTTACAATGTATCTGGGAAGAGACCATCAGCCTTCAGCAAATAAATGGGCAAACTTTCTCACAAAAATCAGCTTAGGTTCCAGCGCGCCTCGAAGCTGCACTGACCTGCTGAGTTAATTGATAATATGCTCATTAATAAGTGATTTGCATATTGGCCTAGTTATTGCTTAACCTCAGGCCAATACAACAGACCTCAGCCCAATAACTAAGCAGATATAGATGGAAATTACTGTCATTAATAATCCTATATTATTCAACTGTTATAAATGTGACTTTGAACTATTTTTAAAACTTCAACAGAAACTGTCTTAAACTAAAAAAAAATTGTTAGCAAAGTTTCTTTCATTATAAATGCAAATTTTTGTGTTTGATTTAGGGAAATATGTGACATTTTTATGTGCTAATAACTCTCGACAGTTGACAAATTACTGAAACAATTTTCCATCATACACACAGTACACCGTAATCCAAAATTACTGAAAATTTTAATTTTGTAAAATGCATATTACATGTATAGAATTGTCTTCAAAATGATAAAGAGAGCAGATCTTGCTCGGTCGTTAGCACGCTCGACGCTTGATCGTGAGTTCGAGTCCAGCTGGTGGCTGGTTGGCTTCCTGTCCTTCTGATGAGACAGTAAAAACAGAGGTCCCATGTTAGAGTAGGTGTCAGCACATTAAAAAACCCTCACTGCTCAATGGCTGTAAGTACCCAGCATAGGCCAAAATTTGAAGCCCTTCACTCGCATTTGTTGACATCTCCATATAAGTGAAAGGTTCTTGAGTGGGACGTTAAACAACAATAATCAAACAAAAAGATAAAGAAGGTTGTGGATGTGCATATCGACAAAATGTCCATTTTGTTTTAGGAATATGATGAAATTTAAAGAAAATGTTCTCATGAAAGAAAATTCTTATTCAGTTGCACCACATATATGTGCATTACATTACAAACAAAAATAATTAGTTTGAGTAAAACTGAATGACATTAATTAGACAATTTTTATTGAGCCAATAGCTCAAGGTGACCTTGATTTTTAGGTCACATGAGCCAATAGCTCAAGGTGACCTTAGTATTGCTATCGTCTTTTGTCTGTCATCGTCCATTGTTAACTTTCAACTTCTTCTCAAGAACCAATGAGCCAATTTTAATCAAATTTGGCAAAAAGTATCCCCATGTGAAGCCACATAAGGTTTGCAAATGAAAAGGGGCTAGGACTCGCAGGTATCGCAAAAGGGACCAAAAAGGATCAAAACATAGTACTTGTACATCTAAAAGAATCTTCATCTCATGAACCAATGATCAGATGATTTCAAAAATTGTATGCATGAGTTTGTGAAAGAAACGGAAATCTATCCATAAAATAGCCACTAAGTGGCTTTAATAATGTAGGGTACATTTTTATACAAATACAAAACCCAAAAATGATCGACTTTTTGTATTCAAAGATATATTCATGAGAAGGATGTTAGGAATTATATAAGGATCATTTTGATAAAATTTCAAGATCCAAAGCACCTAGATAAGATAAGCAGAAGACATCATTTTTTTGGTCAAATTTGAGACATATTCAACTCAAGAATCAGTGGGCCAGTTTGAACTAAACTTGACAGGCTGTGTGAAGATTACACCTAAGATCTCTTCTAACCCCAGACTGATCCTTCATATTCCTATAATTAATGCAGATTGATTTGTTTATTTTCAGAGTGACCCATATTCATGTTTCCATTTTTATTATAGAATGTTTCATTTATTTTCAGAGAGACCCACATTCTGTTGACATGTGATACTCATGAAGAAGGCTTGTTAGTGTTTAAAGGGGAATCACCAAATGTACATTATGTAAGTACAGCATTGGGTGCTTCTAATGTCATCAGGGTTTTCCCTGGCACATAAATCCTGAGTGATTGTCACGACAAAAATAGCAAATCAGGGTGGAAATTAAGAAAAAATCTTCAGGAGCCAAACGGGCTCCTAAGTTTTAAATTCTGGGAGCACAGATTTAAACTTAAGGGCCCGTCATATTTACTTGAAAAAATTTTAACCAGTTTGTGACCTTAACATTTTTAACAACTTGCTCAGCCGGGCAAGTACTATACCGATATTGTGCTTGCCTGCCATGAAAATTTGGTTGCCCGCAAAGAAAAAAAAACATTTGAGTCAATTTTGTGTTTTATTAATTTATTTTTATTTTAATAAATATATACAATGTAAATTGTCTCTGAATGATATACATTGTATTTGCAAGTAAATTAATTGTAAATGCATTTGTATTGTCAATATCATTTATATCAATCATTATTATTACTATTTTACAATGTAACTACTGTGTGTTAAATTGATGCAAATTACAAGTTTTCATTTTTTAAAACAATATCTATCCTTTTTAAGTATCTCATTAAAACTTTTATTCACCAGAACTAATTTTCCTTTTATCATTCACCTACATTTAATTAAGATTTAATAACTTTTATTCAATGTATAGTATTACATGTACATGTATTATCATTTTAACACATCCTGAAATTCAGTTCTGTTCGGTATCGGTTCTTTTATTACACACACCCAACTTCCATTTCCTCCATAAACTGCAGGCAACAACAGTCAACACACGATGTGTTCTGTGACATTTTTGGCCACGAGGTAAAGACTAACGTATTTACTTGTCAAAAAAATAATTATTTTAATTTTTAACTGGTTTTTAGCAATCCATTTAAACCAGACGTAGAAGGAAATGGATCACTTTTGAAACTTTAGCTTTTTGAAATGACGAATGCAGAATGGTTGTACTTCTACTTTCATTCTGATAAAAGCGGACATTCGAACTTAACATGTCAAAATTTTAGCTTCATCAGATTGGGAATTTTAAGGACCAAAATTGGGAAAAAACAGACACTATTTCCAACTGTAAATGGACCAAAAAACGGCCCCAAAAGTGGCAAAAAAATTCCTGAAATCAATTCGCCAAATGGGCGACTCCATACGTAAAACGATTCACCTGATCGTAAATTCAATATTGCAGATATGATGTTTGTTATGTCCTCTCATAATGTTGCTACTTTTATATGAGGCTCCCATGGGGTGGGGGAGGCATTGTTTAGTATTGGAAACAATGAGAACTAGAAAACGTATCAAATACGAATACGACAGGCTTTTCACAACCCCCACTGTGGACGTAAAGAAAACAACTCGGCACTCTTAACATGCATCAGAGTTCAGTCCGTTAGTGAGCATGATGGTTTTTATCCCGCAAATTTCCAGGGTTCTGTGTTGTCCAATGTTCATGGAATTTGTATATTATATCCTGGACATTCTTTGGATTAATGCTTTGTTATATCTGACTTTTATATTTCTGCTTGTAAAAAAAATTGAAATTCAAACTACAGACGTTTTCAGTCATTATGTACATTTACTCACAGTAAAAACCCTGATTCGTGTTACAGCAAACAATTATTAATGATGGCCTTTTCATAGTAGTTTGGTGAATTTAATACAGTTTAATTGTTACAAAAATTATGGGCATGCTATATTGTTTGTGGTTAAAGACAGTTAACTCTTACCCAAATTATTTGCTGCGTATTTGTTTTGTCGCTGTGACTATAATCTTAGTTCCAGAAAAAAGATCATCTAGAACATTCTTAAAAAGTAAATAAGTGAACCTGGCCCCTTTAAGACCCATTGACTTTGAATACTGCAAAATATTTTTCAGCGCATTCCCTACATTTCTGCTACACTAACATATATAAAATTTACATAGATTTTTACCGATATACGTTCGCCTTTGAACCGATGGCCTTGAAAATTGCCATAGATATTCTTCTGACCATTCCTTACAAATGTCTCATATACATATGTGTATACAAAGTATTTTTAGTTTCTGAGATATTTAGTGTAGGAAAATAGTAGTAATTCGTTGTGTTTCATCCGGATTTTCATCCTCTGTCTGGTTTGGTTTTACTGCTGTGTTTAGTTTATACCTGAATTTGCTACATTCTGATATATTTTGGCCCCTTATTTCTTAATAAAAATTAGCTCTCAGGAATTTTTTACATTAATGATCTAATAGATAATGAATTCTACTATCTATAACAAAGAATTTGTACGTGTTCACTCAGCTGTGACGGAGAAATTTGAAAAAGGGCTAAAACAGTTTTTAGGGTCCTAGACCTTTGTTTTTTGGTTGATCATCACCAAAATCTAATCAACGAAGAACATACATATGGTCTATCATTCTGTGAAGTTTGATTGAAATCATTTCAGAAATGCGGCCAAATTTTTTTTAGGGATTTATCATTTTGGACCCTTATATCTCAAAAAGTGTTATTTTTTTATTAACATGTTTTGTATCTATCAGATATCTTTCTTTTGAAAATACTTGGTTAAAATATTACGTATGTTGAACGAAAAAGGACCAAGTTTTTGGTTAAAAGGCCAAAACTCGTTCAAGAGACCTGAAATGTCATGAAACTCTCTTGAAACTTAATGTGACACACATTGTGTGAAAATGGTACAAAAAATGATGAAAAATGGGCCCAAAACTGAATGGACCAAAAAAGGATCCAAATATGGACCTGGTCCAAAATGTCATGTAGCACATGTTTTCAACTTAAAATGAGCTCAGAAATCCGAATCTGAACTTTGTTTTTCAAAATTCGGTCTTGTTTCAGAAATAATTTTATGGGGTAAATTTTGACCACTTTGGCCCTTTATATCTCAGAATTCATAAGAGATAGAAAAAATGGAGACCACTCTACAAAATTAGCAATTAATGAACTATTTAGATCTCGAGGAGCATCAAAATCCGTCTGGTAGATTCCCTGATCTATAACATCCCCAAAAATTGAAAAAGAGGACCTGGACCCACAAGGGGTCAATGAACATGTACCACCAGGTCACCAGCTAGAGCCTGTAACTAACCCAACTTGTACGTGTAAACGTATTTGTGATATGATGCACCAGTTTTTCTGAATTTTGGTAACACAAATAATGATAATAATAATAAGAAGAAACACAACAATAACAATAGGTCTTTCACTTTTAGTGAAAAGCCCTAATTACACTTACATGCACTAAAATATAAAAAAAAAACGTGCAATTGATGCATATATTTATTGCTGTGTGTGTGCTTGTTGGTTGCAGAATGCCCTCGATTTAGGGAACTTAGCATCTCAAATATTGGAAAAGCATGTCTATATACATGTACCTGTATATCTTACTCTGAGAACCTCTCAGTTAGTTTTAATCTGGGTGAGAGATCTAGATACAGGCTTAGGTCAGTGTCTTGTTTATTCATATCCAGATGAGTTTAAAATTTAAATATATTGCTTTTAATGTGGTTTTGGTTTATATAAGCTTGTTTTCGGTAACTTACAGTAAATTATTCTTGTCAGTCTATTTTTAGATACACATTAGAACTACATTTTATTCACTCTTGGGTTTAAAGCTAAGGTGTACTTTCATTGCTAATATTTTTAGCTGAAACTATTGTTTTTGGTCAGTAATTGATATGTACATGTATTTTATTTCTCTGTTTTTAGAATTTTGAGCTGAAAAGTAAACATGCATGCTTGCACACTTCAGGATTAAGTACAGGATCTATTTTATTAATTGTGTAAGTATGTCATCTTGTTTAAAGGGGCATTTCCTTGCTCTATTTAGAGGAGAGTCCATGCAAATATAATATGGAATCTTATTGAGATTTTCACAAATGTAGGGATAAAATGTCAATAAAATTACAAATAATTTCATGCTATTTTAGAAAACTGTGTGTGTGGGTGTGCATGTGGGTGTATGTGTGTCCGCATGCTTGTGTGTGATACAGATATGTCGATTTGATAAATTTTAGTTTCTGTCACACAGATTGAGTTTCATTCCTAAAACTGTAACCAAATTTGATATATTTTGGTATAGTGATGAGTTTGATAATGTTGAATATACCCCAATATTTATAGGACTTATAAATTTAATTAATAACTGCTCCCAGGATGTTATAATTTATATAATTTTAGGTTTTTAGCCAGGCATATCGCCAAAAGCGATAGCTGGATATAGCAGTCATAGAGTTGTGCGTAATCGTCTTTTCGTGCAAGTTTTTGGTCTCCGTAGTACCACCAGAACAAATGAAACTGTGTGGGAGATATGAAATAGTGCATGTATGTAATGTAAATAAAAGTGTATTAAATGTTCTGGACCCAGTTGTTCATCCTTTGGTGAAATTTAACCCTTGGTTAAATATGGTTACCAGGGGTTATATAACCTAGGATTAAAATCTTGAGAACAGTGCCAATCTTCAGGCAGTTTGAAACAATAAAACTTAATTGGTTAAAATATGTAGCCGAGCCTCAAAGTTTGGCTAAATTTCCCATATTTCACCAATGGTTTAACCATAGTTGAATTTAACCAATTATTGAGCAACAGATTTTAACCAAAGGTTAAATTTTAATCTTTGGTTGTGATATTTAACAGAGGGTTAACATTTAACCAGTAGATGAACAACTGGGTCCTAGTGTTGTTCATACAGTTGTTTCAAGATGATTTATAGATACAGAATTTTTATCTTACCATAAAGTATGGTAAATTGGAAGCTGTTTGTATCTTTCCACATACGAAGAGCCAGACAATTTCTATAGGCCTGTTTTGAAATTTTGAAATATTAAGGATTTATTGTTAACATAGTGAACTCTCAAAAGAACTAAATACACTGATATTTTTTTGTGAAACAGTCATAAATAAACAGATTATTATTAGATAATAATAAATAAATTGATAGACAGAGTCAAATTATTAAATGTATAAATAAACAAAATAATAAATACATTGATAAACAAATAAATAGACAGATGATCTATAAATAAATAAATAGATAAATAGAAAGATAAACAAATAATTATATAGGCTACATGTATAAATGAATGAATAAATGTATGAATGATTTTTTAGATATATATAGGCCTATGTATGAATAAAGAAATAAAACACGGTTTTAGAGTATTGATGAATGAATAACAACAACAAAATGAAAATAGGCAGTATTATTACTTGGGTATTTGTAAACCTACAAGCTGTACTGCTTTTGGAATAAACTAAATGAAAGTAAGACCAGTTTTCTGTACTTTCAGTACTTTGATAATTTTTTTTCATTTGTGTACTTTATATATTGTTTCATTTTTTTTGTACTTTATATAATTTCAGGTTTTTTGTATTAGTGGTAGTGTACTTTATATAATCTGAGGTTTTTTTATATTATTTATAGTGTACTTTATATAATTCCAGGTTTTTTTATATTATTTATAGTGTACTTTATATAATTCCAGGTTTTTGTATTATAGGTAGTGTACTTTATATAATTTCAGGTTTTTCGTATTAGTGGTAGTGTGCTTGATATAATTTCAGGTTTTTTGTATTAGTGGTAGTGTACTTTATATAATTCCAGGTTTTTCGTATTAGTGGTAGTGTACATTGTTGGTGGAATCCTTTTCCTTCGATTCATAAGAGGAGCAAGAGGAACAGAAATGATTCCAAATTTAGAAAAATGGAAAGAAGTTCCATTTCTGATAAAGGTTTGTGTTGCATGTTACATGTTGATAGTTTTTATTTATAATTTTTTGACACTATGTACCAAAATTCAGAATGTTATCACACTCCTCTGGTTATGTCATTACACAATTTATCTGTTTTAAAGAGCACCTTGAGTAAAAAATGAAAATTTCAATGTTTATAGAACTTGTCATTCTAAGAAAATTGTCAGAAACCCCATAAAAATTGGTGCACACATTTTCAATTGATTGATAAAACAGGATTAATTCGTAAATTATTCCTTGTTAGGTGGCGATATTCTACATAAAGAACTCTAACTTTTTCTTTTTATTATTATTTCTATGAATCTATGCTTACCTCTGTGTAAAATAACATAATTGTAATCTGTGGAGAACATATAATTCAAATAATTGGAATTAAACTGTAAAATCAAAGTAAAGTGAATTACATGTATTACTTTTATTTTTTATTTTTTATTAATTTTGACGGGACGTATTATGGTAAACTGTTGTCCGTCCGTAAGTCGTCTACACTTCGCACTATAACTCAAAAATGCCTCAACAGATTTCAGTTTCTTACCATAAATGCAAGCTCCCTTTTGATTTTGATTAAATTGTTATTTTCCTTTGATGAGTTATGGTCCTTGGAAATACGTAAATTTTTGTAAAATAACAGTTTTCACATTTTCTCATTGTAATGCTTCAACATAGTGAGTTTATTTCATATTTGGTTGTATCTAGAAAATTTACAGATCAAGGTCAAATTTGGTTCCAATCAGATGATTTTGTGCAGTTATGACCCCTTGACTTAGTAAATTTTGTAAAAATATCCCTTTTTGCACCTTTTCTTTCCTTGGATGATTTTGTGCAGCGTTTTGACCCCTTGAGTTAGAAACTTTTTTTAAAAATATCCCTTTCTGCACCTTTTCTTTGCAATGCCTCTACATAATGATTTGATGTTTGGTATATCATTTTATCTAAATGAGTTACAGATGAAGTTCAAATTTGATTCCTGTCGGATGATTTTGTGCAGAGTTATGGCCCCTGGGCTTACTAAATTTTAAAAAAATATCCCTTTCTGCACCTTTTCTTTGCAATGCCTCTACATATTGATTTGATGTTTGGTATATCATTTTATCTAAATGAGTTACAGATGAAGTTTAAAATTGGTTCCTGTCGGATGATTTTGTGCAGAGTTATGGCCCCTGGACTTAGTAAATTTTTTAAAAATATCCCTTTCTGCACCTTTTCTTTGCAATGCCTCTACATATTGGTTTGATATTTGGTTGTATCTAAATGAGTTACAGATCAAGTTAAACTTTGGTTCCTGTCGGATGATTCTGTGCAGAGTTATGGCCCCTGGACTTCGTGAATTTTTAAAAAATATTCCTTTTTGCGCCTTTTCTTTCCTTGGATGATTTTGTGCAGAGTTTTGGCCCTTGGATAACAATTACAAGCAATAATACCTATATTAATAGCATATGAAATTGCAATTTGACTTGTAGACCCTGGTGCCATATAGATTTTGATGAATTACTTAGGACAATTGTTTATGTCAATAAGTTCGTGCTCCCTTTTAATTGTGATTTGTATAAACAAGCCAAATGGATTTATAATTTTCTTTTGATTAAACTTTTGAAAGAAATTTTACTATGCAGATTGGAGATGCTGACTGATTTTATAGTGAAAACTGATCATGTAACATGGTATTAAAAGTTTCATATTTCATTTCAAATGTATTTGAAAAGACCTCAAGGTAGACGGGTGTATCATGCGCTCTGAAATCGCTGTTTTTTTTTTGTTTTTTTTTGTTGCATAAAATGATGTTGTGCTAGTAGTAGGCCTACATTGTATGTCATTTTGAAAAGAAGACTTGCCATAAATATCACATTGAGTGTTTGGCAGAGCCAATAAAGTACATATACATGTATATTATAATCAGCTATGTATAATGGGAATTGAGAAAAACATCAACTGTAACAAAAACTGAAATTTACCGAATATTCGGTTCTATTAAACAACAATGATTTCTTTTCCAGGGCCGTGTTTTTTATTTACGGTTGGTTAAAGATTATCTGTCAATTATATAAAGAAACATAATATTATGAAATAGTCATGTATAAAAATCAAGTTAAATGCAGTATGAGTACTTTTAATTTGTATTTTACAATATCATCAATTGAAATTTACTTTTAAAAACTCACATTTCAGTTATGTTTGATATACAAACGTGTGTTTCCTGAATGCCTACAACACAAACACTACACCCAATTATCGTAGTAATTAACATTTTAGTTGGGTCCCAAATGGAAGCTGCATATTACTTTCACACTCCTATTATTCGCAAACAAAACAACACACAGAGGTTTAATTTTGGTACATTTTATTCTACATGTATATATGCATGCCATCTGAGACATATGAAAAGTAGACTCTGATGATATAAAGTATTTGATTAGTTAAAAAGAAAGTTAGATAGATATGCATATGGTTTAATGTATCAATCAAATTATTACCGTATCTATTATGATAATTTATTACCGTATCTATTATGATAATTTATTACCGTATCTATTATGATAATTTATTACCGTATCTATTATGATAATTTATTACCGTATCTATTATGATAATTTATTACCGTATCTATTATGATCATTTATTACCGTATCTATTATGATCATTTATTACCGTATCTATTATGATCATTTATTACCGTATCTATTATGATCATTTATTACCGTATCTATTATGATCATTTATTACCGTATCTATTATGATCATTAATTACCGTATCTATTATGATCAATTATTACCGTATCTATTATGATCAATTATTACCGTATCTATTATGATCAATTATTACCGTATCTATTATGATCAATTATTACCGTATCTATTATGATCAATTATTACCGTATCTATTATGATCAATTATTACCGTATCTATTATGATAATTTATTACCGTATCTATTATGATAAATTATTACCGTATCTATTATGATAATTTATTACCGTATCTATTACGATAATTTATTACCGTATCTATTATGATAATTTATTACCGTATCTATTATAATAATTTATTATCAGTCAGTATTTACTGTATAGTTGTTTAATTTCATAGAGAGAAAATTTTGCATTTTTCTGAAAGGAATTTATTCACTGGCATTAAATTTCGTGCAAGATTAGTTGCGAGTTGTCTTTCTGATACTTCGTAAGTGTACGGTATTATATTCACGTGTGTTTAATTTTGCGGAGATTTTTTTACCGTGAATATAACAAAATTAAATCCCCTGCCAATAAAAGTCACAAAACAGTATTTATTTATTTATTTATCTATATATTTTTATCTATTTATTTGTTTATCTATCTATCTTTTTATTAATTTATCACGGTACATAAATGATAAAATATCAACTTATTTAAAATCCATTCAGACATCAAAAATCATATGTAGGTTTATACACAGTCAGAAAGGATTAAGTTGTTTCTGACAACAAATCCCACATGGTTACATCACATGGCAATATACTGGAAGATGTGAAGTAAGTGGGTGTTTTATGGATTAAAAATAGCATACATCACTGTCTGCCATTGTTCTTTTTTGTTTATAAACATGAATTACGAAAGAAAAATCTTAAAAGATAAAAAACTCAAAATAAAGTGGATACTCTAAATCTGGCATAACAAAGCCACCTGTCAGTAAATTTAACACATTGAAGAAGGCAAAATCATGTTCATTATAAGACTGCATTTGAATAAAATTATTTTGTATATGTCTTAAAAGTAACAAAATGATGATTTATTTGGTAAATTCTGTGATTTTGACAGCGATGAATATGATTTGCTTCCCATCCACTTTTCACATCACAGTGTAACTCACAAGTTTGCCAGAATTGGAATGAATGCTTAATTAGTTTTTTTGAAAGCAGGTAAATTGGCACAGTTTGGAGGTCAATATCTCACTCTGATTTTGATGGATTTTCGACGTTGTCCTTAGAATGATGACTTCTATAAATACAAAAAAATTTCATTTTTCACTCAGAGTGCTCTTTAAGCTGATTAAAAGTAGACTATTGCTTAATATAAAAGTGATGGCAGATGGTTTCTTATATCTTGTCAACAGAGGAAGACCATAACCTGGTGTCTTGGTAAGTGACTTTACTACCTGATAGATGATTTGTTTGTGATCACATGACTGTAACCTGGGGTCTTGGTAAGTGACTTTACTACCTGATAGATGATTTGTTTGTGATCACATGACCATAACCTGGGGTCTTGGTAAGTGACTTTACTACCTGATAGATGATTTATTTGTGATCACATGACTGTAACCTGGGTCTTGGTAAGTGACTTTACTACCTGATAGATGATTTGTTTGTGATCACATGACTGTAACCTGGGGTCTTGATAAGTGACTTTACTACCTGATAGATGATTTGTTTGTGATCACATGACTGTAATCTGGGTCTTGATAAGTGACTTTACTACCTGATAGATGATTTATTTGTGATCACATGACTGTAACCTGGGGTCTTGGTAAGTGACTTTACTACCTGATAGATGATTTATTTGTGATCACATGACTGTAACCTGGGGTCTTGATAAGTGACTTTACTACCTGATAGATGATTTGTTTGTGATCACATGACTGTAATCTGGGTCTTGATAAGTGACTTTACTACCTGATAGATGATTTGTTTGTGATCACATGACTGTAACCTGGGGTCTTGGTAAGTGACTTTACTACCTGATAGATGATTTATTTGTGATCACATGACTGTAACCTGGGTCTTGGTAAGTGACTTTACTACCTGATAGATGATTTGTTTGTGATCACAGGACTGTAACCTGGGGTCTTGGTAAGTGACTTTACTACCTGATAGATGATTTATTTTTGTGATCACATGACTGTAACCTGGGGTCTTGGTAAGTGACTTTACTACCTGATAGATGATTTATTTGTGATCACATGACTGTAATCTGGGTCTTGGTAAGTGACTTTACTACCTGATAGATGATTTATTTATGATCACATGACTGTAATCTGGGTCTTGGTAAGTGACTTTACTACCTGATAGATGATTTATTTGTGATCACATGACTGTAATCTGGGTCTTGGTAAGTGACTTTACTACCTGATAGATGATTTATTTGTGATCACATGACTGTAATCTGGGTCTTGGTAAGTGACTTTACTACCTGATAGATGATTTGTTTGTGATCACATGACTGTAACCTGGGGTCTTGGTAAGTGACTTTACTACCTGATAGATGATTTATTTGTGATCACATGACTGTAACCTGGGGTCTTGGTAAGTGACTTTACTACCTGATAGATGATTTATTTGTGATCACATGACTGTAACCTGGGGTCTTGGTAAGTGACTTTACTACCTGATAGATGATTTGTTTGTGATCACATGACTGTAACCTGGGGTCTTGGTAAGTGACTTTACTACCTGATAGATGATTTGTTTGTGATCACATGACTGTAACCTGGGGTCTTGGTAAGTGACTTTACTACCTGATAGATGATTTATTTGTGATCATATGACTGTAACCTGGGGTCTTGGTAAGTGACTTTGATACCAGATAGATGATTTATTTGTGATCACATGACTGTAACCTGGGGTCTTGGTAAGTGACTTTGATACCAGATAGATGATTTGTTTGTGATCACATGACTGTAACCTGTGGTCTTTGTAAGTGACTTTACTACCTGATAGATGATTTGTTTGTGATCACATGACTGTAACCTGGGGTCTTGGTAAGTGACTTTACTACCTGATAGATGATTTGTTTGTGATCACATGACTGTAACCTGGGGTCTTGGTAAGTGACTTTACTACCTGATAGATGATTTGTTTGTGATCACATGACTGTAACCTGGGGTCTTGGTAAGTGACTTTGATACCAGATAGATGATTTATTTGTGATCACATGACTGTAATCTGGGGTCTTTGTAAGTGACTTTACTACCTGATAGATGATTTGTTTGTGATCACATGACTGTAACCTGGGGTCTTGGTAAGTGACTTCACTACCAGATAGATGATTTATTTGTGATCACATGACTGTAACCTGGGGTCTTGGTAAGTGACTTTACTACCAGATAGATGATTTGTTTGTGATCACATGACTGTAACCTGGGGTCTTGGTAAGTGACTTTGATACCAGATAGATGATTTATTTGTGATCACATGACTGTAATCTGGGTCTTGGTAAGTGACTTTACTACCTGATAGATGATTTATTTGTGATCACATGACTGTAATCTGGGTCTTGGTAAGTGACTTTACTACCTGATAGATGATTTATTTGTGATCACATGACTGTAATCTGGGGTCTTGGTAAGTGACTTTACTACCTGATAGATGATTTGTTTGTGATCACATGACTGTAACCTGTGGTCTTTGTAAGTGACTTTACTACCTGATAGATGATTTATTTGTGATCACATGACTGTAACCTGTGGTCTTTGTAAGTGACTTTACTACCTGATAGATGATTTATTTGTGATCACATGACTGTAATCTGGGGTCTTGGTAAGTGACTTTACTACCTGATAGATGATTTGTTTGTGATCACATGACTGTAACCTGTGGTCTTGGTAAGTGACTTTGATACCAGATAGATGATTTGTTTGTGATCACATGACTGTAATCTGTGGTCTTGGTAAGTGACTTTGATACCAGATAGATGATTTGTTTGTGATCACATGACTGTAACCTGTGGTCTTTGTAAGTGACTTTGATACCAGATAGATGATTTATTTGTGATCACATGACTGTAACCTGGGGTCTTGGTAATTGACTTTGATACCAGATAGATGATTTATTTGTGATCACATGACTGTAACCTGTGGTCTTTGTAAGTGACTTTGATACCAGATAGATGATTTATTTGTGATCACATGACTGTAACCTGTGGTCTTTGTAAGTGACTTTGATACCAGATAGATGATTTATTTGTGATCACAGGACTGTAACCTGGGGTCTTGGTAATTGACTTTGATACCAGATAGATGATTTATTTGTGATCACAGGACTGTAACCTGGGGTCTTTGTAATTGACTTTGATACCAGATAGATGATTTATTTGTGATCACAGGACTGTAACCTGGGGTCTTTGGTAATTGACTTTGATACCAGATAGATGATTTATTTGTGATCACAGGACTGTAACCTGGGGTCTTTGTAAGTGACTTTGATACCAGATAGATGATTTATTTGTGATCACAGGACTGTAACCTGGGTTCTTGGTAAGTGACTTTGATACCAGATAGATGATTTATTTGTTTTAGTGTTGTTTTACACCAATGATTTGTAAGGTCAGGTATGTGGTGGTAGCCAGTTTTTAATTGTGGTAGAGGTAACAATCATCATCGTAACACTACGGTTGGGAATCATTATTCTTTTTCCTACCTGTAGTGTCTTGCCCGAAATCATTTGTGCATATTTTTATTATTCATGAATACTCAGCCAGTGCCAGTAAGTGGTTGCATTGGTCAATCAATCAGAGTGAAGCTTTTAAACAATTTTTAGAATTGTATCAGATCAACGGACTATACCATAACTTCCGTTGCTAATCACAACTACTGTGATTGGATAAATTGGACACACCTACTGCTTATAAATATTCATTAGCTACGAATGATTTTGGGCAAATGAAACTATGGGTAGGAAAGACCATAGCAAATTTGGACTATGGTTTTATGATGATGGATAAAAATGTACCTGGGCTCCAGACTCCAGCCTTTCAGTTCCTGCAAGTAAACTGGCAAACTTTCTTACAAAATCAGCTTATGTTACAGTGGGTCTTGGACCCGGCATGACTAAATGTGAGAGACTTCATGTTTTAAAGTGCAGTGCTCTAACAACTTTACCACAGAGGGTCTCCAAGACAGTAATGAAATAAGATAGTTTGTGATGTTCATTTCTTGGTCATTTCAGAAAAACCAGTCACAGAACTTAGAGAAATCACATAGAAAAAGTGTCAAGCCATGTTAAAAAGTGTCAGATCAATCGTTAACTAGTTATTCTTTTCTGCTTGCAGATTGAATGCTTCTGTTATTGCATCATTATTCCTTTAAAATATATTTTCAGGGGTTTGTAGGGAAGATGATTTTCGGTTGTTGTTTTTTTTTGGGGGGGGGGGGGGGTTACAAGTAAATTCCATTTTTACATTGGACCAATTCCATTATTTTCCATGAATTGTATGCATTATGCATTGTTTAAGTAAGAAATCATTCATGGACAGCAAAAACATGGTAATGGGTGGTTAAATCTACCCTGGTGGTTTCGCTCCGATTATAAATTTTATACACAAGTAGTAGACTGTCAGGTAAATATTATAAAACCATAGAATAATATTAGTTGTATTAGTGACTTCTATTAAATGAAGTGTTCTCTCAACAATTTGCATCTACTAGGCCTAAAACATGCAAGTTATACAATATACAAGTTAATTTTTTTTTAATTTGATAGTTCTGTTCAGATTTATTTGTTTCTACTCAGGAATACAATTATAAAACAAGTTTTCATAATCAGGGTGAAACCACTAAGGGGCAAACACATTTCAGTACAAAACAACTCAGATTCCAAAAACATGGACTACAATGAAAAACAAAATAAATGGATCAAATTGATAATTTATCTTGCATGCTTGAGACAGTTAACGCTTCAGGTAAAACACCTGCTGAACACTACTCCATTATCTTCATAAAAATCCACATTAAATATGTAGTCAGGTATTAGGAGGATACATACAAATTTGCTTTAGAAACTGCATTTTCTTGAATTTCCATAGGTACGGCTTACTTCTTAATTATACATGTACTAATTTTGCTTGACAACCAGTTGCCATTTTGTATTGTGAGTTTCGCATTTATTTCTGTATTTTGTTTTTAATGCTACAAATATATATGCATTAAATAGTCAATTCTTGTTAGGTCAAGCTAATTTATTCAAAAAATTGGCTGTGTACTAATGAAGAAAATGTAAAAATAATGCAGCAGTGGAGCAGCTCAACTATAATGCATTGCTACTTCCACAAATACTTATGGCATGAAAAATATTTGCCTATATATATATATATATATGTGTGTGTGTGTGTGTGTGAGTGTGTGTGTGTATAAAATGTATAATAGATATTAATTCTACAGTTTTTTATTGAAATTACTATGTATTACAATATTTATTGATACATACCAGGGAAAAAATTATTTGACCTAAAGGAAAAGTAGTCATGAACAAAAAATATAAATCCTGCGTGTTTCCATAACATTCTGGGGTTTTATTGTGATTCCATATTTTAAGCCTGATTCTGGAATTCTGTGAAATTGGAAAAAAGCATCTTCTCTAGAGTTGGCTTTAAATGAATTTCTTTCTTCTTTCAGGATGGTTTTTATTTTGTCTTCCGAAGATGTAGAGGCAATTCAACATTCCAACAGATCTAATTTTTACTAATCAATTATTAATTCTTAAATGTCAACATGCATTCATTTTAATAATGATGATTTTAATACTGTAAGAAAGAGAAGGAATAAGGAAATGATGAATGTGTATGAACAGGAATTTTATTTACAATTAATTATACCTCGGGTTTGGGATTTCAACAAGAAATATATTCTTGTCACAATGAAATGGCAGCAAATCCATAGCAACGCATGAATAAAAATGAATATGCGTCATCATTAATTGCCATTCTGCTATTCATTAGTTAGTTTAAATGAGAGCATCTTTCTATTTACGATCATAAAATGTATGGAATTGTAGATGAAATATATTATTTGAATTAAGATCTTAAATTTTTTATGAAAACTATGAGTTTTCCTTTTCTCCTTATTTTTTTTTAAAATCCTCATGTGTTGAAAAACTTCCAAGGAATGGTACACCATGTGCTATTTTTGATTGAGATTAGAAATCATAATTGCTGTTTAAGTTGTACATTCATAGCGTAGTTCCCAAAATATGATAATATTTATTTGGTAAATGTAAGTTTTGAATAATTTTTTTTTTTTTCACTTTTATACTTCGTCAAACCGTCTTATCTTTATAGCAGTTTTCCCTTACAATTATGTCTCTAAAATCACACATTGGGACGCAATGGCATTTTTTTTTTGTCTGTTTAGGACAGTTTTTTTTCCCATTAAATAATTTGAGTTTCTTGCTTAAAATTTGGATTAAGGTTGTTTTGTATGCTCGTCTTGAGGATTTGTTTTGGCCCTCCGTTGTAAAATAGAACTTTGGTATTGTTAATGATATATAGTTATACATGTACCAGTGAAATCTCAGTTGAGATTGACTATGACCAACACATGGCAATATTTGCCAGAATTATGCATATTATGGGACATTAAAATCTTCATGAATGTCCTAGCTCTAGGGAACATAATGTTCTATAATGATTTGTTTACTGTCCTTCACATTTTTAAAATACTTAACTAGGTCATGCATCACTTGCATTTTTTGTTTTCTTCAATTTTCACTCGTATTTACTAATGTTTATCTCTTCATTGCTAGATATTTTAACTGTATCTCTGTTTTTTTTACTTACTATTTTTATTAAGTGATACGACTCCATGTTTTTATGTTTTCTATTCCAAATCTCATGTAGAAATCTCAGTTGTTAATTGCAACATTATTGAATAGAGATGACTGGAATATTACAGTGTTTGAATTATTGTGACAATTGGTTCATTTAAAGGGGCATTAGCTGTGTTTACCAAAAATGTATTTAGAATTTTTCTTGACTTCTTGCACTTGATGTACAATAACAAATAAGAGTTATACACAGGCTTAAAAAATCTTATATTCCTTTATATTTTGTGAAAATAAGGTCAGGTCCAGTGTGGTATTCATATACAAATAATGAGATTGAAATAATCAATTGCAAGTGAATAATTACCAAACTTGCTTTCTCAAGGAATGTTCATAAAATATAGAGGAATTTGATAATTTTCATGTCTTTTTTGTTATTAATACCCCTTTAAATACCCTATTTGACCCATTAAGCGCCCATGTTCTTATAAACACTCCTCCCCCATTTTTTTTTTTACTTACGATCAAAATCTATGACAATTAAGGCGATGTACCGGTAGACTGAAAAACCATAAGTGTATCTGTAGACCCCTAGCAACAGAATTATGTTATATGTGTCCTCGTTAATAACTACAAAAGCTTTACAACTTTGTCGTATAACAATTAACTGGTTTACGTCAATTTTAATATTAATTGGTCCCATTAAGCGCCCACCCCTTTTCCCTGATTTTTCTAGCACCCTGGGCACTTAATGGGCCAAATATGTTATGCATCTTTTTCTTCATTCCATCTGTCAATTTAGCATTTTTCGTACTGAGAAATAATTGGATATATGCCAATGACGAAATGATGCTCTCAGGGAAAGTATATGGATTTTAGAATGTCAAAGATGAAATATGATTAATTATCAAACTAGACTTGAAACAGAATATGGTCTGTAGATTCAATACCAATGTACCATGGAAATGTCCAACAATGATATGTGTCGGACTAAAAATATGGATTTTTTTACCCAAGTATATAGAAAATATCTCTATTGTATTTCTGTGACAACTTAAGACTTTAATCAAATTTGAATGGTAAGAATCTGGTTTTCCAGTTGAAGGGAAACTTGGATTGAACTTTCAGATTCATACCACGAGTATTGATATTTTCCTTACCATTCAACACACTAATGCTTGATTATTTTCTCCGAGGCTTCAAACACATGGTTAAGCAAGGAATTGAAATCTGACACAATGCATGAAATACATAAAATGTACACTGCATAGAACACATATAGAAATAGAAGTCCTATATCATAAAAGTATGTAGGGACATCATAGCATGTTTCGCTATATCACAGGGTGTGGACATAAATTCTGACTTAGCAAAACGGTAGATACCCTTGTCTAAAGTTCAGAAAAGCAAGTTGTCACAGAAATACAATAGAGACCATATTTTCATTGATTGTTACATTTAATTATAGTGAATTCCATATTTTATCTATTTATTGAATTGCATATTTTTATATTTAACACACACACATATCAATTATTTATGTAAATATTTTGGTAGCTATAGACAATATATCTTATACAGATCAATGTCATTACAGCAGTTAGATTTTGAAGAGAAATAATGGCAGATGGAATTATTTTTTTCACTTTTGTTTATACTCTAGTAAAATTTGTTGGGTTTAGTAAAATTTTGCATTTTTGAGTTTACGTTATTCAGCTTTTTTATCAGTCATGCACTAGTATTTTGTCATTCACACATTCAGCAGAAAACATAACATTTGGATTTGACTGTTGTATAATTAAGTGAGAGTACCATACTGTGTGTTTGTAGGAGGTTAATGGACAGGTGTCTCTTGTTTGCCATCTCCTGTTTGCTGGACTTCTTGATTTTTAATCATACTATATGTACAGCTTCAGCTGTCTAATACTGTCGAGATAGATTAATTCTAGGTATTAAAACAAACAGAAAGAAAAAGGTTATTATACTAGTTGAATAAAGTCTACTGTATACCTGGACATTTTCGCTCCTGTTTAATTTTCACTATTTTTGTCCTTAGACGAGAAGGCGAATTTAAAATGAAAGGTAAATAATTGAAGGACGGACATATATGCCATTCATGATATTATGGTGATTGAGTGTAAATTCAAGACGGGTGAATAACCAGGACGAAAATTTCAGGATACATAGTATTCATTTATGTTGTAGTATTGTTAATTTTGTACAGAATTTCCTTTTTCTCCCTGCTTTTTACAATACGTATTTTTGGAATTTCAAAAAGATCAAGGATTTTTATACATTTTTTTCATACTTTTGCATAAACATTTCTTTTGATTCACATTACTACAAGACACATATTTTATTGAAAATATTTATTTCCTGTTATTATGTGCTAGTATGTAAGTCGTATTTGATTTGACTCGTATCATTACATTTGAAAAATTTTGGAACAAGATAATATATGGAATATAATATATATATATATACATGTATGTACAGAAAAATTTGAAAGTTTTTAGGAAAACTTAATTTTTAATTGGCATTCTTGGCAATGTCAACATTTTATTCGAAAGATAGAAAAATTCACACGATTTCCATTGTCTATTGTATATATGGGTATTGGGTCTATGTATGACATGTAAGTAATATTAAAAATTTGATGCATTAGTGTAATAATACTTACAATGTAAGGTAGGATTTGAGGAATCCTTTCATCTTTGTTGTGAGTAAATATTTGCATAGACCCAAAACTTTATATATTCATCAAATATCTCAAAATTCATGGGACCTCCCCTATTACTTCAAGATATCAAACTTTGTGATAGCTGAAATTATCAATCCACATTCCAGTAGTCAGCGATTTATAAGTTATACAAATTTCCATTTTAGTGATTCTTTTAAAGTATGTGAGTGTGCGACTGTAATGGAAAATTTTTACATATATGCAACATTCCAAATTATATAGTGTTTAGATTTTAAATTAATTTTGACAATACAAATTTCTTGCTCAATTATATTAAAATGCCAAAAACTGAAAATGTTTTACTTTGTCATTTTCTTGGTATATAATTATGTGAATGGATAAATTATAATGTGTACAGATATTTTGTATGTAGCAGTATATTGCAAGCTCACGTATATGGCAAGTTTAAATGTAGTAATGTATAGGAAGCTTGTTTAACTGTTATAAGCTTTTATTAACCAACTTAGTAAATTATTGCTCAAATGTACATTTTTTCTAAAATTGACACAGTGCCTGTTACATCCAATATGACATTATCATAGGGCCATTATGGATAAAACCAGTCTTCAAAACAAAACAATGCAATATTCAAGATGGCTGACTGTTTTCAGGAGGATCATTGCATTGGAATAAATAATCAGTGGGTAAACAAAATTAACTTCACAAATTTCTGCAATATACTATGGATAATTAAAAGAAATGCCTGTGCCATTACAGACAGCCTCGGTCATTATCACAGACTTTGGACATATAACAGGACCTTTGATAAAGCAGCGATTGATTAATTCTGTGATATAACTTTATAAGTATCTTATTAACGCCAGTTCACACATGTGATCTATTGCATTTATTCATGTAGCCTTAAAATGTACATTTCATGATTCCTGCTTCACTGGGATTTTAATTAGCTGCGCTAAACTTTTATTTAATCTTTAAATATATTAGTCTTTACTATTGAAAATTTAGCTAACAAAATAGGTACTTAATTCTTTTGATTTCAAAAAGATAAAAAATATTAAAAAAAAAAAAAACTCGACCCCCCCCCTTATATTGTTCTTGATTTTGACCTTACAGCCTGATGATATGTGTAATTAACATAGGATGTTCTCCTGTGTCACCTGATGTCACTTACATATTTTATACAGCACTTTTTGATTTTGTGCCTTTGAAGTTAACTATTATTAACTCTTTTGTAAATATATATGAATGTAAATTACAGTACTTCATTAGAATTGATAGTTTCTACATCTATTTATTCAGTGTCTTCATCTTTTTTGCCCACAAGATGGAAGGTTTGGACATTCTATGTTCTATATGTTTTAGACTGGTTACCATATTATTTCTTATACTTTGGTAACTATGGTGTTTATTTGTTTATATTATAGATCCAGTATGTATCTATTCAGAATCTTATTTATACTTTATTACAAGATTGAAGATCTGTACATACTATTTCATCTGTCTCAGTCTATTTGCCTGGAACGTTAACCTTGTTCATAACTATTCAACATTTTAAAGACAAAGTCATCATATCTGACACCGAGTCATCATATCTGACACCGAGTCATCGTATCTGACACCGAGTCATCGTATCTGACCCCGAGTCATCGTATCTGACACCGAGTCATCATATCTGACACCGAGTCAAACAGAGAACAGAATGTCATAGATCTGCTTTGTGAATCGCAGTCAGTTGTTTAACCTGGGACATTTTACCAACTTTACCAAAACTACATTAAAGGGACATTAGCTGTATTCACCCAGAAAACTTATTTCCATCTTTTCTATTTTTACTACTTGTATTTGATGTACAATAACAAACAAGAGCTATACACAGGCATAAAAATCTTATATTCCTATATATTTTGTGAAAATTAGGTCAGGTCCAGTGTGGTATTCATATACAAATAATAATAATAATGATTAGTTTTTCAGTTGCAAGTGAGAAAGTGCCAAACTCTGGTTTCTGAAGCAATGTCCACAAAATATATAGGAAATGAAGATTTTTTTGCCTATGTATATCTCGTTTTAGTTATTTTATATCATTCTAACTTGTAAAAAGGGGAAACAAAATTTTGAGATAAAAACACAGCTAATGCCCCTTTAACTGAACTGTAACCATTATTACTGACCCATTTTAACCACAAAACGGTTCAGGGTAAAATTTTGTAATGTCATATTAATGATTAGCCAATAAATCATTTTAAAATGGAAAAGAAGTCCTATAATACAGACTAGTACATATTTTTATATAAACATTCCTATTTTGATATATATAGACCAGGGCTCAAGTCATTCTACTTAATTTTAGCATTAGTATTTTATCCAAATTTTATGTACTAACAAATAAATTATGAATGTATGTATTTAAAAGGTTTTAAGTGTTTTAAATATAAAATATGTCATTTCTATGTCATGCTGACCTTATGTTTATAATCATATATATTGATGTTTGGGATAAAATCTGTTGAGTCGTCTTTTGATATAAACTTTATCAAACCCATGATCAAAACACAATTTACACCTGTTGCTGTAACTACACACCTGTCATACATACCTGTACTTGATACTTCACATTTATCAGCTTATGGTATATGATAATGTGACTGATAAGGACTGAAAAAGAAATATTTGCTCCAGAATCAACAATCCATCTAGATTAACAGTGATTTAATTCTTTAAACATTTTTGTTTGTCAAATAAAAACTTACCCATTGCTATTCCATTGTAACCCAATTTGTTGGAATTATTTCATTTGACTAATTCATTATCGTCTGTTGAAGGCAAATTTTTTAGTTCTTATCAAATATTTTAATCGCCAAAACTGCAGCTATTGTAACATCTATATTTTGTATGAAATGTACTACAGTGGTACCTTGCTATTAAGACCACCTAACTTACTGTTTTAAAGTGGGGTAGTCTCTTAACCCTTTCACCACCAAGTAACTTAATGGTATGCTCTATTCTATTGTATCAGACCAGTCTATTATGGTCTATGGGGTTGAAAGGGTTAAGTGAGGTTTTGTACTAATAAGACATTCATTGAGAGAATGAATATTTATGATCTGAAATATGAGGTGGTCCACTAAGTGAGGTGGTGTTTATGCGAGGTTTCACTGTATATTTATTAGTATTTGCGTGTACAACCAGTCGGGTTACTGTGATATAGTTAAATGATATACATTTATGAACTGACATAAAAATTTGTATCTAAGATAAAGATATCGCCAGAATGTTTTTATAAAATTGATCCAAAATGCTGTACTCTGATACGTGTGAAAATAACCATGTGATACAATGTTACTAGTATGTATACACTTCATATTAAAATTTTAACAAATATATTGTATTTCTGTTTTTATTTATATATGTGTCAACGTTTTACAGGCTAGCTTTATCAGATTAAGACTGCTAGCAGTACCAATAGACAATGTTGCCATTTTATTAATGTATGCAAGTTTAAAATTGTCCTATCTAAGCTAATATGTAAAATCCATGTATTCTATGTTTTTCTATGATCTGATTTATTCCTTACTGGTAAATTTCCAAAAGTTATAGATTACTATTCCAATAGAACGAGGAGAGCTTCGATTATTCATTGGTACTTTTTTATTTTTTACTGGAATGTCCTAGTTGGAGAGCCAGGTGGACATTACTCATAATATTGAGTACAAAAGGTCTGAGTGCTTGATTCTATTTTAAATGTCCTAATAAGGTAGGAATCGGGCGTCTTAAGTTGCTGAGTCGTGGGGTTTGATCAGCAAGGGGGACCAACAGTTGACCAAAAATTACTTTTATAAAAAGATTCGAGTATAACATCCTTTCAAAAGTACATTCATTCGGAATACCGCTCTAAGTAAGACATGGAAATGTCTGGGGTAACTAATTAAGACCATACTAGTTAATGGCTAATTAGAGATTTATTCACTCCTTAGAGTAAATTCAACATACTTGTTGCATATCATAATTTAATGGCCCTTGACATCATATCCACAACTTAAGACGTGATTTTCCCTGGGGTTTGTATTTCGGTTGGGTGGGTGGGGCAGTTGGGACTTGGGGGTATCAGGAAGCTCAAAACTCCATTTATCAAAAGGACAGACTACCCCAATTATAATTGGAAATATGGGTAAAACATTACTCTAGAAGAAGTGAAATTGAATTTAAGACACTAAAATGTTTGGCATTACTAATCAAAACGCACATTAATAAACGACAAATTAATGCTTAACTCATAATATTGAGTGCATCCAAATTTCTAGTTGTATATCATCATTTAATGCTATCTGACATACAATAAATTTAAGATATGTTTTTCCTAGAAGTTGTATTTAAGACGGTATCAGGACACTAAAAACTACATTTCTGAAAAGGTAAAGTAAAGGACTATTTCGAATACTACGTGACAGTTTTAATGGTTGATAAAAGCGTAGTGCCAATAGAGTACCACCAACCCGTGGAAAGAAACTGGCAACTTCCCACATCCAGACATGACAGATAGTCTCCGGCAGTGATCGAACCCGGGCGGCGAAGAAACAAATGGCTTAGAGTCTGAGACCGTTACTACAGTCCCGCCGTATGAAAAAGTACATTATTACTAACTAATCATTTACTTGTGTATTGTGTAACTAATCATTTACTTGTGTATTGTGGTTATACATTTCAGGTATCAGTCATCCTTGTAATTAAAGATTAAACTTGGACGATGTTGATTCTCATTTATGACTGATACGGATGCTCCTAAAATTACAAAAACGTGGCCTGGACCAGCACCTTCATAAGAAAGCGAGTTTCGAATGAGAGATAAGGGGTCTAGCTCTTCTGCTCCTGCACTGCTGAATAAAGTTGTTTAGATTCTGCTGTGCGGCACTCATGGCACCAGCTGAGTCCCCTACTGCACTTCTAGTGACTTTGCCCTGTTCTTTCTGGGCGATAAATGAAACAGTCTCTTCTAGGGTCCTGTCTGTTTTGGGGTCACCCAACAGGTCAGACAAAATTTCAGGGTCTGCAATACCCCTCACTAAATTGTCTTTGATTATTTCATCACTGTAATCAAAAGTGTGGGTGCAACCTGTTTCTTTGCACGCTGCTCTATACTGGCAAAGAGAAGCCTGGCCCCTGAGATTGGCCAGGAATGTCCGGATATTTTGTCATCCTGTTCAATTTGATGTGCTGGACTAGTGTGCTCTCCTCTTTAACAGCCAGTCTTTTGATGGCATTCAGAAGATCTGCTTCTATCATGTTGGCGACATCACATTGAAGGTCACGCATGATGTCCTTACGAAGGTCGGTGTCACAGCAGTAGAACAAGGCAGTGGGCAAGACATTGTTTGCAATTGCCATTCCTGTTTTATACATATCCCACTGCCTGGTGAATGCCGACCATTGATCTGGATCACATCCTGCAGCTATGGAAGGTGGGTCCAACTTCAATTTGTGCTTTGCTGGTTGAGGTGGGTGAACGTTTCTATCATGAATCTGAAGAGCAGTGGTTAAGGCAGCTGCAAATGCTGCATCCAGGTCCTGGGATTCCCAATCCCAGCCATCTATAGGGCACCGTAGAACTGACATATTGATAAGTTCACTTTCTTTAAGCTTTGTACCATAGTGGGTACCATCAAATGGCTGAGTGTTTGATCGCTTTGAAATGGAGTGAATTTTCGAAGGTGCTGGCGGTTACGGATAGTTACTCTGCCTGTGCCATCTACGCGTATAACATACTGGTGGTACTGCCGTACTTCAACAACAATTCCAGTGCGATCCCATCTCCTGGGGTGGTTGCCTACTAAGTTTTGTATGTATACGTGATCCCCAACCTGTAATGGTGGCAGGCGATGAGTGTGTTCATTCCACTGTTCATGTTCCCTCGAGTGTCGTTTGGCAATTGCCATCTCTCGATGAGACATCAACTCAGTCCATGTTTCGTGAGGAGAGTATCTACCCATCAGTATGGGAATGGCATCACGAATAGGTCGTCCAAACAGGACCAATGCTGGGGATGTTTTTGTCTCTGGGTCAATAGAATTTCTGTACAGAAGTAGTGCTCTCTGAAACTTGTCAATACCCAGTGATCCAACTGCACTGATGTTGTCCACAAGCATGCGTTTCACAGTTTTCACAGCCATCTCAGCTCTACAGTTTGCATGTGGGTTTGCGACCGATGAAATTCTATGGCGAACACCCCAGGACTTTAGAAACTCTGGTGTCTTCCCTGCTGTGAACTGTGGGCCTCCATCAGATGTCAATTCCTCTGGTATGCCAAAGGTTACAAACGTCTCACGCAATCGCTTAACAAGTCCCTCTGCACCTGATTCAGACTTGTATACCATTGGCCATTTTGAATACCTGTCAACAATAACTACGTAGTCTTTATTGTTATATGTAAAGTAGTCACTGCAAATCATTTGAAACGGGTAGTCTGGAGGTGTTATGTCAGAGGGGGGCTGCATAGGGTTTGATTTGGCCATTTGATGGCAGTGAAGACACTGGTCTCTCACCTTGGCGATATCTACTGTGATCTCTGGCCAATATACAGAGTCCATGGCCCTTGCACGCATTGCGCTGACCCTTGGTGGGCTGCATGGAGTGCATTGAGTATTGGTTTGCGAAGAACGGGCGGTATTACAATTCGTTGGCCCATGAGAACTACGCCATCCACGGTGCATAAACTGGCTATGGTAAGGACGCAAGTCTATTGGTAGTTCTTTGCAATCTTTTGGAAACCCTTTCTCCAGCTGTCTGATGAGATTTACAAATGTGGGGTCTGATGCAGTGGCCTCACGGACCATGTCCCAAGTAACAACTGTGATGACAGCATTCAGTGCACTAGTGGCAGCAGCGACTGTTGAGGTGTCATTAGCTGTGTCATTATCCTCTGTATGCACACACAGACTGGTGATTGTGTCATGATAATAATCAGTCATGTTAACAAGGGAATGAAGTTCTGGCGCTTCACCTGGCAACTGAAGACGATTTGGTGGCCCAACTGGGTGCCTTGAAGCTGCATCAGGTCCAAGGTTCTTTCTGCCTGGCACATGTATGATTGTGAATCTGTATCCTAGAGTTTTCTCTTTGAGGTTGAGAAGTCGTCTGTTATCGATATCTGTGAGTGATCTATCGTTCAGAATCTGGAGTAATGGTTTATGATCAGTTGCACAAAGGAGGTCTTTGCACCCTAGAACATAGTAGCGTGTTTGGTGGAGTGCATACACAACAGCTAATGCCTCGCCTTCAATAGGTGCATACCTGCTCTCAGCTGGGTGTGTGAATCTGCTACGTATTCCAGTTTCCAGCCCTCATTACAACAGGTAGGGGTTTTACTGGAACAATGACAGTACTTTTGCATCAAGAAGAATCCAATTCCATCAACAGACCAGTCGGTAGCCAGACATGGCAGACGGGCAGGGTCAAACAGACGTACACCTTCCTTCATCTCCCGTATGATGATCTCTTTGGACTGTTGAAATATCTCATCTAGTTCATTTGTCCATCGAAATGTTGTGGATGGTTTCAGAAGAGCACGAAAAGGTTTCATCTGTTTTGCCATGGCAAATGCATATGCCCCCTGGTTTATACGCCCAAACCAAGCTCTTGCACCAGTAATGTCAGTAGGAGTTGGGAAGCTGCTAATGGCATCCAAAAACTTGGTACTTGGTCGTATGTTTGTTTGGGTGATTGTGAGTCCTGCAAAATCGACAGTGTCTTGAGCAAATTGAAACTTCTATGGGTTTAGAATGATGCTGTTGCGAGCACACAAGTCAAGCATTCACATGCTTGAAAAAATGCTGCTTCAATAGAGGGTGCCCACATGCATGTGTCATCCACACATTTAACCTTGTCCTTGAAATTTGATATAATAGCATCAAAGCGTTTGTAGGTGTGTTTGGACTTACTTTTTCGAGTACGCCAATGCGGACATCCCTCTCAAGATCTGCATAAACTTTATCCTGCCAGTGGATTGGAACAAGTGCCGTCTTGTGGACGGCTACTGGCCTGGCATCAGGATCAATATGTAGTTGCAGGGGTTCATACTTCATAAGTGGCAAAGGTTGATGTTCACAGACATTAAATGTTGTAGCTCTGTAGTAATCCAGAAGCCATTATTTAAGGGACTCTACGTGTTCCTCTGTGGCCTGCAAACCTGGAGGTAAGGTTGGCGGAACAGGGGGTGGGTTAGATTGACGTCTGGGACAAGGGCAGGATACTTCCTCAGAGTTTTCTATGGATGCAGCAATGTTTGGAGATTGTGCTATTGTAACATTCGGGAAGTTAGTGTGAATTATCCCCAGTGATATTAGTGCTTCTCTACAAAGGAAAGCTTTTTCCATGGTATCTGAGATATAACACATTAAACGTGTTGACATGGCATTGCTGGAACTGTCTTTAGTTGTAATGCTAACTGCAACTGCTCCAATTACACCTAGGTCTTCTTTTATGGCTCCACGCATCACACGTTTGACTGGGAGAAGATCTTTTTCAGCTATACCAAGGCTGTTTGCTGATCTTAAGGGTATGATTGTACTTTGTACTGTGTCAGCCACCATGGAAATAGTGATTGTCTTAAGCTTGGAGGTGTCTTGTATTGGATGTCCAAATGATGCATGGTCTTCAGGCAGGGGTGTCATGCTCACCAGAAGCATTGGGTGGGGTTTTGAGGGTCGAGCCACCCACTTTTCATCGAATATGTGGTGTTCTAAACATGATGTGTGGTTTGTCAATTCTGATGTGGTGCACAGCTGGTCATAGACATAACCAACCTTGTCTTGGTATGTATGTTTAGTTGATGTCAAAGGAGTCCCTTGATTCGGCCGGTTCCTATAGCCCTTACCCTGAGGACATACTCTAGAAGATGCGTCACGGTGGCCCCATGCTCCACAGGTCGAGCACTTGCTACATGATTTGATTTAATGGCCTTTAATTGTGCATTTCGCACATGTGAATGTCCAAGCCTCACAATATTTAGACCTGGTCTTGCGATCATTCCTTTGTCCATGAGCTGGACCACCACATGCCCAGCATTTCACTCCCGGTGCTTGATTTACTTGTTGCATGACAGAACTGAATCAGTGTCTAATATATAAACTAAAGTAATGCTTAATTAGTGATTTCAGAGACTCTATTGATACACTACGTGTATAGGCATTCAGTTTTTCTATGTCAGATAGACTATCAGATCCTGCCTGCAATATGGACTTATTTTTCTGAAAGACTATTCTTCATTTGTTTTACGTTTTTTCATTCCCTTAAAAACTTGTCCCCGGGGGAGGAGATAGCTAATCATTTACTTGTGTATTGTGTAACTAATCATTTACTTGTGTATTGTGGTTATACATTTCAGGTATCAGTCATCCTTGTTATTAAAGATTAAACTTGGACGATGTTGATTCTCATTTAATTACCAATTTGAACTTTGCATGAAACAATTAACTAAACTGTTCAAGCCTCAAAAGACAAAAATTTCAACCAATTAACAATGGAATTATGCATGTACAGGTACCTTCAAGTACATAAACATCAACTTGACCAAACGGCGGAGTCAAAATTCAGTAAAAATCTATGAATCATGACAAAATACCAAAATGTGATTTAAGGTACCCATTGTATAAAAGGTCAAAATTTGATGCCTGGTAAGGTAAATATGATTATATTTTATGATAGATAGGTATGCCTATGCACAGATATAAGGTTTTTAGGGACCGAATATCGAAGGTTGAAAATATTTTGCACATTGTGATTTTGGATTTATAATTGCCAAAGCACCAATCTTGGAGTTAAATCTCAATGGCATTAAACATAAAAACATAGTTGTTGTAATTGTTAGATTATTTTTGTACAATAATCATTAACAAATATTTTATTAATATTCAAATATCAGTCTTTCTTCTAAAGAAAACTAATTTTTATGATATTGCAATGAAATTAATTTTTTCCTGGAATTTGCCGAGATTGTGACGGATTTATCTATTTTGTGACATGCTCATTTATACAATGGATACCTTAAGACACATAAACTGAATGTCAGTGTCTGAATTCTACCATGTAAATGAAGCACCTGTTCAGACCTTGCCTGATATCCATCAAGAACACTCTAACTGAAACTTCAAGGAATGCAGAAATTATCCAGTCAAACCAAATCATAATTTCCGTTTGGAATGGGATCACCTGATTATATATCTCCATTTCTTTTGGTAGAGGATCATGGTCTTCATCGACATCGTCGCCCATAACACCATCTCCCTGAGCATCGCTAATGTTATCCGGCCTCCGCCTCAACCTGAATCTCTGGAATTAGTGCAGGAGGAAGATTAGTTGTTCTCCACCGACCAAAATAATGTGAATTTCCTCTTCTACAATTTCCCAACAGTTGTTAGGGGTCTTGTTGAGGAGCACTACCCCAGTCTGGAAACAAATTGCACTTTTATTGATGTGTAGAGTTAGGACCATCACCTGGTGGTACAAGCTTTGATGAAATGTGTACTACACTCCCTGACTTCAGGCATTTGCAGTATTTTGCTATACCTCTACCTTCTCAAGAAAAGTGAAGACTACGTCATATGTAATTTTTACTAAAAGCAAGAAGTTCCAGAAAGCTTTCTTCATTGAGCCACGCTGTTCCTGTAAGATTGTAAATAGTCTCTCTCAGTAAGCACCTATTCAACGTGGTCAATACAACTGTTGTGGAGCCGGTCTGGCTCAGTTGGTACCGCGCTCGACTCTGGATCGTGAGGTCGTGAGTTTGAGTCCCGCCGGCGACAGGTTGGTTTCCTGTCTTTCGGATGAGACAGTAAAAACTGGAGGTCCCGTGTCACAGTAGGAGTCAGCACTGCTTAATGACCGTAGGTGCCGAGCATCGGCCAATATTTTAAGCCCTTCACCGGCATTTGGTGACGTCTCCATTTATGAGTGAAATATTCTTGAGTGGGACGTTAAACAACAATAAAACAAAAAATAAAAAACAACTGTTGTGTATTCAGTTCCAAGTGTAGTCATTTTCAATTTACCAACATTGGAACTGAATAAATGACACAACCTACAGATGAAAGTCCAAAGCAGGACATCAATTTGAGAAGATGTGAAACATTGGAGGTAGTCCATCTCACAAAATATTGTCCCACCGTGTGAGGTGGACCTAGTTCTTCACATAGACAGAGTGCAATTGTTTCCAGACTTTGGGGTATTGCTAATAAATAAGTCCTAAACAAGACACCTACCAATATTTTGGAAAATGTAAAAAGCGAATTTTGCATTATTTTGCTAGACGGAAAACAACTACCTGTCGTACTCATTTAGAAATTCAGATCGAGGCAGAGCCAGATGACATTGGTGATACTTAGGGAGACGGTATTATTGGAGATGGTGTCTATGAAGATGAAGATAAATTGAGTTATCAAATGAAAACAGCGACAATGATTACGAATGAGATTATCGCATCCAAAAAGTATATTGTGATGTGAGTTGACCAGGTAATTTCTACATTCCTCGAAGTTTCAGTGTGTTTTTGACAGATATCAGATGGACTCTGTACGGATTTGTAGAGAAAATAGGCGTGCGAATCTCTGTTCTCTGTTCTTCAATCTGATTTTGGTTACAACAAGTGCATGGTCGCTTCCAATAGCGGCTCCCCACATCATGTAGGGTACTTCTCCATGTGATCAGGAGAATTCCATATCACCTTGGGGATGTCCTTTTGGGGAAGAGAGTGTGGCTGTGTCACCAATGACAAGGTTGTTTTCTTCACACCACTAGACGTTCTTTGTTATCGTTGTAGTACCACAGTCCTGGGTACCAATGTTGTTGTTGTTGTTGCTTTTTTTTTCTTTTTTGCGTTAAAATTTCCTAGGACTAACAGAACATCGTGTGCTGGTATGGACTCCGCTTTTTCCAGAGTCTATGGTAGAAATCGTATATGTCTGTGTCTTCTGCTACATGTATATCTATTTGTACGTAGAACACCGTCAAAGTTAGCTTGGTATATGCAGAATTAAATCTGGCTGACACAAGTCTTTCCTTGACTGGTATGCATTCCAGAAGACTAAAATATGCACACCTTTGTCCATGGTCAGGACGACACCTCTATCATTCTGATCATCTGTCCTCCCAGAACAAGCCAGCTGTCTTTTTCCTGAACCAGTCCATCTTGTCTCACTACTTTGTAGTAGGATGATTTTGCAGCTTGTATTCTTTCAAGGATGTTCACTGTAAGGTTGTCGGCTTCTTCAGGACTTTGACTGCCACCCGTCCGTGTTACAGTATTCTGGCGTGTTTGCATGCTCGTCCCGGTATCTTGTAAAATCCCAAAATTTACCGGGGTTTACTTCCAACCACTACCGTTTGGCTATTGTTTGGCTTATTACGATATTTGTCGTTGAAATTTAAATCTACCAATATGACACTTTGGAGAGGATAAACACCACAATAGGTCTTAATTTAGTGTCTGGAAGCTTCAAAATCGCCTTTCATGACTTGTAAAATAAGATAAAAAATACTTTATACCTTGTACTGCTGTTGGTTAGGAAAATAAAAGAGAGATCATCGATAAAACATTAACTAAATGAAATATCACCGCTAAATCGACAAATTTAGAATACACAATCTATAGGTTGGTAAAATTAGTACAAGTGAAAAGGTCAAAGAAATCCACGGTCCTTGTTACAGGTATTAGTTTGATCTCTCCTGGTCTTTTAGTTAATTAGTGTAGGCCTCTATCTGGTCACGTGCGATATTCACCTTACTTTCACTTTGATGGTAACCAGGACAAATTGTTTGATATGCAGAAAATTGTTTAACTAACCCCAGTCACTGGTTTGAAATGGTAAGAATTTCTCACAAGCAAAATAAAGACGAATTCTTCCATCGCTTCCACTTCGTCCATAGGTCGTTTCGGCATTGCCTGATAAAGACTTTGTATAGTCGTTTCTACCATGTTTTTTGTGTTTGTTTTGTTTATTTATTTTGAAAATGAAAAAAAGAAATAATGGTAATAATAAATTTAATAGATCTTGATCTATAAGAAGTAACAATGTTTTGAAAACAGTATAATATTAAATTAAAATGAATATTTCTGCGCCTCATTATGCTTGGCCAAAAGGATTACATTATATGGGCCAGCGGCTGAGAAAACGGTCCTTAGGACAATTTGGGGGGGAAAATGTGATTTTTATGTTTTCAGAAACTAGAACATATGAGGATTCCAAAAATATATAATTTAATGTACTTCCGGTAAATATTCTTTGCATAAATAGCGCTCAAAAGTGGGGAGTATCGTCCCAGTAATAAAATACGTCTAACGTCGTGTTGTATTATCATGCATGTCCATTTCATCAGTTGACTGTTATGTCTGATTTATTTTGAAAGAAAACTCAAGTATTAGTCTCCGATTTTCAACTGAAAATTAAAAATAAAACAACAAACACTAAATTTCAGCAATTGAACAGTAAATTTTTAATACAATGTAAATAATGTTTAAAAAATCCCATAATTGATGTGAAAATTGTTATAATGATTGCAAAGTTAATAAAAATAATGGATGAAGAAAATAAAGGCAGTATTGGATTCTGGATTAAAGGGCATGTTATAGAGATGGAATGCAATGAAAAAAAGTTAAATTATTTTATAAATTTAATTGAAAGTTTCTGTTTTATTTTTTAATTATAAACATACTGCATGTAGATCTAGTAAAATATTAATTTTTACCATCAACGCTTATGTTATGCTAAGTTGATTGGGTACCAAAGTGCAGTATGGGGTCAATAACACACTATATTGACGGGGAATTACACATGTATGTGCATTTCAACAACATAAACTCAACTTCAATATCAAAATTTCCAAATCACACTTTTAAAATTTTTAAAATGACGAAAATATAGTAACTCACTGAAAAATAAGTCTACAAGACATATATGCTATTAAAGGTAACATCCTTTAGGAATTTTAAGAAAAATTTGCTTTAGAATGTTACTTGTTCAATCATAAACATTATACTCCTGTGATAGAATTGACTATATAATTCTTTTAATATGCAAAAAAACTTGTATTGGCAAAATCTTAATGGACATAGAAGTTCCAAATCAACAGATGAGAAACTCTACCAAAATGTTTTTCAGATATACTGACCTTAAGATTTAAGGCTACCTACAATACTGTTGTGTCGCATAGCGATGAAACGCACAAGATTTTGTAACCATAACACTTACAAAATAAATAAGCCATCATACTCACGTTCTGTCCCATGAGTTACTTCCCTAATTGTAATGTATTAAAAAGTAATTTAAAATTCAACCTATAACCTATTCACATGTGATATAAATTGTAAAAAATATGAAAAAATTGCGATGTTATATATATATATTATATACTCTATCTTCCCTGTTACCCATCATTTTGGTAAAGAAATTTTCGTTTTTGTTTCCTCAGCTTGTATGAATACATGTGTATGAAAATTTATTTGTAAACTTGGCAAAATTTACATATGTATCAAAATGTAAGTAATATCTAAATGCCAATTATTTACACATTACATGTATGTAGGCGTAGATACCAGGGTGACCAGGAGGTGACCCTCCCCCACACTTTCTTACATACCATTTTTATACATTATTAACATGTCTGGAATCCAGGAAAAAAATTCCCAGAACTTTTAAAAATCAAAAATATTCTGGACTACCTCAATGCTGCATGCATTTGTCTTTGATGATACTCAACTTATTTTTGATAAATGATATGCATGTCAATTAAACGCAATATTTGGTGGGAATTAAAATGAGTCACAATGTGATAATTAAGTTTCTGAACTTTAATAATTAAATATTTCTGGAAAGCATCTGTACCCTGGACCATGGTGAAATGGCAATTTTTTATCTGGAAGCTAGATGATACCTTATCTGGCTTCCGAATTAATCCATCAATGATATTTTTAATGATAAAGAGGTCATAATTCAATGTCTGGAGGATACTGGGCCAAAATTCGATTTTAGTAACATTTTGCTGCTTCATTTTTCTTTTTAGTTTTTAAGATATAAACAAAGTGGTTTTATTAGTTGATTGCTTTGCGTATTTTCGCATCTGGGTATAAAAACAATTATCTGAAAGATACAATGTACTAAAAGCCTACCCCTAATGAAATATTGCCTCACAATTAATCCAACACTTAGAAATATGTGCAGTGATGAGAGAAAGAATGTTGCCTAAAGTTTATAAAACAGGTGTAAAACCTTTCATTTTTCTATAAAAGTAGAAAAATTAAAGACAAATATCCAAAAATTTGTGCACCTCACTGTGCTTGGCAACTTTATTTAAGATTTACACCAGTATATACACACTCAAACTTGAAATCATCACTCTACTATTGATGAAGTATGCATTACATAAACAGTTTTAAGTTTAAATTTTAATTTCTAAAGTATAAGTAAATTACTGTCACCAGCCTCAAACTATCCTTTTGATTTGCTATCTACACCACTGCATATAAAGAATGGCACCATTTTCACACTCATAGCCTCTTGTCACCCATACCCCCCCAAAAAAGTCAATAGACACCCACCTTTTTGAATGATTTCATTTATGATATTTTATTTTTTTAATTTTTAGTTTGTTGAAAGTAATTATTAAGAAGTGATAGATCTACTTACATTCTAATTTCATATTTAAATAGCATTCAGAAGCTTTTTTTATTAATAGTGATTTTAAGAATGCTTGGGTGGGGTGTCATAAGGAACTCTGCGTTATGTCCTCTGAAATACTCTCAGACTTTGTGTATACGTGCCCAAAAAGAAATGTGCTGTTAAAATATATTTATACAATCATATTTGCATTAAACTAGCTGTTAAAGGTCACCTCTGTAAAAAAAAGGACACTTGCCTCTAAAGACAATTTAAACATAATCTTTGTTATCTTTTGTATAATGAATAAACCTTTTTATAAAGACTGCCTGTCTATAACAGTCACTTTTGCCTGTTCCATTGACTGGCCTAAGCCCTTTATAAACGAGATTGACTGTATGCACAAAATCCAATGTATATAGTTAAAAATGTCCTAGAGAGAGTTCTTAGTAAGTTGACTTCAAGTGATTAATCTCTCTCTCTCTCTCTCTCTCTCTCTCTCTTTCTCTTTCTCTCTCTCTCTATCTCTCCCTCTCCCCCCCCCCCTCTCTCTCTCTCTCTCTCTCTCTCTCTCTCCTTGGACAATGAATTAATTTACTCGGGTGAAGAACAGACCTGCTCTTCTTTCTTTACACCACCCCCACCCAAAGGTTTATAATATACATTACAAATGTATCTAATTACCATTACCAAAATTAGTGCCCTTTAAGGAGCATACAAATGTCACAAAAGGTAGAGTGCCAAAAGACCAGTGACCAGTGTGCTGTGGTTCACTTTTTAATAATTTCTCCAAACAAATTTTATCATTTAAATTCAAATACTTCATTGACAATAAACCATGAATTATTAATCGGTGATTAATTTTGGCATTAGATGAAAGGATGGCTTCCAGAAAGTCATTTAAAATTTTAAAAATATGTTAAAAAGTGTTGGGCTGAGATTGTCTCCTTGTATCATTCCAAAATGTAAAGCTGTAAATGATTTGCTTAGCAGGAAGTTAGGTGTTTGAAGACATATATCCCTTATCAGTTATTCTAGATTCTACTTTCATTTAAAATCAAAATTTTTTTTCATTCCAATTATGTATTAATCTCATGGTCACTTTTACAAAGTCAAGACAAAATCTGACATTTGGGTGTAAGGTCAATAGTGTACACTTACAATAAATCTTTGATTTATAAAGTTGGGTCACACAATCATTTGTATAAAACATAAGTAACTGATTTTACTATATATTAAAATAATCATACAAACTAACTAGTTCCCTAAAATTCACTGAAAATAAATACTTCCCTGTGAAGGGATGCATTAGTTGTGTAGACTAGTGGTGCAGAGGGTATTGGCCCAGATAGCTCAGTAATGGTAAGAGCTTCTGTAGTGTGTGTTAAGAGTCTCATTGAATTCTTGGCTTAAAAATCGTGTTAAGGGGGGAGAGTTGCGGTGCAGAAGGTATTGGCCCAGAAAGCTTAGTTGGTAAGAGCCTCCTGCTAGTGTTAGGAAGGTCCTGAGTTCAATTCCTGATCTGACTGTACATTTTTCCTCACCTACTACAGTTGGAAGACTTATTCCCTGTGGCAGGCCGTTATGTGTCTGCCAATCAGGATTGATCCTATGATTATTAATCTTCTTAGAAAATATGTTAATCTGCTTAACACATAAATTAATGGTATGGTTGAACAAACAAAACAACAGACAAGTAATATGAATTATTTTTGTGAATTTTTTTAAGGAATTTTCCCAGAATCCATGGCAGGATGTAACAGATTTGATTCTTCTACAAATATTTTCATATCTGGATGGACCAGATTTGGGGAAGATTTCATCAACATGTATGGTAAGAATATTTTCTTATGAAAAACTAAAGAAGTATATTTCTGTACACTTTATACTACAATACATAAAAATAATAATTTTATATCTGGAATCTGGATTGACCATTTCTTGGTTTGGATTTTATTAATATGTATCTAGATTGTCCATATTTGGTTTGGAATTTACATCAATGTGATATGTAGGAAAATTAGCACATGAAATATGGATTTAAACAAGTTTATGGTGGCCTTTTTCTGTTAATTTTGCAGAAATGCCATTGGTAACACAATTGGGAATATTTTAAAATGTGCATTTTTATCCAATATGGAAAAATAGTTTGCATACATGTAGGCCTAAGTCTAACCGTAATGGAATCCCTTTTTTGAATGTATTTCTCCTGCAAAAATTTATTTTTCATTTACAGGATTTTTTTCATCAAATTTGTAAAAAAGCACATGTATATTGCATTGGGAATTTGATAGAATATCAGACCTGTAATAAAATATAGGAAAAAGCAGTTTGTGTATTTTTAGATTTCCCAGTTTCAATAGAATGCTGCAAAAATTTCCAATTCAGAGGCCCAGACCACATTCCCAAAATAGTTCAGTTGAATAAAGAGGCACATTGGCCTTTTGTTTTGTTTTATTTTGAAAGTGGTTTTTATTTTAACAAGTTTTCAAAGTGAGAGTTTTTTAATTGACCAAAAGAAATGGCAAACTTTCTCATGAAATAAGCTTTATTCCAGTGGGATTTGGGCCAGTGCTGACTAGAAAAGTTAAAATACAATATTTGCTATTTATTTTATTTACATTTGAATTACAGTTTTCCAGTTTTTGAGTTATTATGGTGCTTGTATTGACCACTAGAAATGGTAAAGAGTTATTATGATACTTGTATTGACCACTAGAAATGATACAGAGTTATTATGATACTTGTATTGACCACTAAATGTGGTACAGAGTTATTATGAGACTTGTTGACTTGTAGAAATGGTACAGAGTTATTATGAGACTTGTATTGACTTGTAGAAATGGTACAGAGTTATTATGAGACTTGTATTGACTTGTAGAAATGGTACAGAGTTATTATGAGACTTGTTGACTTGTAGAAATGGTACAGAGTTATTATGAGACTTGTTGACTTGTAGAAATGGTACAGAGTTATTATGAGACTTGTTGACTTGTAGAAATGGTACAGAGTTATTATGAGACTTGTTGACTTGTAGAAATGGTACAGAGTTATTATGAGAGTTGTTGACTTGTAGAAATGGTACAGAGTTATTATGAGACTTGTTGACTTGTAGAAATGGTACAGAGTTATTGGAGACTTGAGTTACTTGTAGAAATGGTACAGAGTTATTATGATACTTGTATTGACTTGTAGAAATGGTACAGAGTTATTATGAGACTTGTATTGACTTGTAGAAATGGTACAGAGTTGCAAAAGATGAAAGTCTGTGGAGAAAACTTGTAATCTCAAAACTTGGTAAGGTAGTTCAGCTACGGGAAGATGATAATGTCACATGGAAGTCTGAGTACATACGGATAATGTACAAGGTCCCATCAGTGTTGAGTGAATTAATTTCTGTACATACCAATGAAATTTATCATGTCAATTTTTCACCTAGTGGACGTTTCATCTCTACAACAGGAGCTGATGGACAAGTTAAGGTTTGTTTTGTTATTTATCTTCCAAATGAGGGGGGGGTTAAGATTTATAGAATATCAAACTTTCTGACATGTGAAGGTTTGATTTCTGATACAGTCCAACCTTTCCTATGTTACCTTCCCATGGCTTTAATAATGGTCAAACAAAACACATAGTCACTTAACACACTTACATTATCTTATTTACAGACATCAATACTGCTTAAATAATTAAGCTAATTAATTCCTCAAGTATATTAGCAATATGTCTGTAAAATCGGTTTAATCGGTATGCAGCAATTGTGAGATCATATTGGGACTTTATAAATTCCACAAGGAAATTGAAGACACAATCAAAATCTTTCACAAAGTCCCTGGAAATGGAGAGCATGTCTGTTTTTTTCCTTGAATTAACAGTTTATTTTAGAACCTATGCTATGATAGAAAAATCCAGTCTTCACTATTTTGAATATGTGTCTTGTGGGCAATAATCTGTACAAACAATGTCCATTTCTGACCACCATTTACTCACTATTTTACCATTAACATATCTTTAATTACTGCTCAGAATTAAGAAGATGATGTTATCTATATAAATGTTTAACTTTCTAGCCCTCTCAGTCTGTAGGACACTTTAAAATGAATCTTCCATTCTTCTTTGGCAGACTCTAGCACTTTGGTCATTATAAGTGACCCTTACTTATATATAATTGTATCTTAAACACACACACACACATGCATGCACACACATGCACACACACACACACACACACACACACACACACACACACACACACACACACACACACACAATTATCATATATATCGTACAGGAGCCATCTCATGACATTTATGGCATACCCTGTATTAGTCCTTCTTTTATCACACTCCTTTAACCCTTTATCACAACCCATTTGGAATGCTTCTTGTGTTCTTATTTGGAATATTTCCAGCAAAAAACAATCTCTTCCTGGAAAGCTATATTTTGTAATAGACAGAAAAGATGAATGGTACGTCATCCATTACTTTATAGTGTTTTGTTTTTCAAACAATTGCACATAAAATTACAAATATTTGACGTTTGTTTAAAGATTGCTGTAATTTTCTTATGATATGAAATATTGATACACACATAATTTACAATGGTGGTTAATCTGATAGTCCTCTCCACAGATTTGGGAGTATGGTTACCCGACTAGCTTGTATAGATCATGGCAAGTTGTTGAGACACCATGGTATGCTAATTACACTGAGTTCAACGCAACAGAGGACTTATTACTGGTTAACACAGTACTGGATTCCAACCCATCATATATCCCATATGCTATACTGGTTGTTCTGTCTGTACACTCAGAAGGTAGGTATCATTGTGTGTGTTCAGAGTTAAGGTAACAGTTGGTGTTATTTGTTGACAATGGTAACCAGCAAGTTGTTACCAATGGCTTTACTATTTCCCTGCATTGGTGACCAAATCTGCAGACAATCTACACCTTGGGTAGGATTGATAGAAACTTGGCGGTAGCTGCCAACACAGGAGTGCAAGAGGACATTATTTCATTGGAACTAACAATAAAAAGAAAGAATTTAAATGGCTTTTCTTGATGTTTCAATTAAATTTTGGGTCCATTTCTATAAAAGCATAGAAAATTCCTACAAATAATTCAAATTGAAAATTTCTATGTGTACGAAATCGTCCCATGGCAATAGGGTAGATTCTAATTCTCGGATTGTCTGTTATTACTTTAGATTTTTTGTGCTGGTATCATGCAACCTTTACTTTTGGTTAACCATCTGTTTAAGTTGTTTAAATTGAGTATCAGAGCAGATGCATGGTTTCATAAAATAAATCAAAATGTCACAAGTCTCCACGTCTGGTAAAGTGTTCAGACTTTAATGTCAATTTATCTGATTAGTGACAATCATCTGATCTTCATAATTGATCTATTTAATTGATCTATTTGCCATGTTCATGGCTTAATTTAATTGTCATTTGCTGAAATGGTTGTCTATCTACATTTTATTTCTTGATCAGTACAAAGACACATACGGAATATCACCATGGTTAACCAAGCTGAAGGAGTGAAGCAGTGCATGAAAAATTCAAGTCCAAAACATATTACTTAAAAACCCCAAACTCCCCTATTCTTGTCCTTCTTATTAACAGTGGATGTTCAAATTTCACAAAAAGTTTAATTTTAGGACTAGTTATTATATTTGCTGGCCAAATATGTCTTATATGGTTTTGAATGTATTAATGCTATGTACGTTTATGCTTTTATGGTTTCTAGATTTGCGACGAGTGTGTGCAGTGCATACACATTTTACAGATATACGTGGGACATGGATAAGTCAGAACTTTTTCATCTATGTGCCTGATTACCGTGATGACATGGATGAAAGAGCAGATTATATTAATAAGTTCATATTGACTGCTTGTAAGGTGAGTGCTCCTTTTGTGTACTGTAATTTCCTGATATGGTTCTGTGTACCACCTGTGGGCAATTTAGTAATGCAGGCTATCTGGTATGCTTTTTTCTAGAACAAGGATATAAGGTCAATGCAGGCTATGCAGTGCAGCAGGCAATTTGCAGGAAATTACGGTAATCAAGGCCAAATGTATTTGTAACCTCTGGCTGTCACCCAGTATTAATTGTACAACATTTTACATGCATAGTTTGCTGTAACAGGATTAGAGTTGTAAATATTCATCATTAACCAGAATTTTTCTGTAAAAGTTTACCAATGGCTTGTGGGGTTTCTCTCTTTGAAATGTTCTTAGAAGAAGTCACCTATAGCTTGTGGAGTCTCCTAGTCTGAACAGTTCCTGGAAGGAATCAACTTTAGCTTGTGGGGTATGCTACTCTGAAATGTTACTGGAAGGAGTCACCTATAGCTTATTGAGTCTATTACTCTGAAATGTTCTTAGAAGGAGTCACCTATAGCTTATTGAATCTATTACTCTGAAATGTTCTTAGAAGGAGTCACCTATAGCTTATTGAGTCTATTACTCTGAAATGTTCTTAGAAGGAGTCATCTTTAGCTTATGGAGTCTCCTACTCTGAAATGTTCTTAGAAGGAGTCACCTATAGCTTATTGAGTCTATTACTCTGAAATGTTCTTAGAAGGAGTCATCTATAGCTTATGGAATCTCCTAGTCTGAAATGTTCTTAGAAGGAGTCACCTATAGCTTATTGAGTCTATTACTCTGAAATGTTCTTAGAAGGAGTCACCAATAGCTTATGGGGTATCTTAGTCGGAAATGTTCTTAGAAAGAGTCATTTATAGCTTATTGAGTCTCCTAGTCTGAAATGTTCTTGGAAGGAGTCACAATTAGCTTATGGGGTCTGCTACTCTAAAATGTTATTGGAAGGAGTAACCTATAGCTTATGAAGTCTATTACTCTGAAATGTTCTTAGAAGGAGTCACTTATAGCTTATGGGGTTTCCTAGTCTGAAATGTTCTTGTTGGAAGGAATCACCTGTAGCTTATCAGCTCTCCTACTCTGAAATGGTCTTGGAAGGAATCACCTATAGCTTATGGGGTCTTCCAGTCTGAAATGGTCTTGAAAGGAGTCACTGATAGTTTATAGAGTCTCCTAGTCTGAAATATTCTTGGAAAGAGTTAACCTATAAAATATGTTTGGTAACAATATAGAATAATTATTCTATACATCATATCTTGATACCTGCATTACCTTGTTTATGTCCTGGGTCAGTAACAGGAATTTGTTTATTTTTCTCCAGAACTGCTGCATGAATTGAAAAACAGATTGTTTTTGAGTGATCTACATGAATGTATGATTCAAGTTTTAGGAATATTTCTAGAACAATTTATGAATTTTTTAAGACTACAAAAAAGAGGAAGGTTTGCATTTTTCACACTATCAGCTTTTGTTTCAAAACCACTGAATTTTGATGAAACGTTACAGAGAGCAAGTACCTAAGGTCCTCTACCAAGTTTGTTGTTTTCAACCAGATCGGCCCCAGGGTGGATCTGGGGTGAGGCAAAATAAGTCACATAAGGTACCTCTATTTAAACATCTTCTTCTCCAGAACTGCTGCATGAATTGAAAAACAGATTGTTTCTGAGTGATATACATGAATGTATGATTTCAGTTTGTATTTTTCATAGAAATTGGAATATTAATTTTTGATGCGTTTTTTGAGGTCTTTTCAGACTTTGTCATTTTCATTCATTTTTGCATGATTTCCTCGATTATCTCCCCTTGTATTCACTTTGATGCATTCATTTAATGTGTTTTACTTGTAATTAGGTGATGAAATGTTTTTATGCAAGAATTTTGTCGAAATTTAATTTCTAGAACTTTTTGTGAATTTTTAAAGACTGCAAAAAAGAGGGGGGAGGGTGCATTTTTCTGGATGGATCAGGGGTGGGGCAAAATAGGACACATAGGTACCCCTCTTTAAAAATCTTCTTCTCCAGAACTGCTGCATGAATTGAAAAAAAGGAATGTTTCTGAGTGATCTACATGAATATATGATTCAAGTTTGTATTTTTCATAGAAATTGGAATATCAATTACTTAGCCGTGTATACTGAAAATTAAGATGGGTATATATATCTATTTCTTTTGTTTAAGCAACATATAACAAATTATTTTAAGAAAAGAAACATATGAAACTAGTTTTACACACATAATTATTTTACCATTTCTCTTTATATTGTGTATTGACACTAATTTTGGGAAAAACAAGCGGGTGGGGTACTACTAAGCCGTATATACTGAAATCTAATATGGATAGTTTAAACAACATATATTAACTTGTATTAAATCTAATCTAAATTTTAATGTCGATGTCAGGAAACTTCATTATATTGGCTCTAGATAACATTATGAACATTTGTTTTTGATGAAATTCTGTTGGAAATTGAAAATGTTATAGGGCGGTCTATATCACTGGATATTTTTCCAGATTGGTGATAAATGTATTTAAGAATTTCCTTTGATTTTTTTTTTTTAATACTGATGTGCTTTTCATTTCCTTGATGTATTTGGTCAATTGTTCAAAACAGGCTTAATAATTGTTATATTTTTTAGTGATGTTTTGTAATGAAATTACCATTTAGATCAATTCCTTAAGATGGGTTTTATATATATTTTTTTTCAAATTCTAGCTCTTAAATATTATTGATATAACTTGATACACATGCATTTGTCAAGAATATAGCTTCGTATTGCTACGAGAAACAACTATGTGACAATGCCTCTTAATTCTGATTAATTGGGGCTGTTTAAAGACCCCATTCCTAATCTGAAAATACCTACAATAACTGTAATTTCTTGACATGCAATAATAATATAAAGCCCAAGATACAGACAATGCTGTAAAAATGTATAATCAATTTTATGTTAATAACAACATAAAAATTAAATTGAAGAATATTTCTTTTTTTGTTTTGTTTAAAACATATGTAGAATTTAGTAGTGATTTTTGTAATTTGACTAGTATTAAAACTAGATAACATCACAGGTAAATGAGGCTGATTTACCGACAAATGAGATGAAATTCCAGGTAAATGAAATTACTTGACAAATGAGATAACATCACAGGTAAATGAGGCTGATTTACATACCTGTCAGGAATACTAAAAGATAATTGACTTAATAATTTCTTATTTATACAGGTGAAAAGATTTTATTTAACAGAAAAAGCTGATATGCCAGTGAGTGAGCTGTGCGCGGAGTCATATCACTCCAAACAGCGTAAAGTACTGCTGGAATCTCAAAGCATATACAGTGATTATCAAATGTTGAAAATAGTCGACTCCAGTGTACTCTCTGCTTCAAGTTTGATGAGTTGTAATGTTCCAACATCCAGTCACACACAGCAAGACACACATACACTTCTCCCAAAATGTTTCTATGAGAGTGAATTTTCAGAACAAAATTATGAAAAAGTAGCCATTGTTTTCCATTGTGGACCTCTTGCAAAATCTGAAAGTTTTTGTGTGGCGTTATACAAAATATCAATGAATAAATCTTACGTCAATGCCATGCCAATGAAAGTGATTAATATCAAACAGGAATGTATTGGTGTTTGCCTATCTAATGACCACAGGTATGTATTTAGCATTTATGATTTTTATCCACTGATAAAAAAATAAGTATTGGTAATACGAACAAAATATACAAAAAAACCAAAACAAACAAAACAAAACAAAATAAAAAAAAAAAAAAACGAAAAAAAGTGTAGTAATTAGCTCATAATGTATAGTATCTTTCAAGTATGTGAAAATCTATGGTATGTGAAAAAATATCTTATAAACTATGCTACCTTTTCAAATTTTAGGTTTTTTTCTTTTTGTGGTTTAAAGGGGCATTAGCTATGTTTTTTTCAAAACATTTTTCCCCTTTTTACTTCTTAGATTGATATACATTAACAAAAAGGAGATATACACCTGTAGAATAAGAAAATTGAAAATTTCGTGAGGTTAAAATTTCGTTGTTTAAAAAAAATGGAACAAATTTGTTGACATTAAATTTCGTTGAAATAAAAACATTTGTAACAGAAGCTATTAGTATTACTAGGTTTAATATATATGTATAATTTCGTTATGGTTTTAATTTCGTTGATAAATGAAAACAATGAAATAAATGGGAATGAAACCGTAACGAAATATTTTGATTCTGCAGTATTTTGTGAAAATTTCTTGAGAAACCCAGTTTGGCAATTGATTAACTCAACCTTACTACATATATTTGTATTTGCATATCACACTAGACCTGGCCTTATATTCACAAAATATATTGGAATATAAAACTTTTTATGCCTGTGTATAGTTCTTATTTGTTATTGTACATCAAGTACAAGTAGTAAAAGTAAAACAAATTTGAAATAAATTGAAACACAGGTAATGCCCATTTAAATAAGAATATAAAAATCTCAGATACCAAAGTATAAATCAATAGGATGTCCAGGACATTAGATACAAATCCGGTAAAAATGGACAAACATGGACCTCTGGAAACCAAGAGGTGGGATCAGGTGCCATGGAGGAGTAAGAATCCCCTGTCGACCGGTCACACCCGCCATGAGTCCACAGTCAAGTCCAATGAAACACGTGAGGAGTGAATCCTCGTCACAACTGGTACAGACGTCTCAACAACCGCCAACGAAAAGGCAACTCAACATTTCACTTAGTGAAACAGAGTAGTCGCAAACAAGACTATCATACCGACCATAAAATTTGACATTAAACGCGGTTTTCGATATCCCTGTGTCAATAATTTGTCAGTGAGTAGTTTACCTCTGTATATGAAATCTTCATATGTTGTGCACGCCCTGGCATATCGGATCATTTGTGAAATATAAACTCCATATGCAGGGGACTGAGGGATATTACTACTTAAATGTGGAAAATTTACGATGGGAAAGCCGAAATCGTAGCGTTTATCTATTTTGTATTGGAGCCCAGCTGATGAAATCTGATTGATGGAAACGGTCATCTTGAGTGTTGGTTTTGTTTTAAAGCTATAATTTTGGTATAATATCTTAATGCACATGGATAACTTAGTTTTGAAAATGATAGTGTGCTATTATGATTTGTAAATTAAATGTTCATGACTTTACATGTCATATATCAATATTGAGATATGTCACTCTCCACCTAGAACATCACTTTCATCTTTGATTTTATCCCGTGGTGATCAGTGTACTTGCACTGTCAATTTTCTCGGTAATATTATTATGTAAAACTTAATTTCTTTAATACAAAATTTATATATTCAGATGTTTCCGTATGTTTGCAAACTTTATGTAGTTTGGGCTTATCACATAGCAATATAAATGTACATGTATTCTATATCAGCACATCCGATGTAAGTCAGAGGTGCAAAGTTAATTAGTACAACTAAAACCAAGTTTGAGTATATAGTTAATTTGGTGACTCTGGGCCCTGATAAACGGTGTTTCAAATAAGTACTTGTCAAGTTTTATAGCAATAATTTAGTGACTTGTAATTTCATATGAATGAAATAATGAAAACTATATGAAAAGAAATAAGTGTTTAATATAATTCGCAATTTGTTATAAGCTTGTTCAGAACAGATCCAACAGATGACTTAAAACCATAAATCTTGTTTAGACTTGATCAGTGGAGCGAAGAAAAATACTATGCATTTGTTAAATATGTGCAGCTGTTTTTATAATGTAACATACGATGCTTACTTCTCCATGGCACTTGATCACACACCTGGATATCCAGAGTTTTCGTGTTTGTCCAATATTTATCATATTTGTATATTGTTCCTGGACATCCTGAGGCTTGATACTTTGGTTTCGATGATTTTTATACTATATTGATATATTTCAAATGAATGAGTACTGATGTTAAATTACAGACTATTGGCATACAATATGAGAGAATTCAAACATATGCAGGATGAATCTGAACTTAGTACTGATATCAACTTGGTTGTTTTGGATATATCAACGGGTGTGTGCTTGTCAACCAGCAATGGACATCTTTCTCAATTTGAAAACTACAGCTTCTTCATCTTTCCATCAATATCCAAAACATTTTTGGCAAGGTAATTGATATCATTTGCAAAACTTTATTTTAACCATTTGAAAAAGTATATTTGTATATAATATTTATTTGCTATTGTATTTTTTCTTGAATTTAATGTTGTTGTTTTGGTTATTTTTTTGTCAGATATAAAACATTTCTTTGGACTGTTTGAAGATAGTCTGTATTTTTTGTGAGGCAAATAGGCACTAGGTACCCAAGACGAATCATACCCACTGAGAGATAAATTTGTTCATGCATGTACATATACTTTTATTAAGTTATACTGAGTACATTGAAATGGAGATGGAGTTTTATACGAATAACATTTACTTGAATATTTATTCGTACCATGCATTTTTATTACAAGTTTCACCAGACAATTCGTACCGTGATCTTAATTAGAAAGTAATAAAAGGAGGGAATATGTATGAGGTCACATTCAGACTTTAAGCAACAGACCTTCAAAGTATTGCACCAGATTTGTATAGTGTATCATATTAAGCATTGCATCATATTCAATTTATCATCATATATTATTATAACAAATTAGTACGTAAGTACATCATTACATAAAGAATATAATGGTTTAATAAATGTGTTAAATGTTCGTTTGCGCAATGTTGTTTCTGAACGTCTTGTTCATATAATTTTATATAAATCTGTAATTGTTCATATATAAGCTTAAAATAAAATACATTTTATTTTCAGTGGCAGTGAAGAAGGTGACATTTGTATATGGGACAATTTTTACAACGTCGGTTTGGAAAGACTGCGACACATGTATAATATTCTCCCAAAACAAAGCTGTGTTAATGCTGTGGCATTTCACCCTTTTGATCAAGAGGTTTTAGTCAGTGTTGCGGATGATTTCAAAATTAAAATATGGAGATCTAAAAACAGAATTAAGACAATTAACCAGTCAAGCGAATTATAAATTGACTGAGGAGAAGCTTATCCCAGAGGATCGTATACTGGAACTGAATTACAGTACTGTTGTATTGGAAGATTTTACTTGTTGATCAGCTTCATCAAGAATATGTTTTTATCAGTTAATACTGTAGTAGGGATTTTTCCATTTTTGTCCAGAGGAGTTGGAGTCCACATGATGTAGGCAAATATTTCCGTTGCTGACGTTGACAAAAGTTATCAAAACTCTGTTGATGCAGACTAAAGCCAAGTTCAGTGAATAATTTAAAGTCATACCTGCCAACCCTCCCCTTTTGTGCGGGAGTCTCCCGTACAAACATCAAAATTTCGGAACCAGCTTGTTGGTCCGCTCCCGCGCGGGAGTATAAAATCTCCTGCATTCGGATATTTTAACCCCGCAATGACCCGCAAGTAAAAGTTGGAACCGGGCAACAAGATTTCAATTGTCCTTTACCTGGCCGTGCAACTTGCAAGTAAAAATGTCTTTAGAAGTACAACCATTCGTGATTTCAAAAAGCTTAAGTTTCGAAAGTGATCCATTTTTTATTTGTAGTTCAAAATGCATTTCTAAAAATAATAATTTTATTGACAATTCAACACGGTAATCTTTAGCACATGGCTGTAAATATCACAAAACACATCGTGTGTCGGCTGCTGTTGCTTGCAGTTTATGCAGGAAGTAGAAGTTGGGTGTTAAATGAAAGAACCGATACAGAATGGAACTGAATTTCAGGATGTGTTAGCATAATGATTCATGTAACACTACATAGTGTTTAAAAGTGGTAAAATCTTAATTAAATGTAGGTGAATGATACACATAAAATTAGTTACTGTAAAATAAATGTTTTAATGAAATACATAAAAAGCAAAATTAAGATATGGCTAGTTATGATTATTGTCTACAATATGAAAATGAATTGAAGAAATAAAGTACAATGTATATCTATTAACCCTCATTGGTGTTTTGTAATGTACAGATCATGTATTTAGGTTGAAAATGTCGTCCGTGCAAAATCTCCCCCTCAGCTGTCATAGCTGAGGGGCAGATCACCCTCACTGAAGGTTTTAGAGGTAGGCAGGAGTGTCAAGTAACGATATGAAAATGAATGCAAAAGGAATGGCGAAATATCAACATGCCAGAGCTGGCCCCTGTTGTTCCACCTTTTATATATCATGCATCCATGGACTACCAGTTAAATTCATATGAAATTGTGACGTGACATATTACCATTGTTTTTCTGTATGATTTTAATTGTATCTTTTATTTTGTTGCAGACACATATATTTGTCGATTTCATTGAATTATCTTTGTACAGGGTTTTTCAAAACATGCCCCGAATTCAATGTCTATATTTTTGCACAGACACATGATAATTAAAAAAATAAAAGTTCACTAGAAAAAGAATTTAATTGAAAATTTATGGTTAAATGACTCCAAAATGTATGAGGTCAGAATTTATTTTATGACATCATCATAAATTACCTTTATTTGGTTTATGGAATACAGTATAATTTGAAGTAAATATTACATGATTAATTATAAAAAAGCAAAATTTGCCAGTAGAAATTTACAACAGGTTTGCATTAAATACAATATATATATATATATATACTTATATAGATAACAAAACATTAGCATTTTCGTAATACAATGATTTTTCATGTGACATGATGTCTGAAGAAATATCAATTTACCTCCCTCATGCACATTCAGTATAGATGAACACTTGACCGTTATAAGTATGTAAATTCACCTTTATCATTATGCAAATATCATATATACTTATATAGATAACAAAACATTAGCATTTTCGTAATACAATGATTTTTCATGTGACATGATGTCTGAAGAAATATCAATTTACCTCCCTCATGCACATTCAGTATAGATGAACACTTGACCGTTATAAGTATGTAAATTCACCTTTATCATTATGCAAATTGACCTGTATTACAATCACATCCGTATGATTTAGTTACGAGGTTTTAGTTTCAGTTTTATCCCGTTTTTAGCTTTGAACACTGGGGCATTCACATCATACGTCACTGGCACCTACAATGATAATGATAATAATATAAAAAATATCAGATACCAAAGTATCATTCATTAGGTTGTCCAAGATATAGGTACAAATCTGGTGAAAAATGGACAAACACGGACCTCTGAAAATCAAGAGGGGGATCAGGTGACATGGAGGAGTAAGCATCCCCTGTCGACTGGCCACACCCACCGTGAGTCCACAGTAAATTAAAATTAAATACGTGAGGAACGAATCCTTGTCATAATTGGTATAGACATCTCAACAACCTCCATCGAACAGGTAACAAAATAAAACTATATTATTTGAGGCTTTGTCTGTTGGAACCAGTACATATTGGTCATGTAATCTATCCAGCTCGGTTATCACTTCTGGATTATTCATATTTGTTTAAGAAGTATTTTCTGATTTTTATTCAGTAATGTTTATGATGCGGGTATTATTATTTTACCACACTTTATTTCAGAAAACACGGTCAAAAGTAAATTGAAACTTGTGGTAGTTGACCACTGTTAGTATTGGTCAAGTAACGTTACATAGACAACATAAGTTAAAAAAGTAAAAAGGCAACCAAAAGCAGGTGCACAGGAAGATGTGTTCAAGTCACAGCAATATTACTCTAAATAAAAAGTCCAATCTCCATACTCCATTATGATAAATCATTTTCGATGTCCAAATGCAATGAAACATATTGTCATGTAAAATGAAACCGATATTAATGGCGTCGTGGTGGGAAATGCAAGCTATAAAACAACTGCATAGTCTGTAATGATTTTATCCTTGACGGTACCACTACAATTTTGCTATTTTAAAGGCAAAATGGCATGGGAAATATCAATCATCTAGGCTGTAACAGAATGCCTTTTCTCACTACAGATCACTTTGTACCAGGTATGATTTTTTTATTTTTGGATGTTGGCTTCTAATGATAGAAAAGAAAAGGAGATTGGAAAAGCCTTCATAAGAAAAGAAAAAAAAGAAACTAACAATGTTTCCCACGTAGTCTGGCAAAAATCGATTTGAATATCACTTCAACAGATGTAAAAGACGTCATCAGAATTAATGAAGCGAAGAGTATTCATCTAAGCGTACAAATTGTTAGAATAAATCTTATTGATTGTAAATATGATAATTTCCTGTGACGGGCTATAATATACTCCTACAGTCTAAAATGCAAGGTACGACGTTCCACATGACATCTTTGCCAAGGAACAACCTACCGTCAAAATTTTACATTATATATTAAGATTATCTATATTTTATATATATTATATATATATTTTTATGTGATATATGATATACCTCAGTCTCATCGCATCTAACAAATCTGTATCTTTGTAGGATGTATACAATGGCAGTTTTAGCTTCCATTTGCGCAAGCCTCATCCCAATACATCGTCTGGGTCCATGACCAAATGGCATGAATGAGTACGGGTGGCGTTTCTCTTTGTTCTCGGCTGTGAACCTATCAAAAGTCAAACCGGTTGCAAAGAAAGATTAATTGGATGTCACACGTGAATTACTTAAGTCCCATAACTCTGGATTGAATTGGCAGATGTTGTCCATGTCATGAGCGAGTTAATTCCGGACTTTGACAATAACACATTTAAATTTGTTACAATTTGAGGATTGAAATTCGAGTAATTTGAAACCAAACTGTCGCATGAAAACAATATGCATTCAAATTGATAATTTTCCCGGCATTTGGAATCCCTTGCTTTTCTAGATTTCGTGTTGAACAAAATAGGCGGTATTGTCAAAGACAAATGACATTATGTACTTAAACAACGCAATGGTTAAAGTACAGTGAATTATGTACATGTGTTACACCTTGTCTTTGTTAAGTGTCAAAGTGTATACAATTGTATACACTTTGACACTTAACAAAGACAGGGTGTAACACATTAAATCTATACAGCATTAAACATCTCTAATACATTTACACCCTTTCGCACTTTGGCAATTTGGCCTTTCCCAGACAGTCATGTATATTGTTGTTATACATCATTCACGGTTGAAAATCCAGCATGTTCCTTGGCTATAAATAGAGACTGAAAAGTGAACATTGTCAGAATCCACGGGGTATGAGAATCCTCAGTACAATTGAGTAACACAATAAAACAGATCTTGACCAGAAACTCTATAAGCGTATCACCACACAAAGCGTATATTGACCACATTTAGTCTTAATTGTCGCGTATATTCTTTGGTCTTGGAACTTTTTCGTACCCTGTTAAAATTATTACGTAAAATAGCAGCGACATCTTACCTTTCAGGGTCAAATTTCTCGGGTTCCGGCCAGTTTTCAGGATCTCTGTGAATCACATAAATTGGAAATGCGATCTCTGTATTTGCGGGGATTTTATAACCTGCAATTTCTGTTTCAAAGTCAGTCGTTCTGTTTATTCTACAACAATGGAAATGAAATATTTCACACTGAACGTAACAGCAGTTTGAATTTTAATAATATTTGATATCCGGAATCGGTCATACCGACTGGCATAATTTACTTATTTGTAATTTGATTTAATTTCTATTTAAATATATCTTTCGTGCATCCTCTTTTCGCTTCGCAATTTGTATGGTAGATATTATGACCTTCTTTGCAATTATCAGGTTTTATGAATATAAATATCTCAAATACTAAAGTATAATAAATCTTCAAGATGTCCAGGATACATATACGAATCTGGTGAACATTGGAAAAACACAGACCTCTGGAAATCAAGGGGGTAATTTGTTGAATCATCTATACCGATTGAAACTAAAATTTATCTTATTGTGTATAATTTGATCCGATATGCCAGTGCTCGTTCAACATATGAACATTTCATATACAGAGGTAAACTACTCGCTGACACAGGGATATCGAAAACCGTGTTTGATGTCAAAGTCCCGCAAATTTTCTGGTCGGTATAGTAGTCTTTTTTGCGATTACTCTGTTTCGCTAAGTGAAATGTTGAGTTTCCTGTTTGATAGCGGTTGTTGAGACGTCTGTACCAATTATGATGAGGATTCGTTCCTCACGTATTTCATTTGGATTTGACTGTGGACTCACGGTGGGTGTGTCCGGTCAATAGGGGATGCTTATTCCTTAATGGCACCTTATCCCACCTCTTGATTTCCAGAGGTCCGTGTTTGTCCAATTTTCACCAGATTTGTACCTGTATCCTGGACATCTTAAAGATTTATACTTTGATATCTAAGATTTTTTTATATTACAGAATTGCAGGGTGTGACTGGCAGGGAATGTTTACTCCTCCATGACACCTGACCTCACCTATGAGATTCCCAAATGTCCATGTTTGTCCTATATTGATTATATTTGCATTTTTTTTTTCATTACTGTTTTAAGAAAAACGCTTTAATTTCAATAATTTTGTACTTTATTGACTAATATAAACTACATACTGAACAGTTGCAATAGAAGGGTTTTCATTTTACGGATGCCTGAATTTATCACGTCGCTAATACAACATTTAATATGAAAAACTTTGTAGCTTGTTATGTGCCCAACAATACAGTGACATGGTATTTAAAACTATATATATATATATATATATATATATATATATATATATATATATAAGAATTAAAATATTCAACTATTGCAGAGGATGTATAAAAAAAAACATGATAGTGAACTCCCATCTGTTTTCCTTAACACACCTATAAAATGTAAGTCCTATATTTCATTTACGTATGAGAATGTACTAATGAGTAATTGCGACTTTTTCCACGTCAAGTCGTGGTCAAGCTTCTCGTAGTCCCACAAGGGTTATGTGGGGAACGTTTGTTAAATTGCGAAAGGTCTTTGAAATCGGGGTTTTCCTCGATTCATTCGAAACTGTTCACCATCCCATGTACAGTCAGTGGACAAGTATTCGTGATTTCCAACAAGGCGGCGTCCGGCGGTAACACATGTTGCGTTTGGAATCCATCGTAATTTTGAAATTATGCATCGGAAGATAAAGATGTTACTGTAACAGGTGCTCAGAAATATGACGTCATCAGTTATGTGACGTAAAATATCGTCTGCTTTGTTTACTTGGCTTTTTGTTTTTGTTTTTTTTTACAACTATCCATGGATCGCAAAAGTACTGACTTGAGCACGGACACAAAAAAAATATTCTAAAATTACACAGAGGAGAAAAGAAAGTCAGACATTTCCAAGATATTAGACCTTCATTGACATATGACAGTGTTGACTAGAAATTTCGTACAACAGGATCACTAGGAAATCGTCCCCGAAAAGGTAGGAGGAAGTTGTTTAGCGACAGGGATGAAACTGCTTTGAGTCTTCTTGTCCAAAAAAATCGTAGAGCGCCCTTACAAGAAATTACCACTAAATTTAATGAACATAAGGAACATTATTTCAGCACACGGACTTTGGTACAGTGAAGAAAGACGATACTGGTCTGTTAATTCTCACTGGAGAAAATTCATATTCTCCGATGAAAGTCAGATAGTAATTGGGAATAATAACCGTATATACATCTGGAGAAAAGGTGATGAAGTCAACCGTCCGCATTTGGTATGCCGCCCGTCGCAGCGAAAGATTAAAGATTAGTGTAATGATCTGGGGCTGCGTTTCATACAATGGAATCGGGACTTTGACAGAAGTTAAAGTGAATATAAATGCAGAAAAATATATAGGGGTGCTAAAGAACAATTCATGGCCCGTTATAGCGAGGTATTTTGCTGACAATGATTATATTCATGGACGACAATGCACCGGTACATAGGGCTCAGATAACAGAAAACTATAAACAGGAAAACCAAATAAACTACACAACATGGCCAGCACAGTCTCCCGACTAATATGTGAGTAAAAATATTTGGTTTCATATCAAGAGAGACCTGCACCCCATCGCCGCAAACATCAATAACGCCACAAAACGCATGACAGATTTTCGCCGAGTGTGGGAAAACATCCAATTTGCGTATGTTTAAGACTTGTAGGAGACAGTTCCAACCCGTAGTCGGGAAGTTATTAAAACGAAATGTTAAAAGGTAAGACAAGACCATTTATAGTGATTTTGTTTTATTAGTTGAAATCCCAGCAGTATTTTTCTTTATTGACGTCGCGACGTCAAAATCACGAAAACTTATGTCCACTGAATGTAACTGATCCAGTTGTAAAACAACACTAAAATAGTAAAAAAAACACACCTACCGTGGTACTGGTCCATAGAGTCGAAGAGTTTCACACAAAACCATATCTAAATACTTCAACTTCTGAACGTTATCGTAGTCTGGGAAACTCTGTGAACCAATTAAAAATTATTGAAAAATGTCCAACATGTTGAGTACATGGATTCTGGATATCAAAATTATTCAAATTCAAATAAATTGAGTAATAATTAGAAATATTATGTTACTGAGAATATCATAAACATAAAACCAAAGTTATAGGTTTGGGGAAAAGAGTATACAAAACCCTACCCGTCTTTAGCAGGGCTATGTGGTTTATCACAACGCTGTATACTTCCGATCGGTTTCTATGTTACATGAACTTTTTTCCAGTAACTGTCACAAATATTAAAGCTTTGATGAACCGTTACGAAATTTCATATATTTAGAAGAAAATCTTGTTTTCATCTGATTTTCGTTTTAAATTTCTTTAAAGCTTTGTTTATGATCCATTGGTATTTCGGGATGTGTTAATTCATTATAAAACAAATAGTGTCCGCTTCGTTTTCAAGGTGAATGTGATGGGTCTTTTGGTTGATATTTAAAACCAAGTCATGGTGGGTGTCACCCGTTAGATATCCCATACTCTAAACCTATTTTAATGAAAATAATCATCGTCGTAAATTCATCCTAAACTTTGTAACTGAAATAATGGTAATAACTCTTTACTCTCCCAAACTGTTAAATTGTATAAAATCTCGGATACCAAAGTAAAAATCTTCAGGATATCAAGGATGTATTAATATAACATGATTATACTATAATTTAATAACAAATTTGAATGTTTTTGTTCAACACCGTACCTCAAGTGTGCTTACAGTGGCCACACTCTAACAGCAGCTCCAAATTGACATGTGCAAAGGTGGTATCCCACCAACTGCAATGCAATTACTATTTTATAAACATTTTCATTTAGTTGTTTTTAATTGGTACAGATTAGTTTTGACTCTCTTTAATATACGTAAACAGACACATATCAATCTTCGATTTTAAAGATGGTGCACAAGATGGCTGACTCACCATCCCTATTACTTCATCAATTTCCTTTATGACTTTGTCTTGATATTCTGGATATACTGCCAGGTTATACGACACAAATGACAGGGTGTTTGCAGTTGTGTCATAACCAGCGATAAAAAATAAGACCGAATTTGATGTTATTTCGTCCAGTGATAAACCTGAAATTTAGATACAAAACGTTCTTCAAATTATCAGGAAGTAACAATGGATAATATGAAAATTGACAATGTATATCTTCCAACAATGTCACGATAATGCTGACTAAGACAAGTTTCAAAATAAATGCTAATACAAATTAATTTCCAAAAGACCACGATAAAACAATAGTGTAATGATGGACTCATGATATTAAAGTCTCAGATCCAAAGTAAAAATCCCCAGGATGTCCAGGATACATATACAAATCTTGTGAATATTGGGCAAAACACGGACCTCTGGAAATCCAGAGAATGGATCAGGTGCCATGGAGGAGTAAGAATCCTCTGTTGACCGGTCACAACCTCCGTGCGTCCACAGTCAAGTGAGTAACAAGTCCTCGTCACAAGACGTACAGACGACCCAACAACTGCTACAGAACAGGCAACTTTATTCAATGAAACAGAGTAATCGCAAAAATATTATTATACCTAACGTAAAATTTGCGCAACGCTGACATGAAACCAATGGAATCATTCATAAAAAATTATAAATTTTGGTTTTATATATATATATATATATATATATATATATATATATATATATATATATATATATATATATATATATATATATATATATATATATATATACATGTAATTACCTCGATTCTTCCACGTTGATTGACCACCGTCGTGTTCATTCACATGGGTGTTGTTAGCCATCTCTTTGCTTGCATTCATCATTAAATCTAGAAAGTCTTTTCTATCCTGCAAAATTGATGATAAGTTTGAATATATATATATATATATACCGTTAGATCAAATTATCCAGAGACAAGTATTCAACATACAGTTTTAATGTCATCTTAGTTGTATGATATGCATATTTTGTTAGTTAAGCAGTAGATTTAGTTGTGTTAAGCAGTAGGTTTAGTTGTATAGTAATTATTGTACTAGTGGTAGCTGAAATAGTTGTTGTGTTCGTGATAATGGTAGTCATAGTAATTGTTGTTGACTTTTGTAGTTTCACATTTTGCATTGTATATTGATAAACTTTGCGAGCTGAAATCCAAAAGATATCATTTCTACTTACACTTCCGTTCTTTTTGCGCATGTCAATAGCTGCAGCTACCGCTTTTTTAAAGAAAGTAATTCCGTTTGTGATAAATTCTGGCGTGAAGTACAGAGCCAGTGTTGAAAACCCAGGAATCATTACTATGAAGAAAAATATGTATAAGTCAATTTAATTGAAATTAACAATTAAATATATATAAACACACGTTTAAGAAATTTAAGGAGACTAAAATTGGTCTCCACTTAATAATTAGCAGACTTTCGGTGTAATCAGTATAAAGGATGCCGTTCTAGTTATATTCGAGTGTTGATTGATAAGTGATGAGCATCATATGTAAGGATTTGTCTTTTGGGAGACGTCTGTGTCTATACACTTTTGCCGGCGATGTTTAAGAGCCTCAGTGCAACTTTTTAAGAAGACCATTTCCCGACTTTCCAAAAATTCTCCACTGCATATATGACGTCATCTCCTGTCTGGAAATGAGTACTGGAAATGGTCCTTTTCAACTTTGGGAATAGACGGAAGTCTGATGGAGTGAGATCAAGTGAGAAAGGGGGATGTTGAATCAATGGAAAGTCACAATCATTAATGGCGGCCCTAGCAATAACAGACTTGTGAACAGGATATTGTCCTGGTGAAACAAGACATCTTTACTGAATTTTCCACGTTGCTTGATTTTAATTTTTCTTTTAACTGCTAAAGAAGTAACAATGGGTAATCGAACTCAAGTCCATAAGAATACGACAGATTAGATACGTCTCAACATGAAGAACGATTGCGAATCCAATACGGAATTGGACTATATGTCCGGAAGGAGTCAGCGTCTTCTGTCAGCATGCCACATCAGTCGCAAATGTTACATGGAAACCTCTAGAGTTCAATGAAAGGGTTAAATTCGGTGAAATTGTCATCAGTTACTCTTATATATGATTGGTTAAAGGGAATCACTGTCTGTGGTCGTGCTCCAGAATACTATATAATATTCCTGAGAGGAGGACTTATATTGTTGAACAAGATTCCCGTATCGAGCATAAAACTTTTTAACGACGATTTCAAGCATCCTACAACGTTACCTTTTGTAAGTAGTTTATTGGCGAGTTTGCAATTACTTAGAAAACCTTTCCCGCAAAAACCACGAAGATATTGTCTTCTAGAAACCCCAGCAACTTGATGATATCGTCTGCAGTGTACTTGTTATTGGAATCGGAGTGGTTCCTTCACAAAATAAAGTTCTTCGTGACCTAACACTAAATATTTATATCTGCGATTTCCATATTTGTATACAAAGGAGTTTTGTATATTAGATGTTTATCTGTTTTTGAGTTTTTGGTGAAGAATTGTTGTGTAAAGGGTATAAAAATCAAAATTGAAATTTAGAGTCTTTAAGTGTTCCAACAATTCTTTTGAATTATTTAAGATCCACATCAGATTGACTCGGGTTCTTGAGTAGGCCGTTGTACAGTTCTTCTGAAGACATTTAATATGTGTAAGAAGTTTGGTGATTAAAAAAGATAAAGGCTTGGTGGAGGATTTAGATGACCCCGCAATGAATCGGTGTTTATAGGGATTTTTATCCCCTCGCGACGAGTCGCCGAGGGGATATAGGGATCTGCCATACTTAAGTACGTACGTACAATATTTGTCCGGAGCATAACTCTCAAACAATACATGATAATTTCATCAAACTTCACACATTATCAAGACTACATCGAGGTGGAGTGCAGTGTGCAAGAACCGTTACTTCCATTTTCACAGTTATTCCCCTTTGTAAAAAAATAAATTTTTCCCTTGTCCGGATTATAACTCTCAAACCATGCGTGATCATCTCATCAAACTTCATACACGTCATTTCAGGAGTTCAAATACAAACCCAGTTGCGTATCAAATTGGCGTTAATAAACAGATCACATTCCTTTTGTGTCAGCCTGTTCAATTCATAATTCATGTTCATCATCACGATTTTGCCGCGAGGGGATTAGTATCGTCTGCGATGCCTTGTTATACATCTTCGGATCCAATAAATATATTTGGCAGTTCAAGCTCCTCGTCACTTGTGGGTATTCCAAATGAAGTGAGAACGGATTTATGATTATCTAATATTTCAGAATCAGAAAAATCGGTGAGAGTGTATGTAGGGTTTCCAATAAATGTATTGAGTCCACGTTCCTTTTTCAGAATGCTGAAGTAGTATCGCTTCCAAACAAATGTGACGTTGTTAGATACTGTGTCAGCAGGGACGATGATAAAATTTTCGTGGAGACGGGAACGTCAGGGTCACGAAAAATTGAATTGTGTATGATGTTGACAGAACGTTTAAGTCGTCGAATTCTTCGTTTAAGAACATTACTGATTGACTTAATCCACTCTGGAATAGTATCACGTTCGTCATCTTCTTTTTTAGCCCAACGTATCATGCAAGAAATGATGCATGATATGTCACCCATAATAATGTCATGGACTTGAATAACCATTTCAGGAGTTGCCACTATGACAGACCTTCCAGGATAATATTCATCCTGAAGGCTCTGTCGGCCACGCTGACGTTCTGCCACCCACCTTTTACAGTGTTGCTGCCAGCATGAATAGCCTTAGTTGCCAGACTTTTCTTGAATAAATAATGAATCTCTGGGCAATTTTGTCCATTTTGCTAAAGTCACTTGCCCTGTTTACTTGTGTTACCTCTCTGATAAAATAACCAAAAAATAAAAAATAAAAACACCGTTCGTTTGTTACACAGCCCAAAATAGTCTTAGTAGGGCTGAAAATGGGCAGCCCTGCTTAACTCCTTCAATACGAGGCTCAAAACTCAAAACAATCAACCCTCATACCTAGATTATTCAGTGTATTTTGGTTTTGTGATATTTATACTTTTAAGTTTTTCTAAAATAAACACACATACGCGCGCGCGCACGCATGCGAGCCACTTAGATATTATTGACTTACTCCTTAATAGCTGCAAAGTTGATGTAAGTGACCTGGCAAAAAAGGCATTTGCTGATTTAACGAATTCGTTGTTTGGATCTTTTTGTGAGTCGACTTCCAGTCCAAATGCTGTAGAAGCTATGACATCCATTGTATACCCTCCAAATATCCTTAAGTATACGTCAAGTTATATACTCATATTGATCATTGATAGCAAACGTGAAAAAGTGAAAACAAATTAAAGATAAACAAAAATTTGGCTAAAATAGCAATTTGTTCTTTTTAAAATGTCAATCTCGAAACTTTCTACATTTTTGAACAATTCGTCTTGCAGATGTTAAAATGGTATGTAGTTTAGAACGAGTGAGACCAGTAACTAAAAGCAACAAAACAGATATAATAATAATAATAATAATAATAATAGTAATAATAATAATAATAATAATAATAATAATAATAAAATAGTAATAATAATAATAATAAAATAGTAATAATAATAATAATAATAATAATAATAATAAAATAGTAATAATAATAATAATAATAATAATAGTAATAATGATAATAATAATAATAATAATAAGATAGTAATAATAATAATCATCATCATCATCATCATGTTTAACGGTTTATTTTTTAACACAGCACAATGCTTAATTTTCTTAAACGAGTTACTATAAATGGTTGATACGCACTCTTTCATATCCAGGGCTTTTCCATCTCTACTCTGCCTTTCAATGTTATCCAGTAGTTGCAAATAACACTTCTTGATAAGCGGCATCATCTATACATATATAATAACATTTGATCATATCTGTCAACATTTTTATATTATGGTTATTTGATACAGCAATATTATAAAGGCGTTATAAAATTATTTTGCTGTAAAGGGTATGCTGAAACAAGTCTCAAGATAATTCCAAGTAGAATGCGAAAACAATCGTTTAAAATTGCGGAATCATATCAAACATGTACTTGAAAAATGATTGGATAGATTGATAAATAAATGAATAAGTAAATAAATCATACGTAAATAAATGGGTAGATTAATAAAGGAAATGTTAAGACAAGAATATTTTTATAAAAGTATAGGTCTACCAAGGTAAAATTGGAACATGTTTACATACGTGCAATGTGTCTAACCTAAATCATAACAATGGTGATAGAGAGCTATAGTACTGGTACATGGAGTCACGTTTTAAATCTTTCATAGCGTCGACTTAACAATACAAAACACAAACTCTTCAAGATGTTTAAAATTACTCACTTTGTTACCTGTATTAAGCGTTAAAAACACTGTTGAGAAAAAAATACCGACATGATTTACATATTGATCATGGGACTGTAGTAGAGATATTAAATGTTTTTGCCAATATTACTTATTACTAAATATTGAAAAAACTTAGTATTCTGAGACCAATTTGGACTATATTTAAATAATCATTTCTACAGTTAAATTTCAAAAACATTTTTTATAATTGATTTTCATTAGTTCCTCAATGTAAATATACAGAGCAATTCAAATTGAAGTGTTTAGATCTGTCAAGTACGGATGATATATGCATGGCGTCGATGTTATTTTATTGGACATCTCGTACAGCATATTATTCAAAGCTGTCCGGACACTTGGTCCCATCCCGTTTAGGATTCGGAGTTGTTCTTCATATTGAGACAATTTGTATATCTAATTTGTCGTGTTCTATAGACTATGAGTTTCGATTATCCATACGTTCTTCTTCATTTAACTTTGGAAAATAGACCGCGCTTGGTTTTCGTTTTTGACAGAATCCGGATATGCCACTAAACCTTGGTAGACCCATAGTTGCTCCGCATATTATGGGGATTTTGCTCTCGTCAAGGTTGAACGTTTCTTCAGATTCACATTCGACAAACAGCAAATACTTTGTGGAAGCATTTTATTTTCATTTATCAAGAACAAGTTGAATTATTGAAGATATCTCTTTTTGTTATTTGGTATTGAAAACGAAACGTAATTGCGATTGAACTTTTGGAGAAAAAAAATTCAATTTGAGTTCGATTTGTATTAAAAAAAAAAACGATTTGATATGACAGGATAAACAGTGAAACTTGTATATAACGACCTCCTTAGAGACACAACAAAGCCAGTCTTTATAGGGAGGTGGTCTTTATATAAAGGTTTTGTACAAATGATATTATTGGGGACAGCAAAACAAAACGGTCTTTGTGACCAGGTGGTCTTTATACACAGGTGGTCGCTAAAGCAGGCTTTACTGTAACGATAGATAGATAGATTGATAGATAAAAGTTTGAGTATAAAAATTGTTATTGCAAATAGACAGAAAGATAAAAAGATAGATAGGCCTATATATAGTAGATAAATATATAGACAGGAAGACAAATAAATAACTAAACAAAATAAATAAATAATACATCAATTTACATACGTCTTTCATTTTTGCAGTAGAAAATGTCGGCGAAAGGGTATTACGAATGAATTTCCAGTGTTCATCTTTTGCAAAGAATATTGTCAACTTGAATAACTTGCCAGGTTCAAATAGCGCCTTAAATGATGATACAGACATATGTATAGAGTTATGCTTTGTTGTCCAGCGTTGATGCTTTTCATTACTTTTTCAACATGATATAGACATAATTTTATACATAACTATAAATCTCATTACATTTAATATGCTAACGTTTGTAATATCAAAATTTTCAGCTTTAAACGTGGGATGGAAAATACATGTACTAACAAAACCAAAAACAAAAACAAAAAATTACTTACGTATCTCGATATGTCAGATTTAATCTTCATTTCAATACATTTACATATCTTTCTAGGTACGCCATAGTTAAATAATTCCAATACACTTACATATCTATCTAGTTACGCTATAGTTAAATAATTTCAAAACACCTACATATCTTTCTAGGTATGCCATAGTTAAATAATTTCAAAACACTTACATATCTATCTAGTTACGCTATAGTTAAATAATTTCAAAACACTTACATATCTTTCTAGGTATGCCATAGTTAAATAATTAGTTTACATATCTATCTAGTTACGCCATTTAAAAACTTTCACACTTACATATCTATCTAGTTACGCTATAGTTAAATAATTTCAAAACTTTACATAACTTTCTATGTATGCCATAGTTAATTTCAAAACACTTACATATCTATCTAGTTACGCTATAGTTAAATAATTTCAAAACACTTACATATCTTTCTAGGTATGCCATAGTTAAATAATTTCAAAACACTTACATATCTATCTAGTTACGCCATAGTTAAATACTTTCAAAACACTTACATATCTATCTAGTTACGCTATAGTTAAATAATTTCAAAACACTTACATATCTTTCTAGGTATGCCATAGTTAAATAATTTCAAAACACTTACATATCTATCTAGTTACGCCATAGTTAGATACTTTCAAAACACTTACATATCTATCTAGTTACGCCATAGTTTCAAAAAACACTTACATATCTTTCTATATATAGTTAAATAATTTCAAAACACTTACATATCTATCTAGTTACGCTATAGTTAAATAATTTCAAAACACTTACATATCTATCTTTACAAGGTAAATGTTTCATAGTTATCTATCTAATTTAGTTAAAAATTTCACTTACATATCTATCTAGTTACGCCATAGTTAAATACTTTCAAAACACATATCTTTCTAGGTATGCATAGTTAAATAATTTCAAAACACTTAGTTTACTAGTTACGCCATAGTTAAATACTTTCAAATACATATTATCAAATAGTCAAATAATTTCAAAACACTACATATCTTTCTAGGTATGCCATAGTTAAATAATTTCAAAACACTTACAATCTACTTTACGCCATAGTCTAAATACTTTCAGTTACGCTAGTTAGTATAAATAATTTCAAAACACTTACATATCTTTCTAGGTATGCTAGTTAAATAATTTCAAAACACTTACATATCTATCTAGTTACGCCATAGTTAAATACTTTCAAAACACTTACATATCTATCTAGTTACGCCATAGTTAAATAATTTCAAAACACTTATATCTATCTAGGACATCATACTGCATTAGTTATTTTATTTCAATTTACTTACATATCTATTTGGAAATGAGGCAAAGTCCTTGACCATTACTTGTTTTACCACTTCAGGATCAGCAACTAGCAGACTTGGTTTGTGACCATGATAAATTCTATAAAATTGAATTAAACAAAAGTGTAACCGTAATGATGTTCCGAGGACAACATATAAAATATGATGAACATTGGACAAAAACGCATCAAAGAATTTAGAGGAGAGGTTGGATGTTATAGACGAGTGATTATCCGATATCCACCACATCTGCAATGAGTAATTAAAATAATACAGGTGACTGCACAAATAAGGGTGAATTTTTAAATTGTACATCAAATCTTGAAATGTATACTTTAGCGGCAAAATATAGAATTACTTCCCAAAATATTTACATATTTATAATTGACAGCCGTTCTTAATGTAGCTTCATAAATCTGGTCTTGATATATGGACGTTTACATATTTATGATGTAAGTATCAACTCTACGGCAACTCGAACACAGGTAAATTACTTTCTCGATAACCGAGTGTTAAGTCAAGGATTTTTTTCGTGCATAACTAAAGACCGAAAGGTGGAAATTCAAAGCATGTAACCAGCACGTTTTTTCTGCAAAGCTAGATTTTATTCCATTTAAAACAAAAAGATGATACCACATTCAATATGTTATAGAATAAAAGCTTAGAATGCTAGTAAAGGTATCATCAAAATTAGGTTGGGTACTTTACTTTATCGGAATCCCAAACAAATGTCCTTCAGAACTTTGTTTAAACGGTTTCCAAATTTTTACTCCGAGTCAAATGATAATAATTTTTGCCAGTCCCATAGGTTGAAAACAGTAGGAACAATGATTGTTCAAAGATGTTGGGAAAAAATATACATACCCAACGATTTTCCCATACTTTTCCACGAGTTCAACATTTGTTTGAATAATTCCCTAGTCAAAAAGATAAATGTTAATATATATATATATATATATATATATATATATATATATATATATATATATATATATATATATATATATATATATATATATATATATATATATATACATACATATGTATATATATCATACAGCATTTGAAAAAATAGATTCCTTCTATTCAAACATTCTATGAACAATATATGCTATTCCTGCAACTGTATGTCAGCCTTGGCATAAGTGATAAGTGGGAATATCAAGAATTGATTGTCAAAGTTGGATGAACGACAAAAATCTGTTAAAGATTTTTGAAAGAAATATAAAAATATCAGAAACTAAAGTATAAATCAATAGAATGTCCAGGACAAAGACACAAATCCGGTAAAATTGGACAAACACGTACCATTGGAAACCAAGCGATAGGATCAGGTGTCATGTAGGGGTATCCATCACCTGTGGACCTGTCACACCCACCGTGAGTCGACAGTCAAGTCCAATGAAACAAGTGAGGAGTGTATCCTCGTCACAATTGGTACATACGTCTCAACAACCGCCAACGAAAAGGCAAATCAACATTTCACTTAGTGAAACAGAGTAGTCGCAAACAAGACTATTATACCGACCGTAAAATTTGCGGAACGTTGACATTAAACGCGGTTTTCGATATCCCTGTGTCAATAATTTGTCAGTGAGTAGTTTACCTCTGTATATGAAATCTTCATATGTTGTGCACGCCCTGGCATATCGGATCATTTGTGAAATATAAACTCCATATGCGGGTGACTGAGGGATATTACTACTTAAATGTGGAAAATTTACGATGGGAAAGCCGAAATCGTCGCGTTTATCGTATAGCTTAGTTGCTAATTTCTCGTCTGTGTTTATATTAAGTAAAATGTCTAAGTATGAAGCGTGTGTGCTTGATTCTGTTGTATCTTTAATTTCTAGTTCGCTGGGATATATCGCATTGACATATGTATGAAAATTGTCATTATTAATTGACAAACGTCGTCGATATATCTAAATGTCAAATTAAAGGACACCGTTAACTTTTTTCTTCTTTTGATTCAGCAGTTTCTGAATGAAGTCTGCTTCGTATGAATAAAGGAACAGGTCGGCCAATAAAGGAGCACAATTGGAAAATAATGAATTTGGAGATTGATAAGATATTTTAAGTTTTTAACTAATATCCAAAGAATTTATATGTGCCGACTTCGAACCTGCAACCACAAACTACCAACTGAAACAGAACGCTGAAGAAATATCGATGGAAATATATTTAAAGATTTTGTTAAGTTTTTAATGAAACAAAGTTTGAAGATGAATTTCATATGTTAGAGAATTCCTCATTCCGATAAGAAAAAATATTTATATAAATACAGTAAATTGTATGAGTGATGTTTCAAAGAAAATCCTTGTTCCTTTTACAACACATTTGCAAATTAAGTAAACATATAAACACATAGATTTATGTAACTCGAATAATTACAGCGCCCTCTTACGAACAGGGTCCTCTAGTGGGCTTGAAGACAAAGTGTTGATAAAACGCGTCACACCCTAACCCGAATAATCCAGTCGTTATATTTCGCTCACTTCGATCACTACATTAACGTCTGAATGCATACACAATCAGAATTCTTCAACCGGAAGTAATTTTCACTGTGCCAGATTGTGATGTCATAGTAGTTTTCGTCAGAATTTTGTGACGTTGCATTGACTTCTTCGGAACACTCGATTATTTTCAAATTACTGGTAAAAGAAAGTTGTGATTTATCGTAAAATTACAACGGTAAACCTATCATTCATTCACAGTATACATTCAATATATTTTCTTTGATTTTCGAACATTTATTCATCCTCGAGTTTTCCTCAAATTTGAAACGGAAATCCAAACTCCGCAGAATCATATATTCAACGTCTCTGATTGGTCACCTGATTCTCAGGGCAGCTGAAGGATTTTTATCAAATAATGCGTTCAAGCCCACTGGAGGGACTTTGATATAATTCCTCAGAATAATCTGAAAATTATGGTGTTGAATTTTTCAAATGTATTCTAATAACGACAAGAATTTTAAATATGGCTGCCAAAACTTGCCACAATAATTTAAGTGATGATACAGCTTTTTATTTAGGTAATGGTTGTTTATTTCCTATAACAGATTGAATAAATGTATATTATACATGTGCATTAGTACATAGTCTCTCGTAATTAAAAGATATTAGCTGTGTTTACCAAAACATATTTCATTTTTTTCTAATTTTACTACTTCTATTTGATGTACAATAACAAATAAGAGTTATACACGGGAAAATCTTATATTCCCTTATATTTTGTGAAAAAAAGGTCAGGTCCAGCGTGGTATTCATATACAAACAATAAGGTTGAGTTAATCAATTGCAAGTGAAAAAGTGACAAACCTGTGTTTCTCAAGCAATTTTCAGAAAATATATAGGCCGTGTCTGATACCACTTTCTCTTTATAATATCTATTTAAAATTGGAGCTCAACTGAAGAAGTCTAATTGACAGAAACGATCGTCTTGAGCATTATGACTTTGGCATTATGTTTATAATATATATATATAAGTCTTAACGTGACAATGTGATTGATTTTGTATAATTTATGTACATTGTAAATGTGTGTGTGTGTGTGTGTGTGTGTGTGTGTGTGTGTGTGTGTGTGTGTGTGTGTGTGTGTGTGTTTGTGTGTGATATTTTTACATTTTAATGGTCTCCATGTTTCTTAACATTTGAATTTTAGTTGCAGCTAAGTGTTGCAATTTGTTTGATGGAATGTCGAAACTCTTTCCAAATTTGTTGATAATATTAATGTGCTTAGATATTTTTTCCATGTCTAAACATTATGAATATCTTAATTAAATATCTTATCTTAATCTGAGCTTCAAACTCTTACTACGATTACCTGGGGTATTGTGACCTGCAGTGTTCTATAAGCTAGCTACACTTAATTTCTTCTTTATGCATTTCTGCTATTTCAATCATTTTCTTTTTTTTCGTTTTACCCTCTGATTTTTAAGATGTTGGAATAGAAGGAATAAACCTATAATACATATTCTTTAAAAGAAAATAATGATGAATAATTGATCTGAAATTGGTTAACAAATTGATTTATTTTAATTTCAGTTTTGATGAATAATTAAGCTTTGAAAATTTTGTTCATAATATCATTTGCACCTACCTTTGATCTCTGTGTCATCAGTATCCCGAAGAAGGGAGTTGGTGTGGGCCCCGGAACTTGCAGTCGTCTCCAAAGACTGTGCTTCCATTTGGAATATCTAAATATATAAATGCGACTCAAAAGGTGATACAAATATACTCCGAATCACAAAATTCGGCGGGCTGAGTAACGTTTTGATTATTATACGGATGATTCTACCTTACTTTTCGGTTACGACAAGCCGCACTGGAAAACATTTTATTCCTCACTGCATACTCTCTTATGTATGTTGACAAGTTGGAACGATTACTCTTGTCAGTGACAATTCAATATTATACTTTATTACCTAAATTTTAAACTCGTCCAGTCGTCCAGGTCAAGAAAGGGTTCATCATCACCATCACCATCATCATCATCATCATCATCATCATCGATAACCTTGATTTAAAAGTATTACGTCTATGCTTAACGGTGCATTAGTGGTATGGAAGACTTATAATGTGTTTTTCTTCAGGACGGTTGGCAAATATAGTTTTTAATCATCATTCACAACCTATTATATATATACAAAATTTTGTTTTATATTGCTGTTATTTCAGTCTAGCGTAATACTTTTGCCATGGAGATTGCACCCAATACATTTTTCCTTGCCATCTATTAAAAGCCGTCTGATTAACATAGATGTATATATGCAAAAGTTATACACGTTGTTATACACATTAAAAGTACATTATTCTTTTTTTTCTCCGCCCAACAGAACATGTACAATAAGTTACATTTGTCTTTCTGAAGCATATTTGACGTGAGTACTTGATTAACTATATTATATCTGCGGATGTATCAAATGTAAAAAGTTTTTATATACATTTGTGGTTAACAATTTGAAATAATGTTATAAACATAATACCAAAGTTATAATGTTCAACTTACATGTATAACCCGACCACAAATAACGTCACAGTAATGATCCACAAAGGCACATCGACAAGGCCAAGTACATACATGTTTAAAACACTAATACAGAGACAAAATATTTATACTCCTTAAATCGGTAATAAAACGGCACATCCGGAACCTATGTGTAATAAATAATCACCCAACGCGTTACATATAATGAACCCATTACACATCACATAAAGATACGGTGAATGTAACTAAAATAAATAACTCCCATGACTGCCAATTTAAAACGTCACTGGCAAGCTTGCATGGTTCAAAATACTTTCAACAAATTACATGATAATGTCACATTTAATCGATTGTATTTTACCAGTGACGGATCCAGAGGAGATTGAAGAAAAATCTACTATAGGATAGAGAAAACAAAGTTGTTTGATAGTTTGTTTTCAGCAGCTTATTGTGACTAAGTATTATGAGCGTTAGTTTGTCCGGACTCAATTCCGACCTAGTCTGAGAAATATCAACAGGGATATATTTACTAACTGTTTCGTCGTTCAGTATAGGAAATACGAAACTTATAGCTAACAAGTCTTTATTTTGTTCGTCCTTTGATCTCAAACATTCTCAAATATGCCAGCTATACGTAATTGTTGGATTCTTGATTGTTAGGCAAATAAATGTATCCTTAACATTTTATCATTCTTCTTTCATACAAATACGAAGCTCTCACTATTTGATTTACCAGGGGTTTTACCAAAAAGTTAGAACATGATAACTTTGGTAAAAGCCCTGGTAAATCAAAAACTGTATATGGTAAAAATGAAGAAGTACCGATGAATAATTGAAACTCCAAGTCCATTAGAATACGACAAAATATATATACAAATTGTCATGACATGAAGAACAATTGCCGATCCAAAACGGGATGGGTCCAGGTGACCAGAAGGAGTCTGCGTCACCGGTTAGCATGCCACACCGGTCGCAAATGTTACATGGGAACCTCTCAAATTAGATGAAAGGTCACGTTCGTTGAAAATGTCATCAGTTAATTTTATATCTGATGCAAAGAAAGACAATACTCGGCTTTGACAACAGAGCGCAATATAGACAACACCTTGTTGTCGTAACGTTTATTTATGCGTCGTATGCTATGTCACAATCCTTTATCCGAAATAACTTTTGTTACTGAATGTGCATACCAATTTTATCATCACACTCAGAGATATATGTATAAATATATTTTTCAAGATAAGAGAAGATAGTAGGGAAATCTAACATGTCCACAATGTTAAAATAAGATGTCTAAATTAATTATGAAGTTTAATGCTTATATGAATGCATTACATCAATACAAACATGAGATTAAAAATATCAAATAATCTTACAAGTTTCATACATTTTATTGAATACCTGTGATTTTATATGCTGAATATAGGTAAACATCAAAATTCAACCGGAATCTATATCTCGGTACAATGTGTAAAAAGTATTCACCCAACGCGTTACATATAATGAACCCCTTACACATCATACTAAAAGTACGGTGAATGTTACTAAAAATAAACAACTCCCATGACTGCCAATTTAAATCGTTACTGGTAAGCTTACATAGATCAAAATACTTTCAACCAATTACATGATAATGTCGCATTTAATCGATTGTATTTTACCAGTGACGGATCCAGGGGAGATTGAAAAAAAAAATCTAGCATGTCCACAATGTAATGAAATAAAGGTCATGTGACTTTATAATTCACACATACAGACGCCACGCACATTGGTCGTACAATAACCTGCATATACGCCAATATCACGTTGTCTTCACTTTTGCCATACATCAAACACCATTAAGATTCATCTGAGGTGGCGCATGGCCTAAATTCAGCGACAGTCACGTGGTATTTTGTACTTGATCTTTATTTAATTCACTATTGTTTAACGCTCAAATCAATTTTCGCGGCATATATGACTTATCTACATGATTTCTCCTCCATGGCACCTAATCCAACACCTCAATTTTTAGAAAAAATTCGGAGTTTGTCCAACTGAATATTAGACAGATTTGTGTATTGTAGCCTTAACGTCGTTACGATTAATACTTTGTACATGTATATGTAACGGGATGATTTTAATCCTTAATATGTAGCCAGATTGATGATAAAATTAACTTTAAAATAATATTTATTTACATTTAATTATGTGTTCATTTCAAAATGTATATATTATACCCAATTACAATACATCATAATTTTAACCTCTACTGACCTGTGGTCAGCCTGCTTCCATTGGACAAACTTATATTTTACCCAGAAACCTTTATTAACTATCAGCGTGGTTTTTGACAAAGACCTTATACGACAGATTGACACCTGAATAAGAGAGTTGTATAACTGCATATGTAAGTGTGATTCACTTTCTTTCCTTCGGTCTATATTATTTCTGTATCTATCTACGAATTTCAGTATGTTTACCGTGTTGTTCATGGTGACGTAATTTTCCGCGATATATAAATAAATTAAACATAAAGAATGTTAAAATAGCTTAATATTTTCTATCAAAGTTTTAGCGGCCTAAACATTGTATAAAGCAACGCTTTGCCTGCTGTGAACAATACATTATTGGTCATGTAATCTCTGTAAGTTGGTAATCATTTCTTGATCATTAACACAGACGAATAGCGCTTTTAATTGTTCCTCTAAGTTTTCCAATTTATCAACCATCGTACAATTTTAACCATTTAGACAAGGTGTTTTGTTATCATGTTTATGTTTGACCCATCGTCTTTTATAATACTCCACTGAATTTATAACTAAACCGAAATGGCCATGGGCTCTTAAGATAAGATGTAGACTAATTATGAATTTGCTTATGTGAATGCAATACATCAGTGCAAACATGAAATAAAAAATACCAAAAAATCTAACACGTTTCGTACATTTTATTTAATATCTGTGATTTTATATGCTGAACATAGGTAAACATAAAATTCAACCGACAATAGTATAATAGCAACAAACAAAAACCAATTTCCTTGCCCATATCACCTGCGTTTGGCGCTAAAGTCTTCAAAATGATCTGATATGCTAGAGCGTGTTCCAGTAAAGATAAATTTATATACAAATAAATTAATTGACAATATTCTGAAAAATAGAGATTAAACTTAACATTGAGCAAATTTTACTGTCCTCATAATGAGTTATATTAGTAAACCGCTTTATGGAAATTCTAATTACATATATCCAGGGAAAATGAACGTTACATATTTAACGCTTCCTGTCCTATTGTTATCGACTATATAAAATGATAATTTAAACTGATATTTATACAAACCTATATAACTCTAAACGATATGTATAGTTAAGTAAATCTGAAAGTGAATATAAATGTTACACCCCTTATCTCTGTTATCACGCTTATTGAGCTGACTAATTTTTTACATATATTGACAACTGCAAACACTTGAATTTTTTTGTTGCGCAGAAAATGTTAAAACCTGTTTTGTCGTAAGTAGGTAAAGCGATATGAGATGTCGTTGGTGAAAAGTTTTACATGACCATTTTATGTAATTTTTTATCTCGTTTATATCCCAAAGAGACCATCTGGTGGTTAGATTTACAAATGTATGCGTAAAATTGCAGCAATCTTGCCAAACGTGACCCGTAATATCAGGTTTTTTGTCCGGCATTAGTCTGAGCATTGCAAATTAACTTTCGTTAATTCTTACGAAGTATACCGAGTGTCCAATTAGCACGTGCGATTTGCAGTTAATATATATTCTATTCTTATCACCCTTTGTGTTTATTTTCGTACATTATCATTCCATACCTAAATCAGGCAAAAGTTGGTCTTTTCCGTCGTTTCAGAAATTGTTCACGTGTCACGTGTCGAGTATATCGGGTTATCTCGTCCCATTTTTAACTCGTCACATCACATTCTCGGCTGTATCATTCTTGATACATATGAACTGCCCAACTCCAACGGACATGGCAGCACGATTGTAAAGCATGAGATACGCATAGTTTTAACATTTATGTTGTTTTGATATTGGAGATGTCAGCAATCATTTCAGGATAATATTAAAGATTGGAAAAAATCTTTTTGTGACCTGATATTTTTATTCATATATTCATCCGATTTTATTCAGATATTTAAAATAGCGTTGAAATGCACACATTTTACATAATACTTTCCGATAAAAACACGTCCTGTACTTTAAAGTACATATTTAAAAAACATCAAAATAGGCCGACTTTTACATACGCCAAATGTGTATTTGGCCGAGTTTGCTGATAGACCGAGCTTGTAAAGGACCGAGATCCCCTTGACTTAATTACGGTATTTGATATGACGAAAGAGTTAATCTGAAAGGTCATTGCATACGGAAATACAGCCGGACAAATAATTTCGAAAAGAAGATTTTTTACAACGTTTCACGTGTTTGATAATATATTTGAAGACCCATTTTATCATATTCTCGTCTCTATTTTCATGGGACAAAAATCATCACTGATACAGCTTATAAGCGTTAAGTGTTTTTAAAAGTCGTCAATCTAGACCTGTTGACTTCAGATTTAAAATCTGACGTATAATCAGTATTATAAAACCTAATCATCTGTCTATAAACATAATCTTTTCCAGATCGAGGGCTTCCATGCATACTTTTAGTATATCCACATCCCGTGTGTACGACGTAGACTGACATACGTTGACAATTTCTGACAACTGGTTCTGTTGTTACTTATTGTTTAATTCATTTTCCTTTTGACTTTTAATTTATGCCACAGTCAACAATTTTTCAGTTTTATGACGACAGCCAGTTTTTATTGGTGACGGAGAGAACAAGGTTACAGTGTACTCGGGAAGAGGCTACCGGTCTTCCACAAGTAAACTGGCAAACTTTCTCACAAAAATTAGCTAAGGTTCCAGCGAGGCTCGAACTCCGGCTGACAAGATGTGTTCAAAGCGCATGCTCCAACCACTCGGCCGCGGAGGTTCCTATTCATTGTTTAATAACTCACGGCTGGTGTGACCGGTCAACAGAGGATGCTTACCCCTTCATGGCACCTGATTCCATCTCTGGATTTCCATAGGTCCATGTTTGTTCAATATCACCAGATTTGCATATGTATTCTGGACATTCTGAAGATTTATACTTTGGTGTCTGAGATTTTATATTAATACAAACACGAGACAAATATTAATTATTTCAAACCATTGATTGTATATAGATTTCTCAACAACCTTTGATAGGACAAACAATGGAAAAAACTACTATTATACCGCAATTAACAAACAAATTTTTACAACTTATATAAATGTTCCTCATCGGCTCTGATGTTGGCGTGCAGGGGTGCATGCTGTGACAGGAAACTGGAGTATCAGTAGAAAACCCACATGTCTGAGCTGGCGACCACCATACCATCTGACATACTAACCTGTCCTATCCGAGGATCGAACTCGTGTCGCATTAAAGAGAAGTGGGTGTACTATCCACTGAGCTACTCTGACAACCAATGTAAAACATCTATAGAGATATTTTTCTTCAAATATAGCATTGACAGTATCAATACATCCGTGAGGTATCAATAGAGCCTTAATAGTATTAAAACAGCCTGGAGAATATCGATGTATTGTCAATACGGTATTGAAATATTATCATGAAAGTACTGGCATGAATAGTCATAGAATTGTGAATACACTCTCGATAATATCAATATTGTCACAAGAACATTAATACAGTTATAAAATTGTAAATGCAGTATTGGTGGTATCAAAATAGCCTTGAAAGTATCAATATCGTCACGGTAGAACTAATACAGTTATAACATTGTTAACACAGAGAGCATTGAAAGTATTAACAATAACTTTAGAGTATCTTTACGATCAATACAACCTTGAGAGTATCAATATCGTCACGGTAGAACTAATACAGTTATAACATTGTTAACACAGAGAGCATTGAGAGTATTAACAATAACTTTAGAGTATCTTTACGATCAATACAACCTTGAGAGTATCAATATCGTCACGGTAGAACTAATACAGTTATAACATTGTTAACACAGAGAGCATTGAGAGTATTAACAATAACTTTAGAGTATCTTTACGATCAATACAACCTTGAGAGTATCAATATCGTCACGGTAGAACTAATACAGTTATAACATTGTTAACACAGAGAGCATTGAGAGTATTAACAATAACTTTAGAGTATCTTTACGATCAATACAACCTTGAGAGTATCAATATCGTCACGATAGAACTAATACAGTTATAACATTGTTAATACAGAGACTATTCAGAGTATTAATAATAACTTTAGAGTATCTTTACAATCAATACAACCTTGAGAGTATCAATATTGTTTTGACAATAGCAATACGACATTGAAGGTCTATTTCAGATTTATCTTTCTTCTACCTTCAATTTGATTCCGTGCTTTGGTTTTAGAGTTATAGCATTGTTATCGATGGTAACTGGTATCTGAAATTGAACAATATAAAAGACATGTTATCAATTCTCAACATTTGACATAGACATTATAAAAATAATATGCTTTCTAATACCAATTGTACTGGATCAATAAGTAGATAGATAGATAGATAGACAGATAGACGGACAGGTATAAAACATCTAAAATGGTGTGTCAATGTATTTCAATGCGCTTTATTTGAAAGCACAAAACGTATTCCGCGATAACAAAAATAATCAAAAATCATAAACCTTTCTGACAAGATAGAAATACAAACAGACAGACTAACTATTTTCCCTCATCTTTGTTCTCTGATATATTAATCCTTTTAAAAAGAAATACATGTACAATGTACATGTATATAAGACAGTGTTAAAATTGCAAGGATTCGGATCAAAATTAAAACAATCATTTCAAGATTGATCCAAACAACGATATATAACTCGTACCTCTGTTTCATCACATGGCAAAAGTCTGTATTTCTGTAAAATAGACACTATAGAGGTTTTAACCTCCATCTGAGCTAGCCTCATGCCAATACAGTTTCTTGGTCCATGTCCAAAAGGCATGAAAGCATAAGAGTTTATCTTTTCTTTGTTTTCGTCGTTAAATCTAAAATCAATAACGATCACCAAAAGTTATACAGTATAAAATATCTGGGTACAGGTCTACCAAATGGCACATGTTTACAAACACAACGAGTCTGAATTTAACCACAATAGGGTGACAGGCGTCTTGTCGACACAAAAATATAAGAGCTTCAGTATAGTAATGAATTCGTGCAAATAAATATGTTTTATTAGTACACCTTATTTTTGTAAAATAGATACTATTGTTTTGTTTTTTATAGAACCCCGGTGTGCCTCTTTACCTTGGTAGACCTATAGGTATATATTATATATTCTGTGGTGTTTTATTGGCAGTAACAAATTACTTTACTTTGTAAAAAGCGACGTCAAGCTATGAATAATTACCTTCATGATAAAAGGATAACTGCTTTCTTTGTTTGTTTATTTTTTACACCCCATCAAGAGTTTTTCATTTATATACAAGACCGTCACTCTGCATCAAATTATATTTATTTGTAAAGAGTTATTGGCTAGCAGTTACAGAAACAAATCAAAGAATCAGGAATATAAATGTCGTGATATACAAACATACAGAGTGTATCCAAATTTCACATTCATTAGTACTGAATAGTATTCAATAGTACTGAATTATTACAGTTATCGTAAAATGATATTGAAAACATTTAGCCGCTTGCGATACGAAAGGGTTAGAAATATTATTAAAAATAGAAGTTATACTTTTACAAAAGAGTCCTTAACAAATGCTCAAGACTATCGTTTCTGTCAACAAGACTACATCAATTGAGCTGGAATTTAATTTAGATATATGGTATCATACAACACTAAATTAGAAGAAACGATTTTTTCCAAGCAGGCGACTCCGGGTGTATAGTTAAATAATTCTGGCTATTGGCTATTCTGGGGAAAAAAGTATATAATTGTGGGCGAATTGTGACAATTTTTCTTGTAATTTGGGAAAATGTTTATACAGTATAAAATGGAATTATGAATATTTCGATATTTATGTAAATAAGATTGGTTATTACCTTTCTGGATCAAACTTCTCAGGGTCTGGCCAATATTGAGGATCCCTGTGAACAACGTATATCGGAAAAACAATTTCGGTACCTTTCGGAATTGAATATCCTCCAATCACTGTATCCTTCTCAGCAACTCTATTCGTTCTGTTAAGGTATAAAAAAACGGAAATAAAAACAAGGTGTCCTAGCAAGCCGTATTACTTTTTTTATAAAAAAAAATGTCACTTCAGTTATTCTACTGAGAATATGATGCTGATACTAATAACGTCAAAAACGCAGAGCTTCTCTAACCATTGCGTCTTCCGTGGGCGATCGGTAAGAGCATCGTGCTTTATACCATGAAGTCTCTCGCCCTAGTCAGCGGGAGTCCGAGTCCCTCTGGAACCTAAGCTGATTTTGGTTGTCCAATATTCACTGAATTTTTATACGTATCCTGAACAACCTGGATTTGTACTTTGGTATCTGAGATTTCGTATATTTAAATCGTTAACAGGTGCTTGCTACGGTCGCTGTACGATATATATATATATATATATATATATATATATATATATATATATATATATATATATATATATATATATATATATATATATATATATATATATATATATATATATTGTCTATATACAGTGCGGCATACAGCAAACAAAATGTTCACAGTTACTGTAGTAGAATAATTTAGGAAAAAAGAGCACTTTAATCCTCGTCATCGCAAAATACACATGAACATGTAAAATACACATGTAAAATACACATGAGCATGTGTATGATTACAACAATGGTAATTTCGAAATAAACTACACTAACCTTACAGCCGGACAGTACAGTCGAAGAGTTTCACACATTACCATTTCCAAATAAGGGAGTTTCTGTACATTATCATAGTCCGGTTTTTCCTTAAAATACCAAAATTGCATTGAATTTACCAATAAAGCACACCTGTTGTATTATTCAAAGGTACACTGAGAGAACATATAACTGAAAAATTATATATCAATATGTTAAATATACGAAAACATATTTTCATATTGTAAAATATAAAAGTGTATTGTACATACCTATTATATACCTGTGATGTATAACTGTTGCACTTTTATTCAACTAAGACAGATATTTTATATTTTAGATATCAAAGTGTTTTGAACATACACATGATTTATAACTGTTGCACTTTTATTCAACTAAGACAGATTTTTTATACTGTAAAATACCAAAATGTATTGAAAATACCTGTGATGTAATACTATGGCATTGTAATTCAACAATGACAGATAGGTGATAAATGTCAAAGTTTATCAAATGTACACTGGATGTATAACTGAAGTATTGTAATTACACGATAATAAAGGCGATACAGATGTGCCAATGTATATTGAATACACGGCTAAAAGTAAACGTAGAACAAACGTTCAGAGAAGGCGTCAGCATCAGATGAAAAGATGCAGTTATGCCAGCTTCCGATGTATTAGTATTTATCATTTAACTAAATCTAGAGATGCATTTTGAAAATAAAATATTTGACATAGAACAAAGAATTAATATAGATATTAATATCGTCACCGTTGTATAGAAGGGATGGAAATGTAAAGTGACCAGATCTGTTTAAATTGTATAACCTAGGTCAAGATTATTTCATTTAAGCATTGAAATGCTGTCAGTTTGCATTCATAAGCCCAAGAATGCCAACTGACTGCAGTTCAATGACTATATTTATTTTTTGTTTTTTGTTTTCCGACGTTTCTTTTTCTCATTTCTTTTTATTGACATTCAAATTTCCATAAAGAATGTGCTCCCGTTCTTGTACGCACAACTCCTGGAACAGCCTTTGGCAGTTATGATATAATAGTTATATGGTGCCAATGTCAACGAATGATAATTTTTTTCAGATGGTCGGCAAGTATGAAGGATACATCTATTGTTTACATAAATCTACTTGGCACATTGAATCTTACGTTGACGCTTGTTGTAAACGAACAAAGAAGTATTTGAATATATATAATCTAGATATTATTAACATTTTTGTGATTTTATACTTTTGCTCATTTATCAATTTCAGTCAATAATATATACTTCTTTTGCAACCCTGAATCAATAGCTCTTAAAATGGGGTAAAGCAGAAAGTCAAAATACGTTTATCTGCGCAACTGCATGCAGTACTTAAAGGCATATTGCGATATTTTAATCAAAACAATGGAAAACTCCCTCTTCCACTTTGATAACCACATCTAATATAATGGTTCCATTTCTAGCGGAAAGATATCAAACGTCAATCACCTTTAGAATGAGTAAATCAATTTCAGCAATCAGCTTATCTTGGCATGATGGATTGGTTGCCAGACAATATGTCATAAATTCCAGAGTATTTGCGGTTGTATCATATCCGGCAAGAAAAAATACAATTGCGTTACCAGTTATTTCATTCACTGTTAACCCTGAAAATACAAAATGAAGAAAAACACTTTAACAAAAAATAAATTACTGTGAGACCCAAGCGTTGCGTTTTATCTTCCTTTTATATCACGCTGGCACTTCGGGTTGTCTCCGATTCCCTGATATTCAAAGATTTTGTTTGTTTGTTTTACGTCCCGGCAAAACGTTTTAACGAGTATGAAGATATCACAGGCTAAAGACGAAGTGCCACAATATTTGGACTGTGTAATGAATTAAGCAAATGTCGTGTGAGTTTTTTAAATTACAAATCACGCCTGATACGGACCCTCGGTTTTAAATCTCATATCAAAGACATTTGACTTCCATATTTACTTGCCAAGCACATTGTAAAAGAACATCTACCTTTAAAAGCATTATGGATAACCGTTACCGGCGATTGAAACCACGATCATCTGCTTTGTTAATCGAACGCTCTACTCTAACAAGACCACTACGACAGGTCAGCAGGGACATTGAAACCATGGTCATTGCATGCAACTTGAACGTTTTGCTCTGCCAGAAGTCCACTCTTGCAGGTAAACAGAGGCGATTGAAACCATTGCCATCTGCTTGCAACTCGAACGTTCTGCTCTGCCAAAAGACCACTCTGGCAGATAAGCAGAGGCGATTGAAACCACGACCGTCTGCTTGTACTCGAACGCTCTACCCTGCAAATAGACCACTTTGGCAGGCAAACAGAGGCCATTAAAACCACGGCCGTCTGCTTGCGAGTCTATTTCTATACCATGTGAACACTGCGGCAGATCAGGGGGTATAATTATATACAATTATTGCCCTTGTTTTGGGTTACATGAGTATTTGTCCACCCGAGAGGTGTTATATCACCCGAGGGCTTTGCCCGAGTGTGACATAACACCTCGAGGATGGGCAAATATTCATGTCAAACCAAAACAAGGGCAATAATTGTTTTATTATACCAAATGGCAATAAAACTTAACTAACCAACTGACCTACGCCTACGTTAGTTCATAACGATTGTAACATGTGTGACATAGTGCCTTCGGTACTCAACACTATATATATATATATATATATATATATATATATATATATATATATATATATATATATATATATATATATATATATATATATATATATATATATATATATATACCACATGGCCTACTAGAAAAAAAAACGAACCGCACGCGCATCCATTTCTGTGCCCAAGAGGGTGACATAAATTGCCATTGAGGGTGACATAAATGTATATATATATATATATATATATATATATATATATATATATATATATATATATATATATATATATATGTTTTATCGTTCTTTTAATCTTAAGCCTCCATCAGGGTTGACTCCAGCAAATATATTTGACAACGATGTATCTATGCTGTCAAATCATTAAATTTCGGCTGTTCTCTCCATTCCAGTCTGCATCGAGTAATCTATGAGTTATGAAACGGACATTGTATGTGCTAGAGGTTACACCTAATTACCACATGGGCTACTAGAAAAAAAAAACGAACCGTACGCGCATCCATTTCTGCGCACAAGAGGGTGACATAAATCGCCATTGGGGTTGACATAAATGTTTCAGGGTGACATGAAGAAATGTTTGAGATCACGTGATACGATTTTGACTGATCAGAAGTGAAGATACATATTAGAGGTATAATAATATATAATATCTACAGCACAGTAAACCGAGATATCGGTGCTGTTTTACTTTTATTCAAAAGTTATTACCTCTCTCTTTTACATGTGAAGCATCCTTTGTTATGTCTGTACTAATGTCCTTTGTATCTTCCTTTCTTGCATTCAGCATCATTTGCAAAAGATCTTTCCTAATCTGATATATACAAAATTAATATGTATCGAAAGAAAATAAAACATATTTCCACACAATACTGTAAAAATGTTAAACAAAATGAAAGCCATGATTGTCATATGAACAGATATAAATTAATCATACACAAATCTTGGTCAGTAGAATTAGGACTAAATTAGGCTAGCAAATATTTTCAATTGTTTTAGTTATTGGTGTAGTTTCGTTTTGCATCCCAGCAATATTTGGGAACCATCACGGCATCAGCTACACGTGATATATTAGTACTTTCTCTTACACGGGAATTCCACACACCATGTTCAAATTAACCTTCCGTATGATGAAAGAAAATGACCCCGCTACATGTTTACGAGGTAGGTTCTCTACAAATCAACTACAACGCACGCCGAATTTTACAACATATAGAATTTTTAACAGAATCGAGTTACAAGAACTATCTATAAGTTCTTATATTGCTGATATATTAACATCATGTCCTTCTTTAACCTAGTAAACAGATATTCCGTATAAAATACGTATGACGCCATTCTACTTCTTGTTTGGGCAAGATTGCTAACGCGCACCACAGAATGTTTTTTTCCTACTGCGTTCAAACTAACGTATACTATATATATAATTAAATAATCAAACCTTAAGTATATTTTATGATTTTACTGTCTGAAGTAACTGTATCGTAAACTCGTTATGAATATTATTAACAATAAGTTATAGTTATACAGAAAAAAACACAAAACAAATGCCCAAGAATATCGTTTCTGTCAATGAGTCTTCGTCAATTGAGCTCTTTAATTTAAATGTATATATCCGAAAGGAAAAAGGGTGGGGGTATCATATAGGACCAAATGATCAGCCCATGACCATAACTGTCAATATATTAATGGATTTGATAACTCATGACCGGTGATGGCGCTAAATTAAAAATGTGTTAAAATTTAGTATACATACAGAAGGCACATTAAAGCAGACTTTTCACATTTTGGCCTGCTTAGCCACTCAGAACAAATCAACACAACTATCTTTCACGGATTGAATTTTATTTTCGTTACTCTACTCCTGTTCTGAAGTTTTATGAACGAAATAAAGGTTGATTTGATTGGAACAATATTGAACACATTTATAATGGAAATATTTCAATTTTCTTTTCAAATGTAGAAAGTGTATGCCTTGTTTAGATGCTTTTAATAAATCGTATTTACTATCCATATCAGGAATACTAATAAACTTACAGAATCTTCGGAACCCCTCATCTGTATCGCCGACAATACAGCTGCTTTAAAGAACATCAAGGCATCCATGAAATATTTTGGTCGTATCCTCAGTTTCGTTGCAATACGTCCGAGGATTGGAAAAATGACTGCAGATAATGTTAAATACAGAAAATAAATGACAAGCAGTTGACATAGCTTGAAAGTTCTAAAATCCACACGCATTTGACTATGAAGGCCCGTCATTTGAATTTTAGCAGGAAACAGGTTTCCTCCAAAATAGTACTTCAAATTACACACCTTCTTCAGTATATGCATCTTCTATATATTCTAAAGATAGACTAAACAATACAACGATGTCATAAAATTTTGTTATTTTGTTAAAGCAGTACTGAAGCAATTGCTATTTAACAATAGGTCATCCAGGCGGACATAATAATTTACTCAAACTGTATCAGTCATTTCCTTCGTCAGATCGTATTAGACAAGGAAAATGTTTCTCAATTTTTCTTGCATTTTGTAATTTATCGTAAAGTTTGTTTACTACATTGCCGTTCTATATCCAGTCTATTTTACTTTATTGGAGAAAGCTATAACTGAAGCGCCAATAGTCCATCGAGTCAAAAGCTCTACCACTAGACCACCAAGTCAAATGCTCTACTAACGAGTCTAATGCTCCATCACTAGACCACGAGTAAAATGCTGTACCACTAGTTCACCGAGTCAAATACTCTACCACTAGACCACCTATTTAAATGCTCTACCACCGAGTCAAATGCTCTATCACCAGTCCATCGAGTCAAATACTCTACCACAAGACCACCTAGTCAAATGTTCTACCACCGAGTCAAACCCTGTACAGCTGTACAACTAGACCACCGAGTAAAATGCTTTCCACCGAGTCATATAGTCTACAGCTAGACGACCGAGTCAAATGCTCTACCACCGAGTCAAATGCCCTACCACTAGACAAGAGAGTCAAGTGCTCTACCACTAGACCACCGGATCAAATACTCTACCACAAGTCCACCGAGTCAAATACTCTACCACAAGTCCACCGAGTCAAATACTCTACCACAAGTCCACCGAGTCAAATACTCTACCACAAGACCACCGAGTCAAATACTCTACCACAAGTCCACCGAGTCAAATACTCTACCACAAGACCACCGGATCAAATACTCTACCACAAGTCCACCGAGTCAAATACTCTACCACAAGACCACCGAATCACATGACCACCGAGTCAAATAGTCTACCACAACACCACCGAGTCAAATACTCTACCACAAGACCACCAAGTCAAATAATCTACCACAATTCCACCGAGTCAAATACTCTACCACAAGACAACCGAGTCAAATACTCTATCACAAGACCACCGAGTCAAATGCTCTACCACTAGACCACCGAGTCAAATACTCTACCACAAGTCCACCGAGTCAAATACTCTAAGACTAGACCACCGCATTCGGTCTTTTCTGTAATGCTTGGTATCATTAATATATTTAGCAAATCGTAGCTATATAACTCACTCATCAGCAGGAATATCGGACTGGATAGTGAACCTTTAAAGAAGGATTTCGCATTTTTCACAAATGGATTTTGGGGGTCGTTTTGTGAGTCTATATCCATTCCAAATGCTGTTGAAGCTATTACGTCCATGGTATATGAACCAAATATTCTGAATTAAAATATGGAAAATAGATGAAAATTAAAACAGAGAAATTTGTGTGGGTAAATGAAAAGCAAATACATATGCTTGTGAAATTAAATTTGCTGCATTATGAATGCAAAATATTATGATTTAACACAAATAAACATCTTCATTATGATTTGTTTATTCCATTTTCGTGTTGATTTGTTTTTACTTTGTGTTTTATTTCATGTATCTGTAAGATTGATTTATGTAAACTGAAGCGTCGACAGTGAGTCTTTTCATTACGGATCTATGGCACACAGAAAAAAAAATGATGCAGATGAGAAGGTTTTGCACCATATTAGGTAGACTAATATTCAAAGTCATATTTTTTCAAAATTATTATTTTCTGTATGTGAATGTTTGCTGAATATTTTTCAAATAGAACTCACTTTTTCATATCCACGGGGTTGTCTCCAGTAGATTGTTTCTCTAGATTAGCTAGTAATCGTTTGTTACAGGCGTCTATTAACGGGTTTATCTACAATAATAGAAACTGTCATACAGTTCTACCCGCTAAAAATGACTGAATATCAGCCCACACATAGAATATCCATAAATTAAATAAGGGATATCATTTAACATGACAAATAAGTAATCAAGAACATTAATTTTCTTCTAAATACTCTATTTTTCTTAAGTCAATTCCTATCATGTTCCACTTCTTGTTGCAGCCCGGTTGTAATTGCAATTAATTTTTGACAAATATATTTCTTTTATCTCTAGACATAAAACTTTAAGCTTATTTCTCATTCAAATACATCATTCCTCAGCTGCTTTGAATTTTCACAACATCTTATTATTGAAGGTACTTGGTGAGTTTAACAAAACAAAAAACTGGCTTTTATATAGTTTATTTTGGGAACAGATAAAGACTTTGACAGTATGACACTTTTTCACCTCAGTCGGTCTTAACTGGAGGTGTAATTTAAAAATATAAAAATCTCAGATATCAAAGTACTAGCCTGGAACTGCGAATTACCGCGGTATTAACGCAATTTCCTATTGTTAATAAAAACAACTTGTTGTTTGTCTATCTTATGTCGAAATATCACAGTTATGACAGTTTTATTTTATTGGAAAAGACACACTTTCAATGTAGTGACTTGTTGCACTTGCAGAATCCGTTTAATAAATATAGGTTAAACAACAAAAGATTAAACATAGATTAAATGACAAAAGAATAAAGTCAAAACATATGCGGATCCTGAGAGGGAACCGGGGAGGGGGTTAGGACCCCCTGATGTCAGCCAAAAATGCTATTTTTTCTTAAAATTACGTAAAACTGTGTCTTAATCAGTAGCTAGACCCCCTGGAGAAATCAAACATATTTTATGTCCTTCAAGAGATTCCACAGATTTGTGTTTTCTTGCATATCACGTGACTCATTTGCCTATGTTTATAAACAGAGAAATGCAGACGACCAGAATCACTGAAGACCAAACTTTGATTTACGATATTTCAGGGAAAAGGGACATGGTATTAATGCTTGATTTGATTACCGATTTCTTACCACGTTGCACATTTTTATCAGTAGTATTAGTCTTTCGTCGTTCCTTGTGAACGCTGAACCGGGGATTCTAGGTCATGACGTTAGCGCTATTCGGAAAGTTCCGGTTGCCGCGGTAATAAGCATGCCGCGGTAATACGCAGTTGGAGTATAATCTTCAGGATGCCCAGTATATATATAAACAAAAGTAATACAATGAATATATTTAACATATCCAATCATGTTATAATAGAAAAATCGAATTTTATTATATTCTAAGAAATAGCACATATAAAATACGCTTGTTTTGTTTGTTTGTTTATTGTTGTTTAACGTCCCACTCAAGAATATTTCACTCATATGGAGACGTCACCAAATGCCGGTGAAGGGCTTCAAATTTTGGCCTATGCTCGGCACTTACGGCCATTAAGCAGTGAGGGTTCTTTAACGTGCCGACACCTACTGTGACCACGGTTTTTACTGTCTCATCCGACAGACAGGAAACCAACCTGCCGCCGGCTGGACTCGAACTCACGACCTCACGATCAAGAGTCGAGCGCGCTACCGACTGAGCCAGGCCGGTAAAAAACGCCTTTCCACAATAATAGACAAATCATAACATTTTATATTCACCATTCTCATCTTTCCGGACGAAAACGCTGGTGTAAGTGTATTCCGAATGAATTTCCAATGAGCATTTGTTGCAGAAACTACAGCTCCCTTGAACTCATCCAACGGTTTGAACAATGCCTGTTAAGATTATAAAAGTTTCATTTAGAAATTGGTGGAAATAAATAACAGAAAGCTGATCTCTGTTTTCTGTTATAGATTTTTAGCAAATGTTTGTGGTAGAGTAGTAGAATTGATATAGCATTAGTAAGCAGTGGTGGAAATAGTGGCGGTTGTGGTAATTGTTCTTATTTGCTGTAGTGTAGTCGTAGAAGAAGAGGAAGTAGTAGAAGTAAAAATGAAAAAATACTAAAGGATAATCGAAACTCCAAGTCAATTAAGAATACAACAAATTGGATATACCAATGGTCTCAACATGAAGAACTATTGCGAATCCCAAATGGAATGGGACCAGATGTCCGGAAGGAGTCAATGTCCCCTGTAAGCATATCACACCCGTCGCAAATGTTACATGGAAACCGCTCGAGTTCGGTGAAAAAGCCTAGTTTTTTAAAAAATTCATCAGTTAGTTTAAGATCTGATCGGCGAAAGGGAGTCACTGTGTATGGTCGTGCTCCAGAATACTATCTAACATTCCTAAGAGGGGGACGCATCATTAACTACAATGTCTGCTGCAATTGTTATCCAATCGAAATGTAGAAATTTAATATTGACAGCTCTGTACTTTCCTATTTAGATAATATCATTGTCTTGTGAGTATACTGATTAAAGTAGCTTGGACTACCTCCCTATTGATTTTCAGATAATTTAATACTATAGATAATGTTTTAAAGCAGAACATGAAAACCGTCTTTAGAGTTATCCATTTGTTTGTTTGTTTGATTGATTGATTGATAGCTGTTTTACATCCCGCCAAGGATCTTTCACTTATATGTGACAAGCTTTAAGTGAATTGCTACAAAGTTTAGATTGCGCTATTGACTAACATCCGTGACATAGAACCATTATTTTAAGTAGCATCCGAGAAAACCCATGACTTTTACTTTGATCGTTTGGCCAAGAAACAAAGGAACAATTCCCCACAATTTTAAAAGTTATGATATGACCTGAACTGGGAATCGAACCTGAGACCCCCACTTGTGAGTCGAACACTATACCACGAGACCACTGCAAGCGAGGACAGGGAGACATATTATAGTTTTTGTTGAACAAGTTCATAACATAAATCTATAACCATGGTGTTAATGCTACGCACACGAAACAGTTGCTTTGTAAAAAAAATGAATGATAGTATATACGACAACCTATAAATATATAAAGACACCCCGAATTGTTAAACTGCATCAAAGAAAGTTGTCTGGTTAAAATACGAAAAAACAACACGTTTGATCATCCACAGATTTAAGACGCGTCATCTTCCATCATACAAAGGTGAATTGTATCTTGTAAATAACTTGAGTTAAATTGAGCGGGGCGAAATATATGTGTGTTATTGTAAAGAAAGATTTTCAGGATTTGTATGTAAGGTAACTATGTCTTTAAACGTACGGTGTTAAATGTTTTCTGCAACAATATTGTATATAACTTCGGGGCGATAAAATTTATGGTGCAATTATGATGTCTTGGAAAGGTGTTCTCTCAAAGACTATTGTGTGTACAACCAGATCTTATTTTCATGTAAATTTACGGTTTGGTAATTCCTTTATTATCTAAATTTAATTATTATCGATTTAAAAGTAAAATATATAATCAGAACAAATATAATTAAACTTGTTTTATACATTGGCTTTATATGGATAATATATGGTTCTCTAAAAGTGCAATGGATATTTTTTTCAGTGAAAAGCAACGTTTCTACGATAAAAAGATACATCCTTTGGACTCCTGATACCTGCAGTCCCTTCTCTCTATAAGAAACTTTTATATTTCAAAACATTTGTTAATATATATATATATATATATATATATATATATATATATATATATATATATATATATATATATATATATATATATATATATATATATATATATATAATAGCTATATTATAGAGCTTGAGCATCGCGACGTGTGTGTGTACGTGTACGTGTAAAATCCGAACCCGTGTCAAGTGTCTTAGAAAGACACGGGTAGCTATTTTTGTTGATTGAATATAAATAAATTTTGTACGCGGCAGCTACGAGCGTCCCGAGTATTTAGGTTCTATTGGCCTACATCTTTTATGAGTTTATGACATTAGCCGTTTCTGTACTGTAGGCCTACAAAATTACAAATTCACAATTCTCTTTCTTTTTTAAACTAGATTTTAGAAATTGAACTGGATCTAGATATGTCAATTAATCAGTAATTTATCTGAATATGTATGAAGTTATTAATGATATCGAATATATCGAATATAACTATTGGTCTATCGATAGATCTGATGATAAAGCCTAGAATTCAACAAAGCATAATTTAACAGGGGCATTTTTTCTGCAAATGTAAACGAGGTCATTTGTAACACACTGTTTTGTTGCAAATTTTTTTTCTAACTTAGAGAAGTTTATTCCCCAAATAACCAATCTTGTATTTCATAATTATATGTGTTGTTCTGTGAAATCTTTGCCTAACAAAATGGGAAAGTCTACAGAGTTTGTATATACGTGTAGTACCCGCTCTACAAGTTGTTAGACGTGTACATTTTCGGAACTATCAGAATCTGATGACGTAATACGCAGTTTTTGTAGAATATTCCCTTTCCACACGTACACGTATCCGTACATGCCGCGAGGCTCAACCTCTCTAATTGATATCGGCTTTACAAATTGTGAACTTGTTATTGAATTATTGTGATATAAACTGTATGAAAACATAAAAGGATTTCTAACATCAAACTGCTTGCGTTCTACAATCAGAGCGTTCCACTCGAAAGCAGATAGTCTATGGTTCGATTCCCAGTACACTGTTATATATTAGTCAAGCACTCGTCATCAGAATTGAAATTCTCAAGAGTTTCATATGTAAACTGAGGTTGCATGTCATGACAAGACAATCTGCATTGGCATGAGTTTATAGCACAGTTAAAGATTTGTAACACATCGACGATAGCTGAAGACATTTCCCTATAAGTACTATAATGCATGAATTTAGGACAGGAGATGCTCGCCCTCCCTGGGACCTGAACTATCTTCTGGATCTCCGTATTCCATTTTAATCTACTGAACCCCATTTCATGTTGTTTTATATACTTTGGAGACAATTCTTGTTAGTACTTTTGTGTCTTTGCTTTTTGCTTAGGTGGTCTGTCTGTTGAAAGACTTATTTCCATGTCAGATACTATCGATATACACGTTTTAAATAAATTATACCTGCCCTCTATTTGAGTATTTATCACACAATAATAAGAATGTGCTGATGCTAATATCATACTTGAATTAACGAAGGGATGTTTAGTGTCGTAAACTGAAGCAATGTATTCTACATCATAAATGTAAGTTCGTGAACCTGTTTGTATTATATCTCTGTTCAAATTATCTCTACTGCAAAAGTTCAGTCAGACAGTTTGTAATCAGACACATCCTTGAATACATTTACACTCCCTATGTCAAATCTCTCTCTCTCTCTCTCTCTCTCTCTCTCTCTCTCTCTCTCTCTCTCTCTCTCTCTCTCTCTCTCTCTCTCTCTCTCTCTCATTCACACACACTATATAAAATCACGTTTGTAATCTCAGTTGTCAATTTAAGTGTCTTTCAGTATTTAAAACAACAGCTGTCTGCTATCACATATCTTACATGAAAATAAAAGTCAATACATACATATCTATTAGGAAATGTGGAGAAGTCCTTCACAGAAATTTGTCTAATTATTTCCGGGTCTGCCACTACGAGACTTGGTAAATGGCCATTGTATACTCTGTGGAATAAAATATGTTTATTATACAGATGTCCTTTATGTTATTTATAATAGGAGAGATTGTAAATTTAACCATAACTTAAACATAACATAACTCTTGCTAATTTTAACTAGTATCTTAGATTCCAATTTACATCTTCTGGATATGTGTAGAAATCAAAATAGAATTGCTAAGAATTAACAGAAAAATTCATTTCGTTATTAAACATATCGATGTATTTTAAAAATGTATTTCATATAATCTTCATATTTACCCGACGAGTTTGCCATATTTTTGTACGAGCTCCACATCTGTACCGTGTGTTCCCTGCAGTATAGTATTAGAATTGTTTAATCCTTTGGATTGAGCTTAATAGTCCAGGTCATACATCACAGATAAAAATGGTATTTTTGTTATTATTATTATTATTATTATTATTATTATTATTATTATTATTATTATTATTATTATTATATGTATTATCCTAATAATAAAATGATTATTGATCATCTAAAATGAAGTAAAATGAAGAAGTACCAGTGGATATTCGAAACACCAAGTACATTAGAATACGACAAATTATATATACAAATTAAGAACAACTGTGAATCACAAACAGGATGGCACCAGGTGTCCGGAAGGAGTCAGCATCCCTCGCCAGCATGCCGAAATACAGTCCACAGGATAAAAATGTAAATGTAATGGAACTTCTTAACAATAACGGATGAGGTAAGTGAAATAATGGACATCGGTGATACAATATACCAAATATATCGACAGCTGGGTCTACGTAATATGTAGTAATATATAATACACAAGCTTTATTCTACTTGTTTTGGAGTTCTAGACGAACTTTTCGAGATTCAAGAATAAACCCCTACACTGATTCTTTAGCTCAAGAATACAAACTGACCTCTGGCATAAAGGAAATTGTCCATCACATATTGTTCAGATATGCACATTCTGACCAACTAAACTCATATTTGCTAATTAAGTCATACACTTTTTAAAAACCGGCTATGTTCCGAATCACATAAAGGTTCAATCTAGCATCCAGACCACGTCCGATATTTCTTATAGCAGTGTACATCTAGTGCCACTTTTGTTGACAGTGATAACGGTGATAAATATTATTTTAAGTGGCCCTAAATTCTGAGGTTTGTTTTCATACATATGTCAATGCAATATTATCCCAACGAACTAGAAATTAAAGATACAACAGACTCAAGCGCACACGCATCATACTTAGACATTTTACTTACTATGGACACAGATGGGAAATTGACAACTAAGTTAAATTACAAACGGGACGATTTCGACTTTCCCATCGTAGCTTTTCCACATTTAAGTAGTAATATCCCGCATTCACCCCCATATGGCGTTTAAATTTCACAAATGATTGGTCAACAGGGGATGCATACTCCTCCATGACATCTGATCCCAACTTTTGAGTTCTACAGATCTGTGTTTGTCCAGGTATTACCAGATTTGTATCCATATCCTGGACATCCTAAATATTTACACTTTGGTATCTGAGACTTTTTATATTTCGTCAAACGGCAATAGAATGTAAAACAACTGTGAATTATTTCAAGTATTATGCTTGAAGTGGACACAAAGAAGAGATGCTTTGTCTGAGTTGCTAAAACGCAATTAAATATTGATTACAAAACTGAAAGGTCCACTTTGAAAATATGAACATATGTATTAGGTCTTTTTGAGACACGTACAACAGAAAGTGATTTTGAGCTCATATATTTGTATTATATACATAAACTTCATAAAACTCCAAACAGGAGAGATTCAAGGGTGTCCCTATATTTATTCCTTACCAAGATAGTGAAAGCTTTAGTTTTGAAAAAATGCCAATATAAATGCTCTGATTTATCGTTTTTGTCCATACGACATAGTTCCGAAAGTAAAAAAATGTAGGAGACAAGGTAAAATATTAAACCTTAATGTATCATCATATCAGTCCTAGAGTAACCGCAGTAAAATGACTATTTTAGATGATTCCATATGCCATGTAACTCGAAGTTGTAGAAAGATCAAAGCAATGTTTAGAAGAATTGAACCTTAGTTTCAAGTTGATACAACTGATATGTTAAGTATGTGCTAAATATTGGAAGAGTATATACCCGTTATGAAGAATTGTACGACCGATCGCAGGGATTGCTTACTCCTCCATGACATTTGATCTCACCTCTGAATGTTCTTAATATCTATATACGGTCTTCTAAACGTTCTGATCGTTAGTACTTAATGTCTGTTTTTATTGTACGGCTCATCAAAATTTGACAGACAGAAGTTTCACTTCTTCCCAGTTACGAAAGTTTATTAATACATTGTAATTAAATATAGCACTCAATCCTTTTGTTATCTTCGCGGTTAATGTAAGCAGCCTGCTGAGACTGCTTTCGCAATCGATGGTACGTTACATACCTGCTGAAAATTGGAATCGTCAACCGACGTCATTGAGTACACGCAGGAACTCTCTTCACAGCGGATGACATTATTTTAACATTGCGAAGGACCTAGCCTATTCTATCAGAGATAACATTTTAATTATTAGACAACTTATTTCAGCCATTAAAACCTTCATTATACACTATAATTTCGTTGCATTCGAAATATTGATGTTTTTTTTTTCATTTTCCGAAGTGAGCCGTGTGGTCAGTAGTATCTTTTTATATTTTGACTATACCTGCCCGACTATTTGTACTTTTGCCTATCAATAGATAAAATATGCCCGGAGAGGGACTAATAATATCCGATAATACAAATTTCTTTATGGCAACAAGCCGTAGATCAGTATTATGGCCGAGTCAGAGTCAAGGTCTTGTAAGCCATTTAATAATAGTTAAGACATGGCAGTTCAAAATATAACTTTAAATTAAATCTGTAAAAGCAGCATTAGTTAAACATTTATTATATAAATATGGTATTTCTAATGAAAAATATTGTTGACTAGCATAGTATTACCATGCTCACTGATTCTAAAATGTTTCACAGTGGAAAAGGAAGAAATCAAAATGTCGTAAGTCGTGTAGATGTTAATGCAGGGATGATATCCTGTCGAGCAAAATCTTTTCTGAATCATTTCTGTCATAAAACTATTATTTGACTTTAAGCGAATGATATAAGCTGTCACGATGATTATTTTTGTCCCCTGATAGATAATCGAGAATATGATAAAATGTGTGTTGAAATACATTATCAAACACGTGAAACGTTGTAAAAGATTATTTGTTTTATTAGAATGAATGTAAGTTTTCCCGTACCTTAAAAAATCCAGCTGTATTTCCGTATGCAATGACCTTTGAGATAAACTCTTTCGCCATATCAAATGTACTTTGTAATTCGGTCAGGGGATCTTGGTCCTTTACGCTCTCGGACTATGTTAAAGTCGGCAGATTTTTATGTGTTTTATATTTACTTTTAAAATACATGACGTCATTTTTATTTGAAACTGTATGTATTATTTAAATAAATTTTATTTATAACGCTATTTTAAATACCTGAAGAAAATCGGATGAATATATGAATAAATATATCAAGTCAAATCAAATTTTCCTATCTTTAATGTTACCCTGATTACTGACATTGACAAAATTAAATAACTGTGAAAAGTATGCGTACCTCATGTTTTACAATCGTGTCGCCTTGTCCGGTGTAGTTGGTCAATTCATGATTATATGTGTCAAGAATGATAAAGCCGAGAATGCAGAGGGACGAGTTAAAAATGGGTCGAGATCACCCGATATACTCGGCACATGGACAATTTCAGAAACGAATGTTTTAAAACGCCTGATTTAGGCATGAAATAATGATGTACGAAAATAAACGCAAAGGGTATTAAGAAAAGATTGTATATTAACTGTTTATTGGACACTCGGTAATCTTCGTAAAAATTTAATGAAAATTAATTTGCAATGCCCAGTAATGACAGATAAAGAATAACTGATATTACGGGTTACGTTTGGCAAGGCTGTTGCAATTTAACACATGCATTTGTTTTTCTAACCACCAGATGGTCTCTTTGGGATATATATGAGATAAAATATTACATAAAATGGGCTTTAAGTGATATTTTTCTTCGTTGTCCTCAGCAAATTTTCAGGTAACACTCAGGTAAAATTTCCACACATGCGCAGTTCGTGATGATGAAGAAAGCTGGCAATGCATGTAAAAATTTTCACCTACGACAGCTCATATCGCTTTAATACAGATATACATTGGTTAACATATTCTTTGTATACCTTGCATTTTTCTATCGATGTTTATATCCTACGCATTATTTTATCTAATCGGTTGAATAGTCACAGGTACTTGCATGAGCTATAGAAAGATGGGGGACAAAAGCAATACAATTAGATATTAATAGATATAATACCAAAATCAATAACCTTTTCTTTCAATGAACGCAGAATTCCTAGATATGGTACTGGTTTGGGTCCTGGAACTCCTTTCCGGGTCCACAGACTATGTTTCCATACGTCGTATCTAACAATATAACAATATATCTAAACATAGAATTTAGATTTTCTTCCTCAATACATTTTTCACGCTGGCTTAATTTGCATAGTGATTGCACTTCTTGCGGCAGACCCAGGGCGCGTTTCCAATTCTGGGTTATGACTGAGGTTTCTTCAAAACATTTAGTTTTAACTGCCGAGTGGCCAATTGTCCTTTTTCATCAAAATTTGAAGGATGTATACACATATACCAGATATATATATATATATATATATATATATATATATATATATATATATATATATATATATATATATATATATATATATATATATATATATATATATATATATATGTAAACCTTGTTTGCAATTACTCTGTTTCACTAAATGAAATGTTGTGGCCGAGCGGTTAGAACATCGAGCGTTAAATCATGGAGTATCTCACTTCCTGTCAGCGCAGGTTGAAGTACCGCTGGAACCTAAACTGATTTTTGTGAGAGAAAGTTTGCCAGTTTACTTGCAGAAGGCCGGTGGTTTCTTCCCAGGTACATCGTAACTGGGTTACCACTTCCACCATAACTGAAAAATTGTTGAGTGTGTCGTAAACACCATTCAAAATTCAAATTTAAATGAAATGTTGAGTTACCTATTCATAGCGGTTGTTGAGTCGTCTGCACCAACTATGACGAGGATTTGTTCCTCATTTATTTCCTTTGAATTTGACTTGATTTACTGCCGATGTGACCGGTCAATAGGAGATGCTAACTCCTCCATGACACCTGATCCACCTCTGGATTTGAAGAGGTCTGTGTTTGTCCAATATTTTCCAGATTTGTATCTAAAGATTTATACTTTGCTATCTGAGATTTTTATACATAAAATTAAATACAAAACTAACATATGCTAGGCAGCGTTTATATGCATTAACACATTATCAAGTCTTTGACAAACGTCAAAATTTATGACATTTCTCATAAAGCTGAAGATGTAAGATTTAAATGTTGAAAATATGTTTTATGCACGTTTAACAACAACAATTGCAAACTAAACCAAAACAAACAAAATATTCAAAAGTACAAATAGGCAATACAAGTCAAGTAATCATAGATAACATTTCTGATACAAACTATAGGTATGTTTTATATAACTTATATACACGATCAATAGCATAATGGTCGACGGAGGGTAAGTACACAGGGAGACAATTTAAAACCGTAACTGACCGATTATTTCGTATATTTCGCACGATACTGTGGTAGACTGTTATCGATGATGCCGATAATCAAGACTATTAAAGGCACGCGAAGACTGTAACAATTAGAATGTAGGATATACTTACATATATGCCGTTAAAATAACAAATAAAACAGCAATGAACCACACTGAAATATCTATAAATCCCAGGATCATCATTTTGAGTGTAGACAAGGTAATCGTAACAGAAATGTCAGACTTATCCTACTGAGAGTGTTGTTTACTACAATTTAGTCTGAGGTATGACAATGATACTATACAGGGTAACGTCTAAATACCACTAAGTACCCGCTTGTTCAGTCTTATATACTTTCCAGTTCATGACTTTGAGAGAATTTTAAACATCAACTAATGCTTTGTTCGCATCATTATTTGAGTGTGAAGGCAGGTTATTCGTACTCTATATACATTCTATTGATATTCAATGTTATGTGTTAGGTTCACACAAAGTCTAACATCATGTGTTAACATATTTAAACTGTCAATATCAATAATTCTATGATCGATCTCTAGTGAATGGTTATGACTAGGTCTTTCGCTGCACTGATTACGGATACGATTAACTACAGAAATGTAAAATCTGCAAACTAACGTATGTTATAGGCAGTAGAAGTAGTAGTAGTAGTAGTAGTAGTAGTAGTGGTAGTAGTAGTAGTAGTAGTAGAAGTAGTAACAGCAGCGGTAGTAGTAATAGTAGTAGTAGTAGTAGTAGTAATAGTAGTAGCAGCAACAGCAGTAGTAGTAGTAGTAGTCGTAGTAGTAGTACTAGTAGTAGTAGAAGTAGTAGCAGTAGTAGTAGTAGTAGTAGTAGTAGTAGTTGTAGTAGTAGTAGTAGCAGTAGTAGCAGTAGTAGTAGTAGTAGTAGTAGTAAGGTAGTAGGGTGGTAAAAGAATTAAAGGTGACAGATGCAATTCAACAATTTTATGAAGCAAGGGTGAAATCTTTAACAGTGTAATATAGGCGCCTATATTAAAATCAGCAGATGATGATAATAAAACCACTGTTAACAAGATACCCGATACCCGAGTGTTTTTGATGGATTTGACATAACCATGAATAATTATTTAGATATCATTGACATACATGACTGAGAAGTGAACATAAATGATTTTAACAGTTTACGGTCTCCGTTTATAATTTAATGACACATTTTATAGTTTTGTTTGGTCGTAAAACCGGTTTCAAGACACACTAAAACTTGATTCAAATAACCTACATAAATAACAGTGTTTCTCATACAACTCAATTATAGTGTTAAACTTGAGGATACAACGTATAGGCGCATCAGGTAAAGAATGGATGCGTAGTTCAATAGAATAATGCAACAAAAGACTATTTTCTAATCATGTCTATCTAATGTGAAAATGATAAACAGCTTTCGGTGGGGACCCCACTGAAATTTTCTCATTCGTTGATTTTGATTTGATTTTTTATTTTACGCCATACTCAACAATCTTTCAGTCATATGATGGCGTCCAGTTTTTATTGGTGGAGGAGAAATCCCGGTTACCCGGGTAAAGACCACCGACCTTCCGCAAGTAAACTTGCAAACTTTCCCACATAATTCGAAACGACCCTAGCGCGATTCGAACCAGAGGTGAGATTCTCATTCGTAATACTCGCAAATAAAGCAACATACAGTTGTGTAATTTATGGGAACATTTTATTTCATACAAGCATAATGTATAGTACATAATCAGTTAAAACGAAATCGACATCCTCACTGGGCGTAAATGTAGAGGCATCGGGTTTTAATAATTCCATCTAGCTAGCCCGTCTCGTCTATGTGGAAATGTTTTTGCTAGTTTGTACACTTGATAGATAATGATGAACAAATGTTTGCAGAAGCATTATCAGAAATCATAAATTGATGTTCATTTTACTTTTTAAATTTTGCGCAAGAATTTAAAAAATGATTTTCAGAATTGTTGCAAGGTCACCTACTGTACACGGTAAAAGCAGCTTTTAAACTTGAAACGCCACTTGACACCAATCTGTACAATTACTTTTCTGGGGAAGGTTTCTATACTGTAGTTCTTACTACAGTTAAATCCATCTGCTGGTTACCCAGGTCTTCTAACTAGAAACATCCACTCATCAATGCCAGCACTGTTGTTTGCAAAACATTTGTATATCCCATAAAATTCGTCATTTGTAGTAACGTCAATTTCGAAGGATACTTTCATTGTCACGTTATTTTCATCTAATTGAACATTAACGGCTTCATATACCTTTGTAACCTTCGTATTGTTATAGGTAATGACTATTGTATGATTAACATAATCCTGTGATGTTAAATCGTTGTCACTTAAATATTTTTTTCTCCAAACTGCCAGCGTTTCGTTGTTTAATTGCCATTCTACGTGTGTTGGTGGAGGATATGACTCGACAATACATTTCAACAATACTCGCTGTCCCGTATCTACCAACACTCCATCATAATAATTGTGTAACGATGTGCTTACATCTACACCACTTACTCCTATAAAGATGTACGGAGGATCTACAAAATAATTACAAAGTAACAGTCACTTCTGCTTGCGAGTCGGACGCTCTACAGACAAGGTAACATCTCACTAGTTGAAACATCTCAAGTCTTTACACATCTAGACAATATCACATCCAACTAGTCCAAACATATCAAGTCTTTACACATCTAGACAATATCACAACTCACTAGTCCAAACATATCAAGTCTTTACATATCTAGACAATATCACATCTCACTAGTCCAAACATATCAAGCCTTTACATATCTAAACAATATCACATCCAACTAGTCCAAACATATCAAATCTTAACATATCTAGACAATATCACATCTCACTAGTCCAAACATATCAAGTCTTTGCACATCTAGACAATATCACATCTCACTAGTCCAAACATATCAAATCTTTGCACATCTAGACAATATCACATCTCACTAGTCCAAACATCTCAAGTCTTTACAAATCTAGACAATATCACATCTCACTAGTCCAAACATATCAAGTCTTTACACATCTAGACAATATCACATCTCACTAGTCCAAACATCTCAAGTCTTTACACATCTAGACAATATCACATCTCACTAGTCCAAACATATCAAGTCTTTACACATCTAGACAATATCACATCTCACTAGTCCAAACATCTCAAGTCTTTACACATCTATGCAATACCACATATCACTAGTTCAAATATATCAAGTCTTTACATACCTAAACAACGCAACATCTCACTCGTTTAAACATATCAAATTTAACCATATCTAGACAGCTTTATATCTAAATAGTTTAACCATGTCAGTCACGCATTTACATATCTAGACATCTTACTAGTTGAAACATACAAAATCTTATCTAGATAATTCAATACCTCCCTAGTTTGAAGGTATCATGTCTTTAACGAGCCTTAGTATCTAGCCAACACAACACAACGTGTCTATGCATTTAGGGGGAAAACTAGAATTTGTATTTTGTAAAGAATATTGATTGATAATTTTGTCATTCATGACTCAGTAATTTTTGGGAAGAGGATTGTTTAAGACACCAATCCTGTTTTAACTTTTTAATATCTCCTTCTGATAGGTCGAGGTCTTTCTTCTCAACAAACCTGAATTGAATTCGACCAAATATATTTTGTATTTGGTTTAAATTTAGTCCCGGGTTCTGGAGAAGAAGAACGTTAAAATGTTACGACAACGACGGGCAAACGGCAAGATTTGAGCTAATTGTGTAAAAATATTTTGTTTCTTGAAATGATCGAAGGCAGCCAAGGTTGTAAAATTTACTTTAATTTAAACGTCTCATCATTCTTTCTGACATCATATACTGCAAAGAATATGTCTAAACTTATATTTCAGAGCGAGACGTGTAGATGAACTGAAGAATTGTTCCGTGTTTTACTTCCTTGATTATAGATCATAATGGCTAAATACACGATAATTACTTACATGTAGTAATTACTTTGATGGTTTTATATACTGGAGTGTTCTTATTCCTCTCGTTCATTGCTCGACAGCTGTATTCTGCTCCACATTCTCTTGTGAAATTAATAAGTTTCAGAGCTGTCCCATTTATATCTGAAATATTTCAGAAAGCTAAAGATTCATATTTCATATTCATATTTTCTTATTCGTTTCACTCAATCGAACATAAATCATTTATAAAAGAAACACAAAAACGTTATATAGGATGAGTAGCGCTCTGAACGTACAGTTTAATCATTATGTACAATTGAGAAGCGCTCTGAAAGTACAGTTTAATTATTCATCATAATCATTTCATCATAAATATGTACCCAGTTTTTGTCATTTTTGGTCATAGCTCCTTTTCATTCACAAACCTAAATGGTTTCACATCTGAAAATCGTAATCGAGTGAGATTTGACACTTGCAGAAGAAGGGCCTAGAACCATTTTCAATACAGGTCGTACAATTATGTGTATACGTACCCGTAACTTGTATTTTAAATGAGTTACATCAGTTGTCGTATTTTTCGTCCTATACGTCTGCTACAAAGAACTACTATACTAGTGTCACATTTAACTACGCGTAGGGTAACGTGTAAGCATACCTTTCTCTAAGACCTTTAGTGAAATTGAAACTACGCACACGTAAATAGAATCGTAACGCAAGCTACGTATAATGTTACGTCTATGATTACGGACAAAGTTACGACCTTTAGTGAAACTGCCCCCTGATTTTTATCCAACAAGGTGTCTGACAATAGATTAATGTCGACCAAACGAAATTCCGCAAGATTTAGCCTGAAACTTCTAATGGACAGCACCGATCATTTAGTCATCTATTTTGATCCGTGTGTCCTCACTCCGCAGTTTTTTGTAGCCAAATGTGAACCCCTTACCATATTAACATTGTAATCATAGCAAATCTATAAAACTGGCATGAATGTCAATTTCATATGATCTTTGGGGATAATTAGGGAATTAAATTGACGAGTAAGTAGACGTCCGACCATTCGGCGTAGTTTGTAATCAACGAAAATTTCCTCAACATGCCCGTGATTTAATATACTTTTAAGATATTCGTATGTCCAGAAAGTGCAAGCTAGTATTTGTTGGTTTAGGGGCAGAAAAACGTCACCTTTGGTTTCCATCGCCCGATATTGCTCAGCGTTCTTTGTGTCCGCTCCGGTTCTTTGTCTCTGAAGACCCGGCGTGAAGTATAAATCTTTAGGATGTCCAGGATATAGATACAAATCTGGTAAAAATGGACAAACACGGACCAAGTGGTGGGATCAGGTGTCATGGAGGAGTAAGCACCCCCTGTCGGCCGGTCACACCCGCCGTGAATCCAGAGTCATGTCCAAATGAAATACATAAGGAACAAATCCGTCTCAACAACCGCCAACGAAAAGGCAACTCAACATTTCACCAAGTGAAACAGAGTAATCGCAAACAAGACTATTATACCAACCGTAAAATTTGCGGAACGTTGACATCAAACGCGGTTTTCGAAATGTATGTGTCAATAATTTGTCAGTGAGTAGTTTACATCTGTTTATGAAATGTTCATATGTTGATATATATAAATTTAAATATAGAGCGTGTTCAATAGATAGGCAATTTTATTGTAGAGCATGGAGCTTAAGTAGGATTTTTTCTATATATCGCATATCGGTCATTTGTGAAATATAAACTCCATATGCGGGTGACTATGGGATAATACTACTAAACTGGAAAATGTACGATGGAAAAGCCGAAATCTTTGCGTTTGTCGTATTTCCCGTCTATGTTTATAGTAAGTAAAATGTCTAAGTATGAAGACCGTGTGCTTGATTCTGTTGCATCTTTAATTTCTAGTTCGCTGGAATATATGGCATTGACATATTCATGAAAATTGTCATTATTAATTGACAAAACGCCGTCGATATATCTAAATGTCAAATTAAAGGACACCGCTAACTTTTTCTTCTTTTGATTCAGCAGTTTTCTGAATGAAAACTGCTTCGTATGAATAAAGGTACATGTCGGCCAATGAAGGGGCACAATTGGTTCCCATAGGAATGCCGACAGTTTGTTGAAAAACCACGCCTCCGAACATTACAAATATATTGTCTATTAGAAATCCCAGCATGTTTTTAATATCAACTTAAGTGTATTTATGTTTTGAATCAGAGTGGTGTTTGACAAAACAAGTAACATTATAACCAATCAATTTTCGGGTACCACCTTTAGTGGAAAAAAACTATTGTATATGATGCTAAAATGTCTTTCTTTAAATTTTTATGCAGAATAATTGTGTAAAGAATAGAGAAGTCGTATGTTTTGATACTGTGAATTTGAGAAAAATTGTGTGTCTTTAAATTTTTAAAAAAGTATCCACATCTGATTTTCACCGCTTCTTGAATAAGGGACTCTACAGTATTGTTGAAGTTTCTCCTTAACGGCTGTCAATATCTTGGTAAGGAGTAAAGATAAAAGTTTCGTAGAATTTTTGCTGGAGAGCCGGCCTGGCTCAGTCGGTAGCGCGATGGACTCTTGATCGTGAGGTTGTGAGTTCGAGTTCAGTCGGCTGCAGGTTGGTTTCTTGTACTTCAGACTGAGACAGTAAAAACCGAGATCCCGTGTCACAGTAGGTGTCCGCAAGTTAAAGAACCCTCACTGCTGAATGGCCGTAAGTGCCGAGCATAGGCCAACAGGGTTTTCCCTGGGGTTTTCAAATGAGGAGTCCATGGACTCCCACAACTACAAAATTAGGAGTCCACTTTGTAATTTAGGAGTCCATTTGCAGTCCACTTCAATTCGATCAGAATTAAACTGAATGTCAAATGTGCACTTTTGTTGATAATTACAGACATCCCTATAAACCTATAAACATGAAATTAAATAAAATATAGTTGTTTTAACTCTATTTGAAATCATATGGAAATTTTATATCAAAAATCTATAAATTATAATACAATTACATGTTTTTAGAAATATAGATGCAAAACTGAAAAGTTACTAAATACATGTAGCTTACTAATTGATGCCTCAAATTTATTTATTTGAAAATTATATCTATTTTATCCATTTTAAGTATTAAAGTACTTTATCATATGTAAGATTTACATAAACATTTGTGTAAATAAATCATTTTATATAACCATCATTAGTACTTTCATTATTTATTTTTTAATTTCCATAATTCAAATGAAAGTCGGGTTTGGTATCCCTTCTTTAATTTATACTTCCGGAAGTACCCATAAAGTGATGAACGATGTTGTCTTGTTGATTCTAGATCTTTATTAGAGGTAAAGATTTTCCTGTTTTATTGTAAATAAAATGATGAATTCAGTTTCTTGGTTTTCTTGTGGAATTGCACTAGAACATAAGAATTAAAAATGGACATAAAAAAGCAAACTGGTAGAAATAGGTCCATGCTTGGTTTATTAACCCAAACGATCTTGAAAGACATCAAGTATTTAACGCGTCCACGAGGACGCAATAGATCTTATTTTAGGCGTCATTTAGGATTTTTACGCGTAAATACGCAGAATTATTGCGTCAGGGAAAACCCTGGGCCAAAATTTGAAGCCTTTCACCGGCATTTGGTGAAGTGAGTGAAAGATTCTGAAGTGGGACGTTAAACAACAATAAACAAACAAACAAAACATTTGCTGGTCCTGCTATGTACCTCTGCTTATATGGGGTTTCATGAAGTTTAGGTATCCAATATAAATATGGTAGCTCAAAATCAGTATCGGTTGTAGCTACATCAAAGGAGCTTAATATGTACATGTGATTTTGAAGGATCTCGTCCTTTGAAAGTGAGCTACGTGTGTATGTAGGATTACCACAATTCGTATTTAACACTAATTCTTCTAATAAAGAATTATAGTAATGTGCCTAACAAATAAAAACTATATTCTTGAGGCTTTATCTGCTGGGACCAGTACATATTGGTCATGTAATGTATCCAGATCAGTTACTACTTCTAGATCACTAAATTCACACACACACACACACACACACACACACACACACACACACACACACACACACACACACACACACACACACACACACACACACTCACAGAGGTTGAAAATACCACATGTTTGTATTCTATTCTGTAAGAGTTATAAGAAACCACACACATATGGTGAGTTTGTGGGTGCCTTGTTATTTCTGTATATGTGCTTTATATATGTATATATTTTAACAACAATAAAAAATGCTTCTTACTCAGTGGCATCTTATTGTAAAACCATTCCACGGTGGGCTGTGGGAAAGCAGTGACATTGCACCATAATGTTTTATTGCTAAACTCCTCCACTTCAATACATTGTTCGTATCTGTCAAATCCATATCTAAGAAATATATATATAAATATATAAGCTGTGATACACTTTAGAAACGCTATACACGTTAGATTTTCGATTGTCTTTCGAAGTTTGTTCATGAACATATCTCTTGAACAGATATATCGATTTAATAAAGGTACGTTCTTAATAGTACTTGTTGTTGAATTTATCTTATCCTACTTGTTAGATACAAAAATACAGGAATTGGGAGACCAAGCCTTTCAGAAACATCGTCGGCATTTCTATAGGCACCAACTATACCCCTTTATTTGCCGATCTCCATATAAAGCAGGATCAGAATAACAAAACTTAGATTTGGCCTTTTATTTAACAATTGAAAAAATTACTACAATGACATATGAGTGTCCATAAAACAAAAATAGCTTTTTGTTAGTTATTAGAGCTTTTGAAACATAGAGATAGACATAGAGACTTGGTATTTGGCATGAATTCCTAACAAATACAATACAATAATCGCAAATCACACCATGGTCAAGGATCTTGTGATGTTCGTGAAGTTTATACATGTTACTAAATGGAAATACACCTGCTTTGTTTACAACATGGGCGCAGACTTTTAAACACCCGAAGTTGTGCGGAGGGTAAAATGACCCCGGTGATCTGATTGGTCATTTAACGAAAATATTTTTTGCCATTAATAAGTGAAATAAAGATGATAAAAAATAAACATGAATATTAGTAGTACTTTGCAAATTATACGGCTAACGGTTGAAAATTTAAAGGGAGAGGCCATTTGAGAATAAATATTTTCCTTTGGTGCGGAATGCTATGAGTTGTAAACAAGTGAAAATTCGAAGTAGAAATGCAACGGCAACCTATACTTTTGATTGTACATTTTGTTATCAAAAATGTTATCTTTCAGCACAGGGTACTGATTTTACCCAGATTTGATAAACATGGGAGTGGCATTGACCTGAAGGTTTGAAAATTAGCATTGAGGTCTTGGTGGTGTCTGTCAAAATAGCTTGTTTGTTTATTGTTGTTTTAAATCTAACTCAAGAATCTTTCACTCATATGGAGCGTCACCAAATGCCAGTGAAGGGTTCAAAGTTTGGTCTATGCTCAGCACTTACGGTCATTGAGCAGTGGGGGTTCTTTAAAGTGCCGAAACCTACTGCGACAAAGGACCTCGAGTTTTACTTTCTCATCCGAAGGACAGGAAACCTACCTGCCGCCGGCTGGACTCGAACTCACGACCTCACAATCAAAAGTCGAGCACGCTACCGACTGAGGCAGACCAGCTCCCAAATAGCTCGTAGAGTTGATACATTGTATATAGCTCGTGAAGTTTATACCTATTACTAAATGTGTCGTGAAGTTTATACATATATAAATAGCTAATGAAGTTTATAATATCACTAAATAGCTCGTGAAGTTTATAATATCACTAAATAGCTCGTGAGGTTTATACATGTTACTAAATAGCTCGTGAAGTTTATAATATCACTTAATAGCTCGTGGGGTTTATACATGTTACTAAATAGCTCGTGAAGTTGATAATATCACTAAATAGCTCGTGAGGTTTATACATGTTACTAAATAGCTCGTGAAGTTTATAATATCACTTAATAGCTCGTGGGGTTTATACATGTTACTAAATAGCTCGTGAAGTTTATAATATCACTAAATAGCTCGTGATGTTTATACATGTTACTAAATAGCTCGTGAAGTTTATAATATCACTAAATAGCTCGTGAGATTTATACATATCACTAAATAGCTCGTGAAGTTTATAATATCACTAAATAGCTCGTGATGTTTATACATGTTACTAAATAGCTCGTGAAGTTTACAATATCACTAAATAGCTCGTGAGGTTTATACATGTCACTAAATAGCTCGTGAAGTTTATAATATCACTAAATAGCTTGTGAGGTTTATACATGTTACTAAATAGCTCGTGAAGTTTATAATATCACTAAATAGCTCGTGTGGTTTATACATATCACTAAATAGCTCGTGAAGTTTGTAATATCACTAAATAGATCGTGAGGTTTATACATGTTACTAAATAGCTCGTGAGTTTTATACATGTTACTGAATAGCTCGTGAAGTTTATAATATCACTAAATAGCCCGTGGGGTTTATACATGTTACTAAATAGCTCGTGAACTTTACAATATCACTAAATAGCTCGTGAGTTTTATGCATGTTACTCAATAGCTCAGTAGCTCACATATCTACTTTAACGCGATTCATCATATACTTGTGACAACACCTTACGTAAGGCAGTTTGTTTCATTTTCCTTATGAAGAAAAATCGCAATTGGCACAGGCTGTAAGACTAACATATGCTGGTGAAAATCTTTATTATTACTACTAAGATGGATCAGGGGAGAATAGAAAAGTAGTGGTTTTGTCGTCTAGTTGTCAATTTCCGGTCCATGTCTATAGTATAGCTGTACTCATTTATCATTGTTAGTTGACAAAACATCGCCAATATATATAAAAGTCACATTTCTTTCTTTTAACTCTGAATATATTGAGAAAAATTGAATGAATGAATAAATCAACTAAAAGACAGAACAATATGTAACCTAGGATATGTCGATAATAAACTGGACGGCTTGGTCTGCAAACTGACCAAAAACTCCAAAAATGAGCAAATAGACAAAAAGTTTCGTCAATATCCCTTCTGTGGTTTTGAAGAAGAAGTCGTAAATATGAAAAGTTTACATACGGACTGACATACGCCGGTGTCGTATAATAATCGGGCCGGCCTCAAAATGTGTCCGACCGGACCGATAATGTTAACATTTTTTATCCGGCTTCAGCCTATAATTTTCGGTCCGGGTAGCAGAGTATCATTATTATGGATATTAAAAACTGAATTTAATAAAAAGAATTGCAACTTTAACATATCTTAATTAACAACTCCCATTTAGTTTAAACTTGTTAGATCTACCTATATTTTAGTGGTCAGTCTCGATATTATCGCTGGTTTAATTTTGTTCAGTGCATCATTTTTTTTAGGGGGACGATATAACGTGGGTAAAATTTCTAAAACACACACATACCCAAGTTAAGTGTAAAATACATGAATGTTATTACATTTCTACTAAAAACATATACCACTTTATAATGTGACAATATGTTAATAAAGCTTTCAGAGCATGCAGGCATATGGTTTTCCATATAACCTGTTGACAGACGTATTTAAAACTAAAACCCATTGTCTTGTTTTCTCATAGTTGCTATCACGCGTTTTAATATATGGGTGGATGTTATTATAAAATAGTTCCCCCACCTTCCTTAAAAATCTGGAACATAAACTTATCAGGCAAAGTAAGTTTTGTTTCATATTCAAGCACCACCATATACAATTATATTAAATGAAAAAGGTAAATAAATAATCTTTATTTTGCAAACTAAATATCTTATCTCTATCTTGCTGATGCATATTCATAAGACTGGTTCTTGCTTTCACACGTCGTTTAAACTGAATTTTTTTTATCAAATTAAATTTCAATTTAAAAGATAGCAAACGGCACACACCTACTTCAGAAATGATGGTGACAGAAAACGCACACACACTAATATATATACATGTACATGTATAAATATAGAAAACAAAGCATTCGATAAGATTACAGACGTCCTCAGCCTGGGGTTATTTCCTGTCTATTGTCCTTATCGTATCTCGGGTATACTCCCTACCATAAACTATTAATTATATTTAATAATAACAATATACAAAACAGACGTCATTACATAAAAACATTGGATATATTTTGGGAAAGTGATAACGCTTGTAAACCCCTCAGTACTTTCAGTAGAATACAGCGGCTAAATATAGGTCTATGATGGATAACATTTCACCCCATTTAACTTTCTTTTCTTTAGAGATTTTACCCGGACCAAAAATGTTATCATTTTCGGTCCGGCCTGACACATTATCTGGCCAGACCAATTCTTATACTATAGGGGGGGACAGAATATTATAGATACCCGGACCGAAAATGTTAACATTTTCAGTTCGGCTTGACTGATTGTTATACGACACCGGACAATAGGTGATCTGGAAAGCTTTCATTTCAGGTGACCTACCAATGCAATAAATATTTTTTCTATGAATAGAAATTTCTTAAGAAGGATGGAAATATAAATTCAATTTCATGATTGTCGGTGAGATATCATCTTAAGATATGATTCGTGATAACATAATTTACAAGTACTATCGAGATTTTAAATTTTGCTGATGTTGAAATGTCATTTATAAGCACGGAACTTGAACTATACTTTGAAAAAAAATTAAGAAATAGACAAATCGTCAATCATTAGACTTGATATTCTAGATGAAGATGTAAGTTATGTAATTATACTTTACTTTTTGCAAACTTCCTGTGATCCGGATGCTTTTATATCCGTCTGACGCACCCTGTCTGCATGACAAAAGTAAAAGTAATCAAAGCACTGAAAACCAGGCTTACAAATACGAAAGCAATATTATTGCATTTTTTGACACAATATTATTGAACCTTCTGAAATATTATATTATCAGATAACTATTCCACTGGAATAACATGGTGCTTGATACTGGTTTCATGCACACTATTTTTCAATGTCCGATGTATATAAATGTTCTAACATTTGTTTCCTTGTTATTATCCAATTTTAATTCGCAGATTATGGCCAAAGATCTCAGTAAGAACTATGTTCACAAAACCCAAATTGGTCTCTTTCCGGGGACAATATAACCGTGCTGTATGTATGTATGTATGTATGTATGTATGTATGCAAGTTGTCAGACAAACAGACAGATAGATAGATAGACAGATAGATAGACAGATAGATAGATAGATAGATAGATATGGATACTTTTAACTTACATTTTACTTTAAGTTCATAGAATTCCAAAACGTTCATCGTGCCATTGAAATAATTTACACACTGATAAATTCCAGATAATTTCTTTGTTGGATTTACAATTTCTAAGTCGTATTGCCAGGACTGGTTTCGTAATCGATATTCATTTTCATGTCCATTGAAGTTTAAAATTGTACCATTGCACTGCCATGTCAGAGTCTCCTGGAACTAATAAGATACGATACATGTAGCTGTTAAATGGTCAATATCGATTGTGACCAGAGGATATTCCATTTAGGATTTTCCTTCCAGTCAGCGGTTGATGTTGACACCTACATGATACATAATCCCACCTCCGGATCTCCCAGAGATTCGTGTTTGTCCCATATCCGCCATATTTATTTATGAGTTTATGGATGTCCTTACAGTGAGCGCTTTAGTATTTGTTATTTTTATCGTATATAGACATTGTATTTCAATATCAAGATATTCGTAATTATTGGAGTGTTGCCGAGTGGTGTAAAACAACATTTTGAAAAAATCTTGGTAGTTTTCAAGAGAATTATACACAGCTATACACAGACATAAAAAAATCTTATACTACTTTATATTTTGTGAAAATAAGGTCAGGTCAAGTGTTGGATTCATATTCGAATATTAAGAATGAGTTTTTCAAGCGCAATTGAAGATGTGCGAAACCAGGGTTTCTGAAGCAGTTTTTATAAAATTTATAGGAATTTAAGAATTTTATGCCTGTGTATAACTTTTTGTTTGGTGTATATCAATTATAATATTGCTATATTGTAAATAGTTAAAAGGGAAAATTAAAAGAAACACCGCTAATGACCCTTCAATTGGATATTAATTTGGATATCAAAAATGGTCTCAACATGATGAGCAAAATTTTACGATGGGACCAGGTGTCTGCAATGAGTCAGCGTCATCTCGTAGCATGCCACATCCGTAAAATGTCACATGGTCACCTCTCGAGTTTGGTGAAAAGGTGAAGCTTCGTGAAAATGTCATCAGTTTGCTTTAGATCAAATTGATGAAAGGGAGTCACTGTATATATGGTCGTGCCCCAGAATACTCTTAAACATCCTTTAGAGAAGGACTTCATATTGTTTAACAAGATCCATGTATCGACCATAAAATTTCCTTCAGTCATAGTCACAACCGGACGCACGGGTTTTTAAATCGTACGTCCTCTGCGTTTTTTCGCCGTAGGTGAGAGTCGTGGGGCAGAAAAAAAGTAGCAGTCGACCAAAACGATGTATGCTATTCGGAAATTTGCAGAGTTCATTGGCCATCGCAAATCCGCAAGGTGGTTGTGCAAGGCCCGTGCGTTCTTTGGCGTGTTTTTGCCGTACATACCCGTAGAGTGAACGTACAACCGGTTGTGACTGAGGCTTTAGTGACGATTTCAACCGTTAAACAACGTGACCCCGTGTGAGTAGTTGTCCAACTTGAGTCAAATCACCATGGTCACCGAGAGTCGTATACATGAATGACCTGTATAGCCATTTTAACAGTATAACATGTAACTTGAACACTAAACTTGTGTAAGTTAAGGTATTTTACTTTATTTCTATCGACGTGTATTAGTGGTAATTAGTTGTGCATTATGCATGTTGGTGTGCCTTCATCCGGGCACCATTTCTCGTGTTACAGTGTTTTAATTATTCCACACTCGATGTCGACAAAACAGTCAAATGAATTTGGGGAAAGGACTTGGAGGGATAGTTCAGAAAGTTTTTGTGAAACAACTACAGTATGCAAGGGAATTTATGCTCTCGTTTAATTTTCATCCCTTAGATAGCTTTCCTACTTTCCCGGTATTGACCGAGATTGATATTGCACGTACCGTTTTCTGAATTACGGTAATATATGAACAATTGATAAACAATGAGCCCTTATGCTTATTTTCCGTTAGATTGATGTAATTTTCTGTTCAAATGCATAGACTCTATTAACTGTTCCTTTTTACAAATGCTGTATAACTGTCTCATAATATTTAAATTACTTTCTCATATTTGCAAATTATCAATATTTACTCATATCTTACTGAATATAGAAACAATTACGCTGCCTCAACTATAGAGGTTTAATGGATTTTAATAAATGTATGGATGTTTTCCAGATATATTTAAGAGAAAGAAATGACACAATTCACTATCTAACAATCATTAACTATCATCTATGCTCAGTGCGGTTTTGAACACATTTTAGCTACAGGTAAAATAGATTCGCGAGGTGTTGTGAATTTTATTCATTATTTGTAATACCAGTGTGTGTTCTTGGTTGAATTCAACATACGCATCTGGAAAAATACACTTTTGAAAAGATTCTGTCTAGCATGAGGATATCGTAGATATCGTAATTTAAATGATGAATATTAAAATAAGATTAGATTCAGTTTGAGGAACTTACGCCGACATAGCTTGGATCTAGTTTACACGTCAATTCCCCCTTCCTATACGGATCCATAGTTACAACTTTAGGTAGTGTCTCTGCACTTTGCTCAGAGGGATTGATCCAAGCTACAATAAATATAAAACGTAAAGATGTCAACATGTAAATCCAGATGACAATATAAAGGTATGTTAAAAAGTGGATGAACAGGCAATTCAGGGTATTCAAAATTGGGGATCGGGGGCTATGGAGGAGTCGGCATCTTCTGCCCTCTGTTTACTGCCGTGCATCCGGTCCGTAGACCAATTCGAATCTAAATACTATACAGGCAATACCAAAAGTATATTTCTGCAAAGGAAGTGTCAAATTAAATGCTCAAGATGACTGTTTCTGTCGATAAGACTAAATCAGTTTCGAAAGAGAAGGAAATATATTTTGTCGAATTCTAGCCTGAATGCATGGCCAAATCTGAGTATAACCACCGAAAAAGATGGTTATCTTAGCTTTGGTTGAGTTTAGAATAAAAATGCTACTGCATTACTTCAGTATGAACTGATCAGCTGGTATTGAAATACCAGGTACTGGGTTTAAGTATATTGTTTGGGGCTCATCCCTTCCACCAGCATTGACAACGACCCGGTGGTTGTAAATGATATAAATAATACCATAATCATTGTTCCTTAAAAATTGCAAAAATAAATTCTCAATGACAAGACGATCGTTTCTGTCAATAAGACTTCAAATTAGGAATAATGTAAAAATCTCAAAAACCAAAGTATAAATCTTCAGAATGTCCAGGATACATATACAGAGAGGGTGAATATTTGAGAAACACAGCCCACTAACAATCGGTATAGACGATCCCGCAGCTACTTTCAAACAAGGTAATTAACGTACAATGAGTGAAACGTGATATTTGCAAAGGAGATATTCAAGACGACCGTAAAATTTGAGAAATGTTGATTTAAAACCAGTTAAAGTCACTTGTTTTAGAACTGTGTATGAGAGGGACAGCCGTGGCCGAGTGTTTAGAGCATCGCGCTTTAAAAAACTTTCTGGCGTCTTAAGTTCACCTCTAGTCATCAGGGGCCAGTTTCACTAAAGGTCATAACTTTGCCCGGAAACAAAGATGTAACTCTTTTTTTATTTACGTGTATGTATTTTCAGTTTCACTTAAGGCTGTAAATATGTGCTTACAAGTTACGTGTGAAATTAGTAGTAGTTTGGAGCAAACGTGGACTCAGACGTAAGTTTATATGTAGGAAGAAAGATACGACCTTTAGAGAAACTCTTTTTAGACGTAAGTGTTGATTTACACGTCTTTAGTGAAACTAGCCCCTGGGACGTAGGCCGATTTTTTAAAAACAAAATTTGACAGTTTACTTGCGTAAGGCTGGTGGTCACTCCCCTCGTACATTATAACAGTGTTCACCTTTAAAAACTGGCCAACACCATGTAATAGAAAACATCGTTATGTGTGGCGTATAACACAGTTCAAACAAAACCAAACTGTGTATGAAATGATCATAAGGAGGAATATTTCAATCAAAGTTGGAAATATTCGAAGAGGCATACAGGATTTCATAGATGCATTTACGCAACTGTGTATCGCATAATAAAAGATTGACATTAATATTGGATCTTTAATCTAGTTCCATATATTTTGATACGCCACACTTTTTTCAGTTATATGGTGTCGACCAGTTTGGTGGAGGAGAAAACCCGGTTACAATATACCCGGGAAGAGACCATTGCCTTCCGCAAGTAAACTGACAATCTTTCGCACAAAAATTAACTCTATATACATGTATATGGCGGTATGGAAAAAAACTGTGTCAGACTGAATCTGTTTACCTTTAGAAAATCTGTTTAAAATTGGAGATCAGCTGGTGAAGTCTAATTGACAGAAACGATCGTCTTCAGCATTTTAACTTTGGTATTATGTTTATAATACTTATAGAATGTTGGCTCAAGCCCAAACTTGAATATCTTACCAGTTATATGTGACCTGTCTGAACTTGGACTCATGTAGTTCACGGCCCTAAATAGAATCCATCCAAACCTAATAGAATACTTTCAAAATTTAATCTAGGTACTTATGTTAGTGACATGTAACATTTTTCAATTAACCTATTTTGAAGGTCCTTCTTTTATACGGAGTTTATAGTAAAGTGGCGATATCTAAATTGGTTCAATAATAGTCCTCTCTTTACTGGGAAAGCAATCAACATTAATTGTTTAAAGGGGGCTAGCCGTGGTCTTTTTAAACATTCTTTTCTTTTTACTACTTAGATTGATAAACAAGACAAAAAAGAGATATACAAAAACATAAAATTATTTAATTCCTAAATATTTTGTGAAAATTACTTGAGAAACCCAGGTTTCGCACTTTTTCAATAGCAATTGATTAACTCAACTTTAATATTTATATACGAATACTACACTGGACCTGACCTTATTTTCACAATAGATATATAGGTCTATACATCTTATTTGTTATTGTACATTAAGTACAAGAAGTATAAGTAAAATAAATAAATAAGCATAATTTTAAGAGGCATCAGATTATTAGAACTCATTTAGAACATAGCATTTATCACATTAAGAGGCATCAGATTATTAGAACTCATTTAGAACATAGCATTTATCACACTAAGGAGCATTATAACATTTAGCGAGCCGGCCTGGCTCAGTCGGTAGCGCGCTCGACTCTGGATCGTGAGGTCGTGAGTTCGAGTCCCGCCGGCGACGAGTTGGTTTCCTGTCTTTCGGATGAGACAGTAAAAACTGGAGGTCCCGTGTCACAGTAGGTGACGTCTCCATATGAGTGAAATATTCTTGAGTGGGACGTTAAACAATAATAAACAAACAATAAACAATCACATTAAGGGGCATCAGAACATTAGAACCCATTCAGAACATAGCATTTATCACATTAAGAGGCATCAGAACATCAGAACTCATTCAGAACATAGCATTTATCACATTAAAGGGCATCAGAACATTAGAACCCATTCAGAACATAGCATTTATCACATTAAGAGGCATCAGATTATTAGAACTCATTGAGAACATAGCATTTATCACATAAAGAGGCATTATAACATTAGAACCCATTCAGAACATAGCATTTATCACATTAAGGGGCATCAGATTATTAGAACTCATTGAGAACATAGCATTTATCACATAAAGAGGCATTAGAACTCATTAAGAACATAGCATTTATCACATTAAGAAGCATCAGAACTCATTCAGAACATAGCATTTATCACATTAAGGGGCATCAGAACTCATTTAGAACATAGCATTTATCACATTAAGAGGCATCAGAACTCATTTAGAACATAGCATTTATCACATTAAGAGGCATCAGAACTCATTTAGAACATAGCATTTATCACATTAAGAGGCATCAGAACTCATTTAGAACATAGCATTTATCACATTAAGAGGCATTAGCTGTGTTTTTCAAAACTTTTATTTTCCTTTTTCACTACTTAGATTGATATACAATAACAAAAAAGGGATATGCACGAGCATAAAAATTCTTAAATCCATTGCCTATTCTGTGAAAAATGCTTTAGAAACCAGGTTTGGCACATTTTCTCTTTGTATTGATTAACGCCAGCTTACTATTTGCATGTGACATTACTTTCAGAAAGTATTCGGGAATATAAGATTTTTATGCTAATATATAGGTCTATACATCTTATTTGTTATTGTACATTAAGTACAAGAAGTATAAGTAAAATAAATAAATAAGCATAATTTTTGTTTTTATACACACAACTAATGCCCCTTTAAATCCATCAAGTCATTCAAATTGTCATTCTTACCTGTTATATTTCTTGTTACTACCAAAATATTGAATATGAAGCACAACGGTTTGATGTTGTTCATCTTTGTTATCTTGTTTCTCAATAACAGGATACATATCATGACTTACACTAGCATCCTTTTTGAAACAGTGAGTTTTTGTTTACTTCCTTATAGTAAGGTATTGATATGTACATAGTTACAGGAAACTTGAGCTGTCTTCCTCATTTGCAAACAAACACTTACTAAATGGATTATAAAATTGTTCCTCTGTAATATATAGTTATATATATGTGTGTGTGTTTTAAGGTCCATAGTAAATGATAATGTTGTGGTGATATTTGTGCTTTATATTTACTTATATTTCTCTACACTACATGCATCCTAATTAATCCATTGTCATTTACATTAGGATTAAACACCTTTCACCCCTATTTCTGAGTCCGAGTTCTCGTGTTCGGAAATCTACTCACCACTATCAAAACATTCATTTTAGTGAATGCTTAGATGGCCAAGTGGT